>CM060609.1:6016220-6451220 GCA_030578255.1 Tiaroga cobitis | reverse complement strand
TCTTTCTCTGAGGAGACCAGCAGCAAAGAAACAGAGGGAACCGCCAAGAATCGCAGGAAAGTTGAAAAATCCTCAGATACAGAACCAAATGGTAGTGGTACCGAGGCCTCAGGAGAGCCGAAAAAATGGAACCTCCGACGAAACCGGCCCATGCTGGACTTCACTACGATGGAAGAGCTAAACGAAATGGATGATTATGACAGCGAGGATGACAATGATTGGAGGCCCACGCAAGGAAAAAAGAAAGGCAAGGCATTATCTGGGAAGGAGAAAGAAGGGAGTGATGAAGAGGATGATGATGGTGGAAGTGATGAAGAGGACAATGAGGATGATGAAAACGAGACTAGTAGCAGTGATAGTGAGGAAGAAGGGAAGAAACCAAAGAGAAAAGCAGGCAAGAACACTGGGGCATTTGACGAGGAGGAGACCAATGACAGCCACAGCACATCCCATGGAAAGGGCAATGAGGTAAAATCTCTGATATTGCACTACTGTTCAAACGTTTGGGGTCAATAAGATTAAATAATAATACGTCATAATGTTACGGGAGATTTCCATTTAAACTTTCTGTTCATCAAAAAATCCTTTAAAAAAAAACTGCATCACGGTATCACAGCTTTATAAAAATATTAAGCAGCACAGCTGTTTTCAACATTGTAGCCTTGGTGAGCGTTAAACACTTCTTTCAAAATATTTTATTCTTTACAGTAAGTAACTTCTCATTATCAGATAGAGCAACACCTTATTTACTTTGTTCATAAGAAACATGAATTCTACATTCTTCAGAATGCTCAATATTATTTTCTCCAACACACTTTATGGACTTTATCGTATGTATTTCTCAATCATGTTTGTTCAGATATATTTACTGTAGATGATACTTTGTTGAGATTATATCCCACCCTACAATTAAAGTATAGGTCACCCAAAAATGTTAATTCTTTAATCATTTATTCACCCTTGTGTCGGGATTAGGGATTTGGAACGACATGATGGTGTGTAATTGATTTTACTTTTTTGGGGGGTGAACTAACTCTTTTTATGCAAATAGCTTTACGAAGTACTGTTCAGATTTGATTTCTAAATATACTAGCCATCTGTCTCCATCATTTACTGAAAACTGGCAATATGCGTGCCCTATTTTTTACATTTAGTGTGATCAAGTAGTTGATCTATCCACTTGTGTAAATTTGTCCAAAAGTTTAGTTGTATGAAAAGGAACCAGCTTGAATTCTCAGATGCAATTGTATTATCGTGCATTTAGGAAAGCAATCAGATAATCCAGTCATTGGCTCACATAGCATCAGATTGTTGATACAAAAGAGCAATCCTTGTGAATGGGCTTATCTGAGAATTTCAGTTTATAGGATTGGCTAATCTTCCAATCTCAGAGGTGGAATTAGAGCAGAATCTTTTGAGTGGCTTTACTTTTTTGTCTCAGGTTTTTTTCCTACACTGATCCGAGAACTGTTTTCAGAGGAAGATATTTGGACTTTGGTAGAGGACTTGTCCGATCAGTTGTAACATCCCTAACTTGAGTTGGATTGCTAAATTGTCCGTTACTTCCTCAGGACTCTCTGTTGGAGCGTCCGCAGACCTGGAGCTCCCAGCGGATGGAGCACATCCTTATCTGCTGCGTGTGTCTGGGAGACAACAGCGAAGATGCGGATGAGATCATCCAGTGTGACAACTGTGGCGTGACCGTGCATGAAGGTGAAATCCCACATTCTGCCACCAAAAACAACTCAAATATTGATCTCAAATGTTTGCACAAAGTTTTGAAAAATTAATTTTAGAATATATTTCAAAATTCTTTTGCAGTGCAGAGCTTTATCTAACTTGGACAAAATAACCTAAAGGTGCACTCACTTTTGCAAATGTAACGGTTTTACATATATAAATGTGTACAAATTCCGAGTAATAGGATGTATATCCGCATGAGAAGAATATGCAATAGAATGCCATCCAATTCATGCAAATGTCATCCAGCTCAGAATTATTAGTTACATTTACATTAGAAAGTCCAAACCACTGGTTTATTTTTAGGATGAATTATTTTTAGGGTGAATTAGAACACTGACATTTTAGGTAGTTATTTTTCAATTAGATAAGAATAAAGGTTCAGGCAATGTTTCCATTCCTCTCAAGTTTGTTGTGAAACTTGTCATGGCATACGCTTGTCGTGTGTCCGTACACTAGATTGCATTGTCAAGTCAGCGTGAGGAGAATAAACACAGAAAGGCGAGTGATCTTCATCATCCCACATTATTAGCTCATTGTGACTCTGACTCGTTGGAAACAAAAATCAATTACGCTTTAAACCGTCTTTTAGCGGTGGCCGTCTCATTCAGACAGACCCACTTAACACCAGCCGGGCAGACTGGATCAATGTGTCACCACTAATTTTCAATTACTCATTGATTTATTTCTTTAATTATTTATTTGCTGCTTGTTTTTTGCTGATGTTCTGTTGATTTGCAGAAGCCTCACAGGTAGTTCTACACTAGAAAGTAGACGAGTAGAAGTCTGTTCTGCTTGAATACGTTGAAGTTTTGTGAGATTCAGTTTTGTGCACGTATTTTAGGTATAATTGGAAATTAAATTACCATCAATAAATCAGCTTTTAAATAAACTAATTAAAAACATTCGGCTGGTGATATGATCTCAATGTACAAATTCTCTATTTAAAGATCTTGTGAGTGTACATTAATTTAATAAAATGGTTGAAAATGCGACAAAGCGCAAGCATTATAAAGGTAATATAATGACGACATATTAAAGTCACAATGAAAAAGGATCCTTTCTTCTGTATTGTCATGTTAAAAAAATGTGTGAGGTTGAAGTTTATTGTAAGAAAGCGAATGAACTCATTGGAGAAGTCCGGCATACGTCACCAGAGAAGAAGTCTGTCGTTTCACCAGAAGATTGAGTTATAACATTTTGATTCAACATTACGAGGTAAAAAACAAACCAAACAATGAACCATATGAATTGATTTTAGGATTAAAAATCCTAAAATCCATTAAGATTAACAATATACATTTAGAAAACAGATACAGTAATTTTTTTATTTCATGAAGAATTTGAAGTCCAGTCTGTGTATTTAGTTTTATGTGGTGAGGCGTAGTGCCAAAGGATCAGGATTTTCAGAGTAAATCAAAAGGTTGCTGGTTTGAGCCCCCTGAGGAACAACAGTCACTGGTGTGCTCTTGAGCAACACACTTAATGTCTGGAGGGATTGTCCTCGAAATAAGCAAGTCACTTTGGATAAAAGCATCAGTTAAATGACCACCTACTTACCTGCTTGCTTACCTCAGATTCCATCTGGTGAGGACACATTAGTTAATTACATCTATAGAGCATGTGCCTGTTCATCCTTTCATCTTAGCACACAGCAATGAGTGGTTTAAGAGGTGGCAAACAAAGAATACACTCAGTAAAGCATGCATTCGGTTCTCCCATACAGTATGTACAGCATATGTTCCATCTCGATGAATCTCCCAGTGGATCTTTGACCACTGCAGTGGATTTTAAAACTGGGTGAATCTCTTGAAGAAATTCCTCTGAATTTCCCTTTGATTTTGAGGTGAAATTTTACAGAGAAATTCTTTATCATATATTATATTTTGTACAAAGAGAATGAAGCCAGTTTTGAGTACAATTGAGATTTCTAGCATTCTGACATTTTTTTACATTGTGGGGGGGAAAAAAGGTCTAAAACTGCAATGAAAATCATCCGTGTTTGATTCAGTGTCAAGCTTTGTTATGCTAAAAACCGTTCACTAGTGTTCGAAAGTTTCGTTTTTTTAATGTCACATAATCCTTAAAAAAATATATGTTGACTTGTTGCTCAAGAAACATTTTATTATAATTATCAATGTTGAAAGCAGTTCTGCCTAATTTCTTTTTTATAGAAACCTTTAAACCTTTTGTAATGCTATACATGTCTTTACTGTCACTTTTGATCAATTTAATGTGTCATGATTGCTAAATAAAAGTATCAATTTCTTTAAAATTCTTTACTTTCCAAACATTTGAATGGAAGTGAAAAAATACTGTTTGTATTGAGCAATTTTTCAACTAAAAAGGGTTTCATTTTAGCAGCCTTTGGGTATTGGTATTGCTTTTTAGCTGTCAGTGGTGTTATCTAAGTCAAATAAGCTGCACTCTCAAAGTGATAGCGTGTCTGAGTTAGAAAATGGTTAAATCAGTCACTGGCTCTGCCATTCTGGTTAGAAGAAACATACACAAGGGATCTAGTCCAGGCGCTCCCGCTCACATTCACTCCCTCCCCCTTTAGTGTCAACTCCAACTCACTGAAACAAGCTACTTCATAACCTAGTGCCACTGAATCAGAGGGCAACCTTGAAGCATCCAGGAGTCTTTTACCGTGCCAAGAGCAGTGTTGCGGTGTCAGCTTTTAGAGCAGCACTCCTCTCAGATTCATAGACACAAAGTCTCTCGCTCTCCCCTTCAGAATCAGGAGTGAAATAGGAAGTATAAAATGCAGTGAGCCCTATAGAGGAGTGCAGAATATGTTCTGTGGTTCTGTTGCTTCATGAGCTGTTTGAGTTCTCCTCCCCTCACTCTCTATTTCTTTCTTTTGTCACTGGATTGGTATATATATATTTATAATTACAAAGACATAATATTTCAGGACTTTTTGAAGTGGCATGACCAAAATGGTGTCATGCAATATTAACAGCGCATATCACGCTACAGCTGCTTTGAGTAATTTAGTGGTATAAATAAATATCACAATTGTTGCAGGAAAATGTTTTTGATAACCATTTGATATATATATATATATTTTTGTAATAGTACAGAATAAAGATATTTATTTAGACTCCAAACATTTTGGTAAAATGGGAAAGAAGAATTTATTTGGATTTTTTGTTAAGTTTGTTACATTAATTTATGAATTTGGCATCAGTAAAACACTAAACAAAAAAAAAACTTTTCTCATATTGTATAACAATGAGCCACATTCAAAGCTGTTGAAAAAAGCTGACATGTATGCACCTGCAACCGTACAATTTGAATTCTTGCACCAAATTTTAAACAACCTTGTATTTTTTTTTAAATTGCCCCATTTCCTAATTAACGAAGCTGTCTGCACTGAAACCTGGTGATTTAAATGCAATTCTGTTATTAAAATGGTAGAGCAGAATCTCTATTGTTATATATTTTTGTTTATATTGCTGTACTGCCCAGCCTTCAACAACATTCTTTTTCTTTTCTTTTTTAGCTCAAAGACTGTCTGAGATTGCTAATACTTTTAAAATAGCAATAAAAGTGAAATAGGTGTGAAGTATTGTAAGTCCTGCCATTTTCTAGGTACAATTTAAAAAAAAAGTTAGTTAGGGTTAGTTAGTACTATCATTCAAATGCTTTACAATGACTAAAAGGGAAAATTCATGAGAAAAAATTCACCGTCATCTCATTCCAAGCCCGTATGAATGTTTTGTTTGTTTAAAACAAAAAAAAAAGATATTTTGAACCATGTTGGAAACCAAACAGTTGACTTGACTTCCATGGACCAAAAAAAAAAAATCTTCTTTTGTGTTCCGCAGATAAAAGAAAGACTTTAGTGAATAGGGAAAATTCGCCCAAAAATTAGTCTTACTCTGTAACATTCACAATAGTTTGAACTGAACCAATAGTATTCACTTAATTGGTATTTTCAAATAGATCACATTAGGATGGAGAAAGCCAGCAGCTTCCAAGGGTTTGGACAGCTGTTTCAGAACAAAATTCTTGACCAGGGCCAGTCGCTTGCCACCTGCTAGTACCAACTGCTCTGTGGTACCACTATTCCCAGTGGGAGAGGGCATGATTGGTCCAGTAGGTGGGGCGGCCCTCATTGCTGACTGTCACAAATGCTCGCTTGATATTTGTGCACTAGTTTGAAAAGGTGACCTTTAGACAAGTGCCACTGAATAAGGTGTCGTTTCTGTATTGCGCTTCGCATACTGACAAATGTAAGGCCTTCTGGTAGTTTGTCCCAGACCAGCGTTCGGCTGCTGTTTCTTCACGTCAGCTATTTTGGGTCAGGCTGATATTGCCAAAGCCGTAGAGCTTTTGAAAAGCATTGAAAAGAGTATGTTTTCGGCAGACTCGCGCAGTAAAAAAAATGGGATGTCACGTCTCAGACTGTGGGGCGCATGGGTGGCTCCCGAAACAAAGGATTTAGATTCTAATCTGCCTATTTACCGAGGGAAAGTTCAAGTGGCAGTTTTGCTCAACATTGCAGTATTTGGATAACTCCGCTATTCAGAAATGTTCTTGGGAAGGAGCCAGGGAAAATGGAATGATAAAGTAATGGAGCAAATGGGCCACAAGAGCAGCACCGAAGATAAGAGACAAGCTGTCATCCTTAGATGCGCACAAGTGTCTCACAGCGTGACTCTGAAGCTCGGCAGTCTGTGGAGGCTCTGACCTCGCATATGGCCTCGCTCAAACTCTAAAGGGAAAGACTCTATCAGAGAAATGCGCTGGAGACTCATGAACGATCAGAGCAGAGAGGAAGACTGGAGTCTCTTGTTCCAGTAGTTGACACGTATTTCCCGTTTGAGCTCCGCACAATGCTTTTGATTAGCATCTAACTCTAACACGCTCTATTTGCACGCTCGTCATTACTCGAGAATTGTTAAAAGAGACACTCCCCGCCATACTTGATCTGGTCTGCAAAGGCTATTCAGACTAATTACGAGTCCTTGTTTTCCGCCTCCGACTTGTTTGTTGGTTTTATGTCCTTTAGTAGTTCATTAAAACAAAAAGAGGATTTTTGCTGGCTGGGTTGTAATGGTTGCCACACTGTCATTGAGTGGAGTGAGTTTATTAAAACCGTACCACAGTAAAAAGCATCACATTGTTCAGTAATGGCTTTGTCTCATTGGAACACCAATTACCATGCTGCTGGTATTGATTTCAGTAAGACCCTAATGAGTTCTGGACCGTAAAGTTAATTATTTCCCCAAACATGTGCAATTCATTTAAATTAGTTGCTTGCTTAAATGGGTTTTTTGGTAAAATTTAGTCCTCAGGAATATGTTTTTTTTTTAAATGTTTTTTTTATGTTGTCTTCTGATTTGTCTCACTTCTTGAGTAACTTTTCAATTAACACTTACTCCTGCTTGCATATCTAAATTTATGCTTGGTTAATAGTCACTCAAATGCGCATGTGATCATTGGGGATGTAAAAAAATGCATAGATGGATCATGACGCCTAACAGTAACTATTAAATGTGTCAATTATTATATCTATAATGACTATAATAATTCTGAGTGTATTATGTGTTCATCCAGAGTACAGTTCTTCACCTAATTTTAGTTTTAAAATTATTGTGAATCTTAAAGGACAAGTTTGGTATTTTACACCTAAAGCCCTGTTTTAAGATTGTTTCTGATTAAATAGAACGGTTAAGATTGAAATTTGGACACATGCTGCTGGCCCGAGAAGTTCCGGTTTCTGTGGTTGTACCCCCCCCCCCCCCCCCCCACCTCCACAATGGTTGCATAGGTGCACTGGAACAATCCTTCCTAAAACGCAATAAACTTTAGTTTACAAAGACGTGAAACTCACCGAGTGGTCTGGGGTGTTCACTGATACGCTCACACAAAAATAGCTGCAAAAGATGCTTTCCAACAGGTTTTATCGTAGTTTTTGTCCAAGTCAAGTCAATGGAGAATATACATATATACACTCACCTAAAGGATTATTAGGAACACCTGTTCAATTTCTCATTAATGTAACTAATCTAATGTGTGATCTAATCAACCAATCACATGGCAGTTGCTTCAATGCATTTAGGGGTGTGGTCCTGGTCAAGACAATCTCCTGAACTCCAAACTGAATGTCAGAATGGGAAAAAGGGTGATTTAAGCAATTTTGAGCATGACATGGTTGTTGGTGCCAGACGGGCCGGTCTGAGTATTTCACAATCTGCTCAGTTACTGGGATTTTCACGCACAACCATTTCTAGGGTTTACAAAGAATGGTGTGAAAAGGGAAAAACATCCAGTATGCGGCAGTCCTGTGGACGAAAATGCCTTGTTGATGCTAGAGGTCAGAGGAGAATGGGCCGACTGATTCAAGCTGATAGAAGAGCAACTTTGACTGAAATAACCACTCGTTACAACCGAGGTTTGCAGCAAAACATTTGTGAAGCCACAACCTTGAGGCGGATGGGCTACAACAGCAGAAGACCCCACCGGGTACCACTCATCTCCACTACAAATAGGAAAAAGAGGCTACAATTTGCAAGAGCTCACCAAAATTGGACAGTTGAAGACTGGAAAAATGCTGCCTGGTCTGATGAGTCTCGATTTCTGTTGAGACATTCAGATGGTAGAGTCAGAATTTGGCGTAAACAGAATGAGAACATGGATCCATCATGCCTTGTTACCATTGTGCAGGCTGGTGGTGGTGGTGTAATGGTGTGGGGGATGTTTTCTTGGCACACTTTAGGCCCCTTAGTGCCAATTGGGCATCGTTTAAATGCCACGGCCTACCTGAGCATTGTTTCTGACCATGTCCATCCCTTTATGGCCACTATGTACCCATCCTCTGATGGCTACTTCCAGCAGGATAGTGCACCATGTCACAAAGCTCGAATCATTTCAAATTGGTTCCTTGAACATGACAATGAGTTCACTGTACTAAAATGGCCCCCACAGTCACCAGATCTCAACCCAATAGAGCATCTTTGGGATGTGGTGGAACGGGAGCTTTGTGCCCTGGATGTGCATCCCACAAATCTCCATCAACTGCAAGATGCTATCCTATCAATATGGGCCAACATTTCTAAAGAATGCTTTCAGCACCTTGTTGAATCAATGCCACGTAGAATTAAGGCAGTTCTGAAGGCGAAAGGGGTTAAACACAGTATTAGTATGTTCCTAATAATAATAGTGTTCCTAATAATCCTTTAGGTGAGTGTGTGTATATATATATATATATATATATATATATTATAATCTCAGTATATATGTATTCAATGGAATATATTATTATTTATTCATATTTAGAATTAGCTTTTGTTTTTATACATTTTACAGTTTTCATTTGAGTTTTTAGTAATTTTGTGCTTTTGTCTTTTTTATTAGGTTTTTTATATTTTAACTTTTATTTTTATTTCAGTTTTAGTAATTTTAGTACTTGCACTTGTAGTTGCCAAGGCAACAATTCTAATAGTTTTCCATTTAATGCTTAGGCTATATTTTATTTAATTTCATTTCAACTGAAAGTATTGAAATAGTTAAATAATTTTTCATTTACTGAAAACAATTTTTAACAGTTTTAATTTCAGTGAACAATATCAACAACACTTAGGGTGAAACAATATATCGTGTCACAATATCTCGCAATACAAAAATGCTTAATGAATCTGGTTCCTTCCTGTTCTTTCTTTTTTCATTTTGTCATATAAACAACCAGTCTAAGTACAACATCAGAGCTTTAAGTACAACACAACACAGTAGGTTGGAACTGTATGCATTTGATTCACTAAAAATAAATAATTCAGAGTCATTCATTAACGGAACCGAACGTCACGAACAAACAATTAGGTTATTTAAAAAAAGAATGGAGCGGTTCCTAGTGTAATCTACTGTTAGTTTTAGATCGAATGCATTTATTTAGGAAAACATTGTTTACAGCACAAAATCCAGAAGTCAGAGTATTGAAAACGCTCTCATAGCACTGTCTTCTGTCCCATCATGTTTCAATTGGAAAGACTCTTAAAACTTGGTCTAGTGCAAACCAGACAGAAATAAATAATTGGAGACTAGTCTGTCTTGTGCTTTTAGCTGTGTATTTTGCTTTAGGGGGGAAAAAAGCTTTGTATATCATGTTGTGTTATGACAGTTCTTGTGATAGGTCTATGTTTTGGGAACTCTGTGAGCGATAAAGCTCCCTTAGTTTTAGGAATAGGTTTCTCACCAGAAGTTAAACAGTTTTGCTTGAAGGTATTGGTAATGTGGATTCTGTAACAGGATGTATTGAAGCCACTTTGCACACGTCTATTTTCACACCGGTGCACCTGGCAGAAGAGCTCACATTATTCCTTTGTACAGATGGATAATTGGTAAATTAATTCAGGTTAAGTATTTTGCTCAAGGTTAAAACATGTTTCTCCCTTGCTTTATCTGATCTTTCATTCATCAGACTATAAGCATTGCTCCCTTGCTTCCTGTCTTAAGTTTCAGCTTGCCTTCAAGGAGGATTGTATTGTCACAATGAAGCTTTGATGCATGTGACCCTAGGCTGGGTTGCAGCATAGTCTCTGGCCTCGGGTGGTGTGCCTGCAGGTTTACAAGGTACCGAACTGCTAACAGTACACTTTAGGTCGAGTGCTTCTTGGTCAAGTATTAGGATTCCTTTTTTCTTTCTTTTTTTGTTGCGAAATAGTTTCAACTGGTCTTGGAATGAGTCTCTGTGTCATAAATTTTAGTCAAAACTGAGGGTATCCAACCATCTGTGCATCACCTGAAGTTAATGTTTAATCGAGTGATTCAGGAGTATAATTATCCAAAACACTGAATGAAATTCACTTCTTAATGTCTAAAAATACTTAGTTGCCCAGGCGTTGTTGTAACTTGAATCCAATAGTAAAGTAATGTATACGATAGGACCTGAAAACCATATCGGCATTGTGCTCTTTAGAAATGTTCTTAACCCCATAGTGCTTCAGGGGTGATTGTTCCTTCAATTATTGAAGTGTAGACTGATTTGGTTTAAAAAATAAAACAAAGTTTCTGCTTATGGAATGGGAGCCTGAAAATGTAATATTTTATAATGCACAATGGAGAAGTATGTAATGTGTTTAATAGCTACATGCCGGAGTAGTGAAAACGCTTTTGACTTTCATTGACTATTGAAACAAAACATTTCAAGCACTGCTGAATAAAACTGATTTATTAAGCAAATTCAAGCCTTTGTTCTTAAAAAGGTGCCCTGCTGAATAACAGCTGAATCACATTGGTTTCATCCCCAATAAAAAACCAGCTTCACAGAGTTAAACAAGTATTGAATTAGAATGTTATCTGGTTTGATAGAACCTGAGTTTTTTTTTCACTTGCATGTTTCATTTTATTTCTTTTCACTCACCTCTTAATGAGGAAATGATTTATTCCACGCATTGCTGGTTATGAAAATGATTGTATTGTTTTGTGAAAGAGAGAGTGCTGGTTTTCAAAAGGCTTTTTTCAGTAGCTCTGAATCAATTTTGCTGATTTACATCCAGGCAGCTGCCATTCGTAGCTCTTACCTCATATTTCCCCCCCTCTCTTTCTCATCCGCCAAGTCTTTTTGGTTCTAATTGGCCCTATTCATTCATTCCCGTGCCCCCCGACTTGGTTCTGTTGTTCCTGTCTGTGGTCCTGCTTTGCATGCTGACATGGCAAATATTTGATATATTGAATAAATCTTCTTCATCCTGGATGAAAAATATTAGCATTTAGGGAAGAAACGGAGTGAATATAATTGAAATACATCGCTGCGCTGAACGTCTCCTCATTAATCATTTGACAAAGACAAAGAGTCAAAGGACTTCATCTTAAAGGAATCTTCTGGGTTCAATTAGAACTTAGAAATGAACAGAGTAATGCAATAACTTGAATGCACTGTTTATAGCCACAAGTATAACATAGCCACCATTTCATTGTTTTCTACTGCTTTGCCTACTCTGTTTAACATTTTAGACTTTACTGCTTAAATAATAAACATTTCTCTTGAAGAAAATACTACTTTTAGTCAGCAAGGATGGATTACATTGATTAAAAGTGTGACCGCAAAGACATTTACATTTTCTACATTTACATTGTTACATAAATGCTATTTATGGTTTAATTTAAATCGTCATATTTCACAATATTACACATTCAGTGCAGCCTTTGTGAGCATAAAACACTTTTTAAAACCCTTCGGAGACTGGTTCCTTTCAGTTCTGTTGTAGGTGCCTTTATAGTAATTGTATTTTTTGCTTAAAACAAAGTCTTTTTCACTCGTCATGCAACTAATGGTTTAAAATTTTTCATTGGAAAACAGTTGTTAGAATTCTGCTGTATCTGGCCATTAGTTTTTCATCACCACATTGATAATTTAATATAGCAATTTTCTGTTATGAAAGATTGGTGCTCAGACACAACTATCTACATGATCATGAGCTACTTTGACCTTTGTGAAAATACTGTATATCATGATCACTGCATGGAATCATTTGCTTGAAGTTAGAACTGTAATGTAATGTTATTCTGTTCATTTTTGCTATTAGAGATGCAAATAAAGCAACTCACTGTTATTTTATAGCCTGCAGATAAATGATTGCATTCACCATCATTGTTTGAACATTGTGAGAGTGAAATTTAACACCTAGCGAATAGATTGTTGGAGAACACACACGCTGTGCATAATGCTAGCACGCTTTGCCTCATTGTCTGATTGCAGTCATACATGCAGATGTACACATACACACATCAGCCTAGCATGTTAACTCTTTCTGAACTCATCCCGAACCATCCTCCATTGAATCTTAAAAATGTTGCTCTTGATTGTCACCAGCCTTCCCCAGGTCGCTCTTTAACTGCCAAGCTCGTCATTTCTGACAAGGATAATCTTCTCCTCAGGGATTATGATGCTCTCCCATAGTCATCACTTTTTTCCAGCTTAGCTCATATTAGCCAGCACCCTGTGGCTTAGCAGGTCCAGCTTTGTATCTGAGTTCAAAAGGAACATCGGAGATTTGCTTGACGGTTCAGCAGTAAGTCAGTTAAACCAGCAAACTGATCATCTCAAGCTCCAGCCCTATGGTTCAAAGCCTAGTCAGTAATACGCACCCAACTGTTGCCAGCAGTCTTCCCATAATACCTTTCTTTAAGAAAATAAAAGTCGGGCTGGGCTTCGTAATGGCACCCATTACCGCATGGTTCAAAATGACTGCAAGATGAGGGTATGAAAAGCCTCTTATTTGATTCTACTGGTGGGAGATGCTGTGTGCTCTTCACGTGCGCTTCAGTTACAGCTATGGTCACGCAATTTGTGTTTCCTCTTGGATAAAGTGAGCTGAATGATTCTGGCAAGCATAAATTGTCAAGCTCAACATATCTTACCTTACACAATCAGCACACAATTGCACACCTTAATGTATCACCTCAGCTTTCTTATATTAAAGCTATTATGCACAATTCACTAACATGGTTTTTGTGTAACATAAATGTGTGTCAGCAGTGTGTACACAACCACCCAATAATGGTAAAAATCCACTCACTCCTCTTTTTTGAATCCGCATAAATCATAAGCAGTGTCTCAGTACAAACCATTTGCAGTTTCTATGCAATGTGATGTCACTTTGTACAGGCCCGGCCCACGACTGCTGACGGACTCTGCCCCATTAGCATAGATCCCACCCTGAGTGAGCTGTACACAGTCTGCCATGTTTATCTCCTCGCCAACAGAACTATTCAAGAAAGAAATGTATTCTTATTTAAGCTATTAAAGTTAATTTAATCAAGAGCATCGAGTGATTTTCTTCTTTTTTTTAGTTGTTTGATTCATTTTAACAGCATAGCAATAGGTACTGTATATATTATGATGCTTTCACTTTAAAACACAGATGTAATGTACACATGCGATTTTCTTTACTTGCTGTTTACGTTCACAGACATAACCGACTGTTAATGTGAACTTTGTTTGACATACATTGTGAGTGTTTGACATAGCATTGTGTGTATTTGACAGTTTAAGCGCAATAAGACGTGAAAGATAACTTAGTTTAATACTCAGGGGATGCACTGTCAGGTGTGTGTGCTCAGAAAACCATAAATCAGAAGTTTAGACTGATATGGCTACAAAATGCATGCTAATAAACTTTCATGATGAGGAAGAACTGCAATGTCATGTGATCATGACCGCGATAGAGATGATAATCAAACCCAAACAGATGTTTTAGTTTTTGGCAGGGTATCGGAGGCACGAGATGTACAGGCTCCGCCCTCTTCTGGAAGGCGGGGCGGGGAGCATCAGCTCATTTGCATTTAAAGATACATGCACAAAAAACAGCATTTTTATCCTTCAACTCAAAAATGGCCATTTACAGCATGGCATAATAAATTAACTGAGGGGCATTTTGAGCTTAAACTTCAGACACATTCTGAGAACAACTGAGACTTATATTACATCTTGTAAAAAGGGGCATAATAAGTCCCCTTTAATGTCTACAATTTCCATGTTCTACACAATATCATGTTTATCACCACAAACCTAGAAGTTTTAGCCTGCTGGTTAGGGCTCAGAGAGAAGCCATGCTTAAGCATTCTTTGCACACTTCGCTGTTTGAGTCTTTTGTGGTGAGTATGTAAAGGATCTGAACTTTTACTTGATTGTCTCTCTCTCCATTTCTCCCACACCCGGGAGCCGGTTTGCTGTATTAGGAACAGGAACGTTATCTCTGTAGTGTTGACAAGGAGCTGATTGCCGTCCTTATTGGCGGCATGGAGCACGTTTGCTGAGTGTAAAAGGCGTCATGGTAACCTGATCAGCACAGCAATTGTCTTTGCAACCCGAGGAAATTAAGGTGACCGCATTAAAATACTTTCATTGGCCCAATACTTCCATCTCTGTGGACTTGTGATGCTACAATTCGATCAAATGGCCTTTTTTTTTAATCTTTGTCGGAAAAAGTATAGCAACAAAACCATTCTGTGCTCTAGATGTCTTTGTTCTTTTGACACTCTGCCAGGCACAACTGCAACATCATGCAGCTCAGCACTAAGGATATTGTCTGCTGTAGTTCAGATTTTTAATTGCCCTGGCAACATATTCACTGGCTCCACAAGATCTTTATCAAAGATTGATGCACCTCTTGATGGAAATGAATGTTGTGATGTTATTTCCATCAAGAGGTGCATCTTTTTTGGTCAAGATCTTGTATTGACAATGCAAGAGTCCAGCACTCTGTCAAGTCTCCTCCAGCACATCCCAAAGACTTTCAATGAATTTAGGTCTGGACTCATACATGTGTGAAAATGATTCTTCATGCTCCCTCCCAACCATTCTTTCACAATTTGAGCCTGATGAATCTTGACATTGTCATCCTGGAATATGGCCATGATTTGTCTTCCTACATGGTTGTTAAAGAAATTAAAAGCTACGCACTCTATCAATTAGGGTTAGAAAAATTGTTGTCAAAGATATATAACATGCTAGACGCATACTGATCACATTTGCATTTGCCCATTTAAATCCAAACAGTGACTTTTTGGGGCTGGGCAGTGTATGTATGTATTTGTCTGTGTGTAATGTAGACAATTTTTTTAAATATCATCAATATATACTATTTCTCAGATAATTTATGATGTTGTTTATGATTGGGAATGGGTTATAATATAAGAACTTACTGTGCAGTCAGTAATATCAAATACTCAACATTCATTTGATTTTTCTTGTTCTCTCAGGTTGCTATGGTGTTGATGGTGAAAGTGACTCTATCATGAGCTCGGCCTCCGAGAACTCAACAGAACCGTGGTTCTGTGACGCTTGCAAGAATGGCGTTACACCCAGCTGTGAACTCTGTCCCAGTCAGGACGGCATCTTCAAAGAAACTGATGCGGGGAGGTGCGTTTTTAACCGATGCTTGGTCTGATATTACATTTTATCATCATTAGTAGATTAATTAAAGGCACTGCCATCCCCGTCACACCTTTTACTTCTTTAATTGTTGTACATTCGTTGAAAGTTTTGCGGCACTCTCTGAGCAAAGATTCTGCAAAGATGCTAAACAAGTGAAATACTTGAAGAGGGACAGGTTTGTGCAGGATGAGTGAAGGAAAGAAAAGGTGGTGGATTTGGCTAGGAGGGAGGGATAGGGCTAAGAGAGAGAGGGAGAGGAAGAGAGAGTCGTCTGAAGCGTGAAGACTCAAGCCACGTTATCACTGATAGTGCTCCTCAGCCTGCCTGCACCCAAATTTACTACTTCACTAGAGCATGAAAAACACAGCAAATTAAAGTGTGGAGCGTTCGCTCACCAGAGATGGATATCTTTATATTGGACTTTGGATTCTCCTTCCTAAAGTCTGCATTTTAAATTTTGTCACACCAAATGGTCAAGTTAGAGTACATTTGAACCTTCAGCTTGAGTATTTTCTCCTCTGAAGGGCTTAAGGGTATAACAGTTATTCAAGGAAAAAGCCTTGTGAATACTAGTCCATTAACTAGATGCTGCTTTGTTCTTCTAATAGTGGACATCTGGATCATTATTATCTTGATTTGTTATTCAGCACATGAAGTGATTAAGAACCTGTCATTAAACTATGATAATTGTGTAACTTAGATATTACAGATGAAAACTCAACTTTATTTTGTTCTGCTGAAGGTGGGTGCACGTGGTGTGTGCCCTTTATGTTCCAGGCGTTGCATTTGGAGATATTGACAAGCTGAGGCCAGTAACACTCACAGAGATGAACTACTCAAAGTATGGGGCAAAGGCAAGTATCAGAAGTTATTAATGACACAGCTGCAAAAAATAAATTATCATTTTCTCAAAAACAAGTTATTAATTACCGGTAAGCCGATATTAACACTAATCAACCAATATTATTGACCGAAACATTGACTTAAATAATTTCTTTCTTATGCTGCAGCAAAATTCATCATACAATGAAATTATAAATTGTTACACTACTTTTACACTAAAAGTTTGGGGTTGGTAAGATTTTTTTTCTCAATGAAAGATGTCTCTTATGCTCACCGAAGCTGCATTTATTTGATCAAAAATACATTAAAACTGGAAATTTAATTTGTAAAAATATTGTGAAAAAACAAACAATTTTTTTTTAAACAATTTAAAATACATTTTAATTTATTAAATAGAAAACAATATTTTTTTTCCTCTGATGTTAAGTCACTAATATGCAGATTTGCTGCTCAAGAATAATTTCGGATTATTATCAATGTTGAAAACGGATGTGTGTGTGTATATGTATGTATGTATATATATATATATATATATATATATATATATATATATATATATATATATATATATATATATATATATTAGGGCTGTCAGTTAAACGCGTTATTAACGACGTTAACGCAAATCCATTTTAACGGCATCAATTTTTTTATCGCGCGATTAACGGTCTTTTTGGCCTAGCAAACTTTGTAGTTTTTTTCACATGCTGTTACAACAGGACACGGCATGCGTGGCGCTGCGCTATGAAACCCATTCATTTCAATGGCTTGCGCCGTGCGAGGACGTTGTGTTGCTTCGTCGACCAAAGCGCAAGTGGATGTAGCCAGACCGGAAACAAAACAACAGGCGCACTGCACACACTTTTGGGCTTGCGAGCCGGCCAAATAGTTGGTTAACGTTACGCTTTGAGTGGATGGCGAGCGCGAGACGCCGAAATGGATGCCAATAAGATTCTGAATGGAAAGTTTACTTTTAAAAAGTTGCCAAATGGTTCCATTGACAAGACCGAAGTGATCTGTGTGTTTTGTTGTTGTGAACTGAGCTATCATCATCGCAGCGCGTCCAGTCTGAAATACCACTTGATGGCCAACCACACACACACACACACACAGCTGATGCGAATTCTCCGCCCCCTCGTCAATATCAGGACCTCGTCAGTATTTCTTTCAACCTTTTATTAATGGACAGTGTTACATTGAGAGATTATTTGCTCCAAGTGAGAATGTTAGTGTGAAATTGAACACAGTATATGTCAATGTTGTTTTCAATAAAAAACATTTGCACAAAGCAAGCCGATCCACTTTTCCATGTTGAGAGCATTAAAATGAGACAAAATAATGGGACAAAAAGAAAATCAAGAGACATTTAGAATAGATAAAAATAATTGCGATTAATCGCGAGTTAACTATGACATTAATGCGATTAATCGCGATTAAATATTTTTATCGTTTGACAGCCCTAATATATATATATATATATATATATATATATATATATATACACACACACATATCATATAAACAAACGTTTTTTTTAGATGCGATTAATCGATTTGACGGAAACAACAAAAATGACATTTTCTGATGAATTATGTGAAATGCTGACTTTCTTCTATGAACAAAGGGCATCTTTCATTTCCCTCCCAAGAATTTCTGTCGACTGTAGACATTTTGACATTTACTCTATCTGACATTATTTTATGTGTCAGTAAGTCAGAAGAGGTTCCTTTTACTGGGAAGCAAATTACTTTAGAAGCACTTGAACGGCTCTCTTTAATGGTTTGTGCTGTACATGTGAAAAGAAATGACTCCAAGAGAAAGGCTATTATTATTTTAATTTTGAACTCCAGTAATTGGAGAAAGTCAAATGGGCTTTTAGAGACTCGTTGACCACTTTATCTTAAATATAGAACTATACAGTAAATGAATGTGCGACTGTTATAATGGTGTTTAAAGATTTTTTTTTTTTTACACAATCAGCTAGCGGTTTACCTTTCTTGACTTTGCAAAAACAGAAATAGTCCCAAGTCATTAGTATGAAAGTAATAAGACCTGAAGTCAGCAAATGCTAGAAAGTTTTTTAATGCCGTGTTTTTCAAGTATGTCATAGTTTTCTGCCATTTGCTGGTGTCACAACGGCCTGTTTGGGTTAATGGTTTGCAGGAGTGCAGTTTGTGTGAGGACGCACGCTTTGCTCGCACAGGCGTTTGCATCAGCTGTGATGCTGGAATGTGCCGCTCATTCTTCCATGTTACGTGTGCTCAACGGGAAGGGCTACTGTCTGAAGCTGCTGCAGAAGAGGTTAGTGTGTTAAGTGGTCATCCTCTTTAATCTGCATTTAATTGATGTTTATTTTCTACAACTTTCCCTCTGTCGCAGTCTTGTGATGACAGCTTTGTAATGTGTTGTTGTTTCTCCTGTCCGTGCTTTTTAACTCTCCTGTCTGTCAACCTCTTGTAATCAGGCTTGTAAACAAACTTTTTCAGGCTTTTCTTTTCTTTTTTCTCACAAAATAAAAAAAGCTATTCTGCTTGTCCTCAAATCCATTTCAAAGGCAAATAATACATTTTTACTTTTCACCCACATTTATTTATTTCAAAACCTGTTGGGCTGACTGACTTCTTTGGAACACAAAGATATCCTGGCCACTCTTTTTTTTTTTTACTGTAATGAAAGTGGATGATGAAAGTGGTAACAAAGCTCTAAAAGGACAAAAAGCACCATGAAAATATCATACAAGTAATCCATGTAAAGGCACTATTTTTCCAACCCTTTTGAAACCATTTGATTGCTCAATTATGTAGCAGATTCATGAACAAATCTTTCTTTTGAGCCTGATCTTTTCAGTGAAATTAATGATTAATTCATGAATCTGACTGATTCGGTTCTCAAGTTTGACTCGATTAGCAGTAGTTAATAGAGGTTACTGGAGAGGAATATTATCAGTGAATAACTTAAATGCCAGGTTGTCACACAAAACTGAATCGTTTCAAAAATGTGAAGTATAGCATACAAATCATGGAATATTATTATTTTGATACTTTTATGATGCTTTTGTATACTTTTCGTAGCTTGGAAGCTCTAGTTACCAATTCATAATCATACGAGGGGGAAAAAAAAGAGCAATAAATTCCTTCTCTTTAATTACACGGAACAAAGTCATACGGAATTGTGTAAACTTTAGATTGACTATCCATTATTCTCTAGATTCTGATTCTCTGTGAACACACGTATTACACATGCATGTTTGAACTTCAAACGCAAGCGTTTATCAAATGGATACACATAAGCATAGGAAGAGGGCTCAGAGCACAAGACCAGCCAGTCGAACAAATTCCCAGCCCAGGCCGTGGTCACAGACCATCAGCCTCGTGGCTCAAATATTCAGTCCATATTGGAGAAGCACATGATGGTGGCGTTCACTGCAGATAAACACTGGCGAAAAGTGCCTACTCAATGCAATCCACTTAATCCAGTCAGCTGTGCAAAGGGCCTCATATCAACAGGTGAGTGGGCTGATAGCATCCAGCGAGACACCTTAAGCCTAAACGATTCCGTGGTTGACAGGAAATGGCTGTGCTTCCATCTGCCCTCGAGGGAGGGGTTGAAATGCTATGCGTGTGACTAGGAGATGTAACCAGGGAGGATAAACTTGCTGCTAACGTCTCCGCTGCAGAGATTTGAAACTGCTGAAACGCGTTGACATTGTTCTAGGGTTCCCTCCTTTTCTGAAAAAGGCTGTTTCTGAAAAAGGCAGTCCACTTCCATTCCTGGAAAAATCCTGCCAGCCTTACATCAGTCATTGTCTTGCCCCTCGGCTTCAGCTCCCACTATCTCTGCAAAATGTACTTGTCCTTTAAAAGAGGGGGATTTTTACAGGCCTTTTGTGACCAGCTATTTATCACGGCTATCAGAGAATGCACAGACACTGATGGTCTATAAAAAAGTGGTGTGCTGGGCATCATTATCACAACAGCAAGAATGCGTCAGCCTGTAATTCAGAAGATGCTACAATTTCCTCCATTATCAAATTGTACGTTAAAACGATCATGTGTGCGAGCACACAAGCACTCAAAATAAAACCTGCAGCAATTGTCTAAGTTAACAATAATGAGGTATTTGAGATGATGATGATGATGATAAATCTTAAAATAACCTGAATGGAATAGCTCAGATTGTGTTCTCAAAGACATAAACCCTTCCCTCAGCTTCCTCCAAGTCGTGTGCATTTTAAGAAGTAGATTAAACTCCACAGCTGAGACGTCACTCTAGACATCAGCAGATTATTTTATTATACTCTGACTTTGACATCTGCATTTGTTTTAATCAATCGTCAGTAAAATGACATTTGAGGGCTGGTCAAGTTGCGGACAATGTACAACATAGGCGAGCATTATGCAAATGTCTTTTCTAGTGACGTAGAACCTATTCTTTTTTTTTGGGAGACAATAACTTTATTTATCGTGCACTTTCGACTTTACAACTTTGCAGAGCTTTTAGACTCACAAAGGGGCACTTTAAACAAAAATACAATACTAATAATACCATATTATTTTACATCAAAAAGGTTAGTGAATAAGCTAAAGTTCAGACAATGTTCCATCGTCCCTCCTAGACTAAAATTATTGTTATTAAGTAACAAGAAAATACGATGAACAAGTACCTCATTAATGATTATTTAATTTATTCGCAACGTGCGCTACCATTCAAAAGTTTGGAGAGATTTTTTCATGTTTTCTAAGATTATGCTCACCAAGGCTGCAAAAACAGTAATGTGAGATATTATTAAAATGTAAAATAACTGTTTTCTTTTTTTTAAATGTAATTTATTCCTGTGAAGGCAAAACTGGATTTTCAGCAGCCATTACTCTAGTCTTTAGTGTCACATGATCCTTCATAAATCATTCTAATATGCAGATTTTTGGGCTCTACTTAATATAATTGTGCTGACCGTTATGCATTTTTTTCAGGATTAGTTTATGAATAGAAAGTTCAATAGAACAGCATTGATTTGAAATAGAAATCTTATCTTATTTTATAACGTTACACATTTTTTACTGTCCCCTTTGATTCATTTAATGCACACTTGCTATAAAAATGTATTCCTCAAACAATACACTCAAAACTTTTGAACTGTAGGGTATGCATCATACAGTATGAAAATGCATTAATATGATATTACACAGGTTATATTATACGCCAGGCTTACCACGCAAAACTTCTGAAAAGACCAGGTGTAAATGCCTTACGATTTAAATCCGATCACTCAAACCACTTCAGGAGGAGGTTTGAAATGTTTTCCAAACGAAACTGGACAAGTGTTAATGCATTCAGTTGCTGAAGCCACATATGCAAATTTTATTCCTCCCAAAATTGTAAAAAAAAAACAAAAAAAAACGTGTGAGTGTGTTATAGGCTACCGGAACACGCATCGCATTCACCACGCATATGGCCTGTTGCATATGAATTGCCGAGTATCTCTTCAGCAAGCCAACGTGCAAACTGCCGCAAGTGAAACTGAAATTCTGCATCAGATCCTGAAGCTTAAAGGGTTAGTTCACCCAAAAATGAAAATTAAGTCATTAATTACTCACCCCCATGCTGTACCAACCCCGTAAGACCTTCGTTCATCTTCGGAACACAAATGAAGATATTTATGATTAAATGTGACAGCTGGATCACTCCTCCATAGGCTCCCTAAGGGAATGAATCCTGACGGCCCAGAAAGTCAATGAAGAAAATGTTTAAATATTCCATGTCACAACAGTGGCTCAACTATAAGTTTATCAAGCGACGAGAATACTTTTTGTGCGAAAAAACAAACAACTATTCGACTATTCCTTTTCTTCCTTGTAGGCCTGAAACGAGACTTCAAGAGATTTCCACGACGCATGCGCGAGAATTGCGATCTCCTTCAACTACTTCAGTTAAGTTCTCGCGCGTGCGCGTCGTGGAAATCTCTTGAAGTCTCGTTTCAGGCCTACAAGGAAGAAAAGGAATAGTCGAATAAAGTCGTTATTTTTGTTTTATTTCCGCACAAAAAGTATTCTCGTCGCTTGATAAACTTATAGTTGAGCCACTGTTGTGACATGGAATATTTAAACATTTTCTTCATTGACTTTCTGGGCCGTCAGGATTCATTCCCTTAGGGAGCCTATGGAGGAGTGATCCAGCTGTCACATTTAATCATAAATATCTTCATTTGTGTTCCGAAGATGAACGAAGGTCTTACGGGGTTGGTACAGCATGGGGGTGCGTAATTAATGACTTAATTTTCATTTTTGGGTGAACTAACCCTTTAATACTCGGTCATCTTCATTAAAAGTAGTGAAACTAAATTATCGCACCATTGGTGATGCTGCTCTCTCTCTTATTGCGGTCTTTAATCTAGAAATTAGCTGATAAATAAAATACAGTGCGTAGTTGTTGCTTTCGTCAATGTGGACTTTAAGATCGGATTTATATTACTTTTGCAGAGACACATTTTTGTGGCCGAGTATAAATGGAACAGTTTTAACAAATCGGATAACTATCCGGTCAGTAAAAATGCATGAAGTGACCAGCTGTTAAACAGCCCCAAAATTTAGCGTCGTCTTGTTTTACAGTGGCTGTGTATACACATCATCCAATCAGAATCTTGAATCGCCTGGATACAGTGATTAACTGTCACGCAAGCGTATCAGACGTTCCATAATCTTATCAACACACAAACATGGCTGCTGCATGTGTTTTTGTTTCCAGAATTATTAATGAGAAGTTGTCATTCATCACTGACTTTTCTTTTTCTTGTTTTATCAAGCTATGGTTCAAGATTTAAGCTCTCTTGGGTCTGTATCTACACTAGTCATGATCCATTTTCACCCACAGGACATTGCAGATCCCTTCTTTGCATACTGCAAGCAGCACGCAGACCGCTTTGACAGGAAATGGAAAAGGAAGAACTACCTGGCCCTGCAGTCCTATTGCAAAGTGTCTTTGCAGGAAAGAGAGAAGCAACTCACACCTGAAGCTCAGGTCAGATTTACCGCTCAGGTCAGATTTGCCATCTGGACACGTTCTTCCACACGTGAGACAGTCTAGTGAATGATCAATCATCATTTATTTTTGACTATCCATGATTTCTTGACCTCTAGGCTCGTATAACCACTCGGCTCCAGCAGTACAGAGCGAAAGCAGAGCTGTCTCGAAACACTCGACCGCAGGCGTGGGTGCCCCGAGAGAAGCTTCCCCGACCGCTCACTTCTAGTGCATCAGCCATTCGTAAGCTGATGCGTAAAGCCGAGCTCATGGGTATCAGCACAGACATCTTCCCCGTGGACACATCTGATACCAGCGCAAGCGTAGATGGGCGGCGTAAACATAAGCAGCCTGCCCTCACGGCAGACTTTGTTAACTACTACCTAGGTTAGTGGTTTTGGTTTCTCATTATTCAATTCAAATAATAAAAGTCCTCCTGTAGTCAATAATTTCATCCCTTTATAACTCATGTTCGATCATCAAAATGACATTTTTCAATTTTTTTCCTTGAAAAAAATGTCTTAATGCATTAAAATAGCTTAAATGTAACTACACCCTTGCCTCATTTAGTATACGTGGTTTTATGAATATGCAAATTACCCCCGCCTCCACTCCCTCACACCAGTTCAGAGATGCACTCGTTGACGATCACACGTTGAACTGATTGGTTACAAGGTAGTTTGTGACGTCAGAAACACCAGCGATTTTAAAACGCATTTTTGAGACTGTCTTTGGTTCACTGCAGTTTTAAGGAGAAAATACTCTGCAGTCAGCAATGGTGTTGACTTATGAATTTGCACATGGTTTGTCTTAAATCATATTAAAAACACCACATAGACATATAAACAACATTAAAAGCTTGATTTTCACCACTTTAAGTAGAAATAACTCATCAGGCCTACAATCTATTTTTCGAGAATCAGCCTTTCTCAATCTGCTTTTTTCTTTTTAATGGATAGAACAAGCATTGATGCGTTTGTACCATGTAGCTTACTGTCCCTAACACACTTGAATCTGTCTGCAGAACCGTAGGCGGTATCAGACAGTGAGCGCTAGACATGCATCCCGCTCTATAGCCTTGTAGCTAGGCACTTGCCCTCCAAATGAGTGATGTTAAGAGCAGATGTGTGGAGTAACCTTGGGCACACACTCCATTAGGTTCCAGCAGGAGGCCTATCCTCTATCAGTGCACTTTCTCTCCCTCTTTTTCTCCTAACGTTCCTTTTTTTTTTCATGCTTTCTCCCTCAATCTTCTTTTGATATACTTTTTCCTGTACTCTGATAGCAATCTCAGTATCGATTTGTTTGTCTTTTGGTATTCAGAGCGGAACATGAGGATGATTCAGATCCAGGACAACATCGTGGAGCAGAAGAACCTCAAAGACAAGCTGGAGAGTGAGCAGGAGAAGCTGCACATGGAGTACGATAAGGTCTGCCTATTGTTGACACTCCAGGCTCTCGCTAGCATCTGTTTTGTACATTAGCGCTTGTCCGTAGCACATTTGTTTTGGCTATTGGGTGCTTAAGAAGAGGCATGCACACCAGGAAATAATGATGCACCGCTGGAATATTATCCCAAGAGCGTAGCTCCTGAACAACTACTAAATAATGCCAATTATGCTTCAGTCTTTCAATTTACTATGCAACTGTGAAATCTCTTTTTAAGCTACTTTATTCCAGACCAGCTGCAGAGAGAAATAAAAAAGCTGATCCTGCAAAAATCCTGAATAACACAAGGTTATGTTTGTTAACAGAAAATTAGATGACAAAAACTGGCAGTGAATAGCACTTTTGTTAACTAAAATTAAAATTTGGCAAAAGACTGATTACTCTAAAGTTCTAAAAAAATAAACTAAACGAGCCATTTTAATAGTTTTTGTTTTGTTGTAAAAATATATTTATGAACAATTAAACTAAAACAAAAAATCCAATAAAAATAAAAACTCAAAACCCCTGGTATGGTATAACAGCAGCTAACGTTCTGTGCTGCTTTATTTATTTGCCACCGACCCTCAATCCTTGCGAACGTGATCTCTTGAAGCAGATTTGGGTAGATTTGTGTGTTTTTTCATCTGTCCCAATAAGGAGTAGAATGAAAGCGAGAAGTTGGAGTTAATGTGGCGTCTAGTCTTTCTGTGCCACATGTATTAAGCGGTATTAATGGAGTGTGTGTTGTTAATTATGGCACTCAACATGCATTAGCACGATGCCGGCCTTGGAGAGAGATCCTGAGGAAATCAACATCTGTGGAAAGCTGCCTGCTTATTCACAAAAGTTGTCTAAAGCAGTGGTCTGAGTCATCTTAAAATTATGTCTAATAATCCTGAATTATATAGTATGTTACATAGTTTTTTGCTTTTAGTTTGATTGTTGGGTTTGATATTTTTAAAATTGTATTATTGCAAACTGCTTGACGTTTACATCACCAACAAGAGAATTTTAGTGTTAGCGTATGGTGTTTATTATCTCTGTATGTTGATGACTTGAAGATTCATTATAGTAACAGGTATGAGTAATTTTGTTATATAAAAGTAATGGTATTATTTGTGCTGTATATATAAAAAAAAAAGCATAACCATGTTTTTTTTTGCATATTTTTTTTTTCCCCTTGGAACTGGAAATGGATGCATTTCTTTATTCTGTGGAACACAAGATGTTTTTAATGTTTGGATCCCAATGTTCTTTAAAATATGTTTGACAGAAAAAGAAAAAAAAAAGATGACAATGTTTATTTTAGATTGAAATGGTGCCCAAAGACATGTAGGGGCCACTCTATATAGGCTTAAACTTTAGCCGCTTTTCCACCAAAAAGCGGTTCTGAGAACATGGAACGGTTCCGATTATATTTCCACTTGAACTTGGTTCGGACCAGCACGGTTACAAACCGCCCTCGGCCCGGAATACTCAGCACAGTGTGCAGAGTGCGTTTAGTGACATCGCCACGTACGATTGGTCACTTGTCTGTTGCCTGCCTACTAGTTTCTCTGTAGCTGGCCAAGCATGCTATTTGATTGATGTAAACACAAGTTAATAATACAATTAAAAGAAATATCTGATCATCTCCATAACACGGCCGCTATTTACATCTCATACCATCTGCAAACTATCGTGTTACTAAGGCAACGACTGACACATTTGCATTACATTCCAAACTTAAGTGCTCTTTTATCAGCCCGACAGTAGAAAATGTAACTGGCTGGGCCGAATCGGTACAGAATGAAACGGTTAAGCTATGAGAATGGTTTGGCTCGGCGGTGGCAAAACGGCTATTGTTATTAATTGATTTTTTTGTAAAAAAAAACACAAAAAAAAACCAAATCAATGAATATGTAACTATATAAATAGTTGCATTATTATGTTTTGAACCCCGCTGAGCCATCAGTATTAATCTGGAGTGTGTGTTGGAGAGGAGACTGTTTTAAATGTTAGCTCAAGCTTCCCCACGTGGAGCCTCATCTTCACAGACAGCGGAGATAAGGGTGGCTCTCTTTAGTTTCGTTTCACATACCCATAATAACTTCACCTCTCCACTGTTTCCTCTCATCATCGTCTTTATCAAACGCCTGCCTGACGCTTATCTACTGTCTGGAGCTGAGAGTGGCCCCTACACGGCGAAATGCCACAGCGGTGCGTGTGTGTGCGAGAAAGAGAAATGCAGACGCAGGAAGTGTAATGGAATATTTCATGGTGTGCTGGGCTCTGAATCTGTTAAAAGTAGAAAATGGTATTTTTTTTTTGTGTGAGGGTGTTTTGATGTGTAGCGTTTGTTGCTTGCTTGAAATCAGCCTGTTTTTTTTGTAACGCACTAAAAGCGTATTTGTGTATTAGTCATTCAGATGTCCACAGGTTTGTGTACGCCTTTGGATTTGTACACGTTAGTCCGTCCGTGCGTGTGTGTGTGTGCGCTAACAGACAGAGCTGCCCAACTTGTCCTTGTCTTATCTTATCTCCCGCCTTGCCGCGGTTTTATCTGCCACAGCTGTGCGAGTCTCTGGAGGACCTGCAGAATGTCAATGGCCAGCTGAGGACCGAGGGCCAAGCCATATGGAGCATGATGGGGGGGATCCTTGGACAGGTACGGCTTACCTTCAACCGCCTCATTCTTTCTCTCCCCTGTCCATCTTCATTCAGTCTCTCTCCGCCCCATCCCATCCTTGATCCAGCTGTACGCCTCATCTATCACAGCTCCAGTGAGCTTACATCCCGCCCTGATACAAACTGCTTGCTTCAAGTGCTCTGATCAGGATGGGATGCTTTAAAGGGCCCATATTTTACA
The DNA here is from genome assembly GCA_030578255.1 of Tiaroga cobitis. Taxonomy (NCBI): domain Eukaryota; kingdom Metazoa; phylum Chordata; class Actinopteri; order Cypriniformes; family Leuciscidae; genus Tiaroga; species Tiaroga cobitis. The sequence continues at coordinate 6,423,456 of CM060609.1, read as the reverse complement.
CTTTCAGTCTTTTTTTTTTTTCCCGAATACCATTTTTAATGTTATTCAAGATGTCTTACAACATTCAAAGTATATATTTTTTAGTTTTCCATAACCATTTTCCACATTGATGACCATTGAGTATCATCAAAAGACTAACAAATATAAGCTTTTTATTTTTTTTACCTTTATGGTCTCAATTTTATAAAACTATGTTTACATGTTGACACCTAAAAGTAATAATACAATATTTATATCTTTGTTACAAAATTGGTTTTAAAAGGTCTTAATGAACATTTATTTCCCTTAAAGGTTTAGTTCACCTAAAAATGAAAATTATCCCATAATTTTCTCACCCTCGAGCCATCCTAGGTGTATATGACTTTCTTCTTTCAGCCAAACACAATCGGAGTTATATAAAAAAAATATCCTGGCTCTTCCAAGCTTTATAATGGGAGTGTTTGAAGCCAAAAAAAGCGCATCCATCCATCACCTGCAGCCGTATCGATTACTTTCATGGTAGACCATAATAAAGGTCTTCTGAAGCAATGCATTTTTGTAAGAAAAAGATCCATATTTATAACTTTATAAACGTTAAAAATAAATAACTGGCTTCCGCTAACGTCCGTACGTGAGTCTAGTTCCGGCGGAAGAATGACCTCTGACCCGACGCATGATGTATTGACGAACGCGGAAGCACAGAGATAGATAGAGAAATACAAAACAGCGGTTATGAATTAGAAGTCTTTTATTAAAGAGAAATGTCGTTGGATTTCGATATAAGAGAAGAGGCGCTTGAGTTTGTTGCCCAGCCCTGTTTGTTTGAATCGCGAGAGGTGTCTACTCTCTCCTAAGCTTACGCTACTCCTATATCTTACGTCATACATCAGGTCAGAGGTCATTCTTCTGCCGGAATAGACTTTCTTACGGCTGTTACCGGAAGCTAGTGATTATAGTTTATAAAGTTATGGATATTTTTCTTACCAAAATGCATCACTTCGCTTTAGAAGGCCTTTCTTAATCCCCTGGAGCCGTATGGTTTACTTTTATGATGGATGGATGCGCTTTTTTGGCCTTCAAAATGTAGGATACCAACTCCCATTATAAATCTTGGAAAAGCCAGGATATTTTTTATTATAACTCAGATTGGGGTTGGCTTAAAGAAGAAAGTCCATATACACCTAGGATGGCTTGAGGGTGAATAAATTATGGGATAATTTTTATTTTTGGGTGAACTAACCCTTCAACAGCTATCCTAAAACAACCTGGCTAATGTTCTCACTTGAACTACTGTAATAGTGCACACAAAGCATCATTTTTATTGCAGCTCAGTTTCCATAAACGGATATTAATGTCTGTAAATTTTAACATTATATGTCTGCATGGTGAATCACACTCTTTTTTTGAAAGCTATATTGTGCATTACTGCTTATTAACCTCCAGTTAATAAAATGTGAAGTAAATTGAGTCAACATCTCTTTGGCTCATGGACATCTTACTCAGTTTTGGTCTACAATGCAGACACTTTGGGTGCTCAGATGCAAAACATTGGATCTAGCAGTTGGAGCGTATTGTTGGCAGAATTCGTCTTTGACTTCACAGTGAAAAGAGTGTAAAGAGAACAGAAATCTTCTCCCTGGATTTTTTTTGCACCTGGGTAATGAGCTGTGATTGAAAGAAATCTAGATTGTAGGCAGCACCCCACTGGGTAGACAGCGTTGAGGTAATTCTCTTCGCTGTAATGGGCCTCCTGTTTGCGAAATTCTTTCATTTGCGCTAACTGATTGACCTGTCATTGGCCATGCACTCAGCCCTGACTCTGTAGCTAAAAGCCGCCAACCTCTCCCCTGCTCACTATGGAAACCACATCACCAAGGTGCGTCGCCATGGGTGACGGTCACTTAATGAGTGGGAAAATGTGAAGGTCTGAAATGTTCCGTAGATCTATCTTTTTGTCTAAATAACAGTCTGTACTATGAATGCCATTTAGCAGGATATGCCCTGTAACAAAAATGTCACTAGCAACAGCAACCGTGAAAGGAATTGTAAGGATTCTGGGTTTTGAAATGTTTGTAAAGTTAGTCGGAAAAGTTCAGCCTCTTTGTTGGAGCTAAACGTTGCTCAATTTCATGCAGTGTGTATGTGGAGAATTAGCGTAGACTAGGCTACAGGGCCACACAGAGTGAAAGGTTGTCAAAAAGGAGGTATCGCCAGTCCTCTATGTTTTGTCAGCATTTTAATCACTATGATACACCCAAGAAGAATGAATTTGATGAGATTGCCTCCCCAGAATGAATATGAAAGTCCACTCTTTCCCTCGATAACCTAAAACCGCAACAGTCAGAACTGCAGTTCGCGTCGTTATCTCGCTTCTGATACAGCGACAAAACATTTTAAAGGCGCCCATTTGCATGCACCCATGCGCACTTGTTTAAAACTTAATTTGCGTTGAATAACTGGTTACCCGGCTTAGAGAGTGTGTAAGATGGTTAATTAAAAGGATCTCTTAAAATGTCCTCTCGCAGATAAATGCTGCAATAATGGAGCGAGGAGGTAGAAGGAGGCGAGGAAAGCCGAGTGGTCTGGAAAAGAGTGAGCCAGTGAATCTGCAATGATGGTCATAAATCACATAATTAGAAAACGCACGCCGCTTAAGTAGCAACATCAGTCAAGGCGCCCCGCTCCTTTGTGTCATCTATCTACTACATTTTCGTTCCCTATCAGTCATTGGTGTCTGCACATAACCCTCAAATTATTGATGTTCTCAGGAGAGCGTCTCATCTCTCGTGCCACCTTGAGTGAGGGAGAACTCACACTGGTGCTCTTTGAAAGGGTGCATGAATGTGTCTTCGGTAGCTTATCACCATCGCAAACTTGGTCTATTCGCACCAAGTATAAATTTGTTCACGTAAACAATATGACCTTCAGAAATTCACATTGAGTCTGAAATATTTTGTTCATTTTACAAATAAAAACAACCTTTTTTTTTCTTTTTTTTTTTTTCTGAAATTGAAAAATTCTGCTTTGGACATGGAAAGCAAAAAAAAACCCTTTGTATTATAATACATTAAAGGGATAGTTCACCCAAAAAAGAAAATTATGTCATTAATTACTCACCCTAATGTCGTTCCAAACCCGTTAGACTTCTGTTTATGTTCGGAACACAAATGAAGATCTGAGAGCTTTCTGTTCCTCCATTGACAGCTACGCAACTACCACTTTGCACTTCAAAAAGTTCATAAAGAGATTGCAAAACTAATCCATATGAAATTATATTTGCGATGTTGGAGACACAAAAAAAAAAAACAAGCACATTAACAAAACAAAAAAATAGTGCTGCTTTATGAATGATTAATTCATTTTTTTTTTTTTTTTTTTTTTTTTTTTTTTTTTACTGTTTTCTTATTCAGAAGTCAAATATTCCATTTCAGATATCTGAACTTTTTCAAAAAATGACAATTTTCAGTTGGACTTGAAAAAGATTGGTGTGAATTATTTGCAAAATTGTAGTATTTGTGTCCTTCAGTTGCATCTTAATATATGCTTCAACAATGATAATTAATCTAACAAAAATCTGAATCACAAATCAGGCTAAATGATTCATACACCTTTCAAACTGATCTGGTTCTTGATATGATGTGAAGATTAAGCTGTTATTTACTATATATATATATATATATATAATGTATATATATGTATATATGTGTGTGTGTAAACTAGCACATCAACAAAAAAACATTACTCTATGAACAATAATTATGAATTTTTGTTGTGGTACTTTATCGGGACGTCAAATATTGCATTCAGATATCTGAACTTTTTCAGAGAATTATGAAAATTCAGCTGTGGACTCAAATGTGAATTCGGTTACAATTTACAGACGAGGAAAACATTACTCACTAAGCTATTTAGATCCTGTTCTCTAATTTCTGTTTTAGTCATGTTTAGAAATAGCTTGTTTTTTGTTCAATTAAATATTTGATGTGGACTCCATGTGTTAAAACGTCATCGTGGACTCCCCAAGCAGGTCCACCTCTTTTGGAAATTGTGTGAGTTAAATGACCCCACTCAGGGTACCATTGGGATTCTCCACAATCTCAGCAAGACTGCAAAGTCTGTCTGGCTCTCAGCAGATGGCCATCCGCCTGTTCGGGCTGTTCTGTGAGGCTTTTTTTTCTTTCTTTTTTTTTTTGGTTTTTGTTTTGTCCTTAGTCAAACACCTTTCTTCTCCAAATAATATTCCCACTGAAATGTGGGATGTGGAGTGAGGGACCGGCCACAGTAATCCAGAGTTTGGAGAATGTGAAACCTGGTATCTCCTCGCTCAGCTCTCCAGCCTGTTATAATCCCGGCGGTGCAGTGGAGAGGGACCGTCACCATGGGCACACTGAACTGAGCGCGCTCAGATTAGAAAGCCTCTAGAGAGAAGCTGCTCTGTGTTGCTGTGTGACCGGTTCCTACTAGATAATTTTTCTAATTAACCTGGACAGAAAAGATGCAGCACAGATGTATAGACAGAAAAAATAAAATTTCCAATTTTTTCTTTCTTTCCTGGCCACTGTTCTCTCTCCAAACCCCATCCACACCTCTTCCCTGCATCTTTAGAAGTAACTTTCAAGAGAAACTCTTAATTAAACTGATTTACATAATATTTTTTGTTTTGTTCATATCTCTACATAAAATGTCTCACACTCTAGTGTTGCTTATTTGCGTTGCAGAATGAAAGTAGTCAGTCACTCTTCAGGTGTCTGTAAGATCTAGCTCATGCTTTCTTTAATTTCCCTTTATAAATAAACACAAAATTAAAATAGTTTTTGGTGTACTGACAGGAATGTCAAGTGACGTTGTTTGGCCAAAAAATTAATCAAATCAAATAAAAAAATCTAATCTTGGTTTTTAAAAAGAGTATGTTTGCTTTGTGTGATACATCATAGCTATGATGGAAGCTATTAGTAAGGTTACATATAGAGGAAACGAGAGAAAAACAGACATAAATTGAGTGATGCCAAGAACGGCATCAAGCAGAAATACAAAAATAATTCCCAAATGCTCCGCTCAGCTTCCATTGTTACAAACCCATTGTTTATTGAGTGAATTGCATTTGTTTAGGCTAATAAACACTTTAGTTTAATAGAGCCTACGTATCAAAGAAAAGTCTCTTCAAAATCATCAAAAAATTTGAGAACCAATGTTTCACTCTAAAACATTTAATTGCATTTAATTTAAAATGTACTTAATAGTGTAAGCAACCACCCAGAACACCTTTGCAACTTTATGGCAGCATAAGTCATGTTGCACACTTTAGCAGCTGCATAGCACTATCCTGGCAAACACTTACGATTAACCTTAAAGGGTTAGTTCACCCAAAAATGAAAATTAAGTCATTAATTACTCCTCACCCCCATGCTGTACCAACCCCGTAAGACCTTCGTTCGTCTTCGGAACACAAATGAAGATATTTTTGATTAAATGTGACAGCTGGATCACTCCTCCATAGGCTGCCTAAGGGAATGAATCCTGACGGCCCAGAAAGTCAATGAAGAAAATGTGCGAGAATTGCGGTCTCCTTCAACTACTTCAGTTACGTTCTCGCGCGTGCGCGTCGTGGAAATCTCTTGAAGTCTCGTTTCAGGCCTACAAGGAAGAAAAGGAATAGTCGAATAAAGTCGTTATTTTTGTTTGTTTGTTTCGCACAAAAAGTATTCTCGTCGCTTGATAAACTTATAGTTGAGCCACTGTTGCGACATGGAATATTTAAACATTTTCTTTAATGACTTTCTGGGCCGTCAGGATTCATTCCCTTAGGCAGCCTATGGAGGAGTGATCCAGCTGTCACATTTAATCAAAAATATCTTCATTTGTGTTCCGAAGACGAACGAAGGTCTTACGGGGTTGGTACAGCATGGGGGTGAGTAATTAATGACTTAATTTTCATTTTTGGGTGAACTAACCCTTTAAGAGTAACTTTCTCAAATTATGATGGTCTAGTTTAATATTATCACTGAATAATTTGGTGTGTCTTTAAAATGTGGTTGAATTTCATTGTTCTACTTTATTTGCAGAAATTGAACTCTCCTGCCGTTCTGAAAGCTCCCAAAGAGAGAAAGCCAAGCAAGAAAGAGGGTGGATCACCAGGGAAGTCGTCAAACCTCCCGGCTATGCTCTACAGGTTAGCTTGCGGCCAATACAGGGTGCCAGCAGGTCATTTATGACACCTGGGCAATGCTATTGTAATATCATTTTTAAACGTTGACCTAGAGTTCATAAAATATTATGCACTGAAAGAGAGAAAAAGTGTGAAAAGATATCTTGGCTTGAAAAGTAAATGCTTTAATGTGGCTGTGTGCTGTAAATAAGAAACCGCTTCATGTTCTGCATGTGCAGCTGTGGGATCTGTAAGAAAAACCAAGACCAGCATCTTTTACTGCTATGTGACACCTGTAAGCTGCATTACCATCTGGGCTGTCTGGACCCACCTCTCACACGCATGCCAAAGAAGACCAAAAACAGCTACTGGTGAGAACAGGACTGGGAGAGGGAATTGAAATTTGATTACAATTATTCTGGAAGTAATTACATCTCTTATAACTCCAGAGCATGGTTTCTAATAATTAATAATGGCTAATAATTATAAAACTGTTCAATTTAAAATAAGAAAAATAAAAACAATCAAAATAAAATACTTGCTAAAAAATATTTAATTATTTAACTGTGACCATTAGCCAACATGAGAAATGAATTTAAGTCAATTGACTTAAAAATCATAGGCCGTAGTAACTATTTAACTTTGACAGTTCACTTCTTTTTATCTAGGGATGTCAATTGATTAAAAAATTCTAATCAAATTACATGATAAATTAACATATGGGTCTGAGAGCAAGATTAATTGCAGGGGATTTTTATAAAAGTTTTGTTATAATTAATCACTAAATTAACATGTTAAGTTGACAGCCCTATTTTTTTTTTATGTCTATAGCAAAATAAAAATGCAGTTTCAAATTCTAAGAGTGGTTTTCCACTTGTAGTGTTTCATAAAGTCCCTCCATGTTTACTTTCGTAAGGTTATACTAACTGTCACTTTCAAAATTTATGTGGAGCTCCACAGTTGCGTGCGTGAGCGTTTCTGTGTTTTGTTTATTTGTCAAGCTGAGCCCAATGCTTTCGCTGCTGATTCGAGTAATTCATTTAATCCATGAATAAGAAAGCGTGATGTCGTTCCGCTCTGCTGGATGGAAATTAGAAAGCATTCGAAAGATAAAATTGTGTAGGGGGCCAAGTCGTACCTAATTACTGGCAACTGCCTGCTCCTGAGACAGTAATACTGTATAATCAAAAAGCTTTTCTCGCACTAAAGAATTTGACTATTCCTTCAATTTTATATATTGTTTGTGCGGGATACTTAACATCCCTTTTGTTTGAATGAATATGACACGTCTGCTTCCAATGGAAAAAACATGGGCAAGGGCATGGACCTTGAAAGCTACTCTCTCATCTCAAAGATTTCTCCATACTGAGAAATCAATAAGGCCAAATGAAAGCAAAAGAATACCTGACTCCTCTCTCTCTCGTTCTGTTTCTCGCTCATCCTTTTCTAGGCAGTGCTCTGAGTGCGACCAGGCCAGCAGTGATGAGGCTGACATCGCCATGGAGACGCTGCCGGATGGAACCAAAAGGTCCAGGAGGCAGATCAAGGGACCAATCAAATTCATTCCTCAAGAAATGAGCCCAGAGCCCAAGAAGCTTCAAGTGAGAGGGACTGTGAGTTTGAGCATATCATGAGTTTACTGATGATGAATGTGTGTGTTAAAAAGCCAATCCTTGAAATTGTGGTGCCAAATCTAGATGGGTTTTGCAGATTTCCACTATTTCCACCTACAGAAAAAGTTGATTCTCTAACCACAGACTACTAATGCTTCACAATATCAGTTATGTGTTCAATGTTTCTAAAATGAAAACATGGCCCAGTTCTGAGAGAGACTCACAAAAGAAAATGTTGCTAGAAAATGGGAATTACTTGGCTTAAGTGACAACTACTACTAGTACTGTTTACTAGTTCATGTTACGCTTCGTCTAGCTCTTCCTGATTGGCGGTTTAACTCTAGCTGTTGTTTTAGGTGGAAGAGTCATTCACTGATTTGAAACTGATTCTTTGCTCCTCATGTAAAACAGATAATTGACCTGTTCTTTAGTCTCTTGAGCTTTCACTGAGGTTATTGGTGAAAGTCACTGCTTGCCTTGTTGATTAGTATATCATATTGAATTGTTTTATACAATCACCTTGAAACTGATACAGGCATAATTAAGCCATCAGTAAAAACCCCTTTGGAACTGCTCCTTAGCATTTCAGTTTTATTTGAACATTAGCATTTAGAATTGTTTCTAATAATTGATGAGCTGCCTTGCTGCCTGCTCCCTACAAAGGCAGCAGCCTTCAAATATAGCACCCTAACCTCAGAAGTGATTGATTTGGAACACTCTGACACAAATAGTGCTATGTCTTGACTTAAATTTGATTCTAGCACAGTTTGATATTAGCATGATGCTTATCTAACAGGACCGTATCGAAGACTACATGCATACCAAGGCTGTTCACACATATTACTATGAATGAGAGAAAACGCAATATGGTCCTGGAGCTCAAGCTTGCTTGCTTGACTTTCTAGAACCAATGATTGTTATTCTTCCATGTCACGCATCAAGCAAGTACAGTTGAGCTTCTATTTACCATATTTGAGTGATCTATGTATGTTCGCTGACCTATGTTTATATGTGAATAAAAGCCTAAATTACAGCTGCTCATCATATAAAGGGATCATGTCTCTTCAGAAAATCTTTATTAAACCACTCGATTCATATGGATTTATTTCACAATGTCTTTATGAATGTTTTGAAGCATCAAAGTTTTGGGAGAATAGACTTCTGTTCACAGAAATCTCTCAGATTTAATTTAAAATATCTTCATTCGTGTTTTGGAGATGAGCGAAAGTCTTACGTGTTTGGAACGACATGAGAGTGAGTAATTGATGACAGAATTTTCTAGAACTAACCCTTTAAGTTGTGGTCACATTTACTGTTGTTTGGTGAAATGTAGTCATTTCAATAAGAATGCGACTAGGAATGTAGTGTGAGAGCGAAACATTTACCCACCCAGATTTCGTAATGAGTTCAAGTTGGTTTTCTGGATTCGCCGCTTTGAATAACCGAAAGCTGTTTGGTTTGAAAGGGATTTCAGTGTGAGCTATACCTCACACAACACTACACTATTGACAATAAACAATGGACCTTTTTTACCAAATGTGTAGCTTGCCTATGATTCCTTAAAATGCTGCCTTTGTAGGCAGCTCAACTATGGTTTGGAACGGAGCTATTATTTTATTGTCTATTGAATGATCAGGCTTGTGCATGCACTACTTCTAGCTGTAGAAGCTGAGCAATGCTTTGAAGTGTGAGGGTAGGTGTGTGTGTGTCTTTTCTCAGTCTTGAGATAGGGCTTGTCTTTCAGGCTCTCCATGGCGTCCACTTATCACTGTCCAGCATTCTCTGATCCTGCGATAGTGCTCCGGCAGCCCGGCTCCCTTAAGGATGACAAAAGATATCCATCGGAGAGACGACAAGCTCTCCAGCCCTCCTTCATTTTGTCTTTTTCAACCTTTTGTTTTAAAGATTAGTCAATAAACCTCTCCCTGCCAGCTTTTAAATCGAATTAGAAAGTAAAGCGCAATTTTAGATGGCTTCTGCAGCACTGTAGCCACTCGCTTTGGGTGATCGCTGTCAAAGTAGCTCACATGAAGGTAAAAGGAATGACTTCCGGACGTTGTTTTTGTTTGCTGTATTCACGTGTCTGAGTGTGTGTGCTTGCGTATGCCAGGGAGGGTTAATGCGTTTTCCCTTTAGTCTCTGAGACGCGTGCCCAGAAGTGAGGCGAAGGCTTCAGTGGAGAGCAGCTGGATTAAAAGGCTTTTATTTTTCTCTCTCTTCTGTAGCTCCGGCTAAACTGCACCAGAGAAAGATGCTTCATTGCAGAATTTATCTTCACTTGCACTCCAGAGTGTGGCAGCAGCTGAAAGGAGTCCTGCTTTGCATTTTTAATGCCCTTAACCAGCCGGTGTGGTGGTGGCAAGCCTTTGTAAAGCTGTGTTCTGATTTATCACGGCTAGCTAATCGACCCCCCGCCATTCCTTCCGTTCAGGAGCCAGTGATGTTCGGCTTCGCTAATGTGCCGCACTTCTCCAGGGCCACTGAATACCGGCCCTCCTGCACAACTGAAATGGCTCTCATGACTGGTGCACACTGAGATTTTGTTGTGACTCTTTATTGGACTTGAAAAGATTTCTGCGTCGTTTGATAGACTGAGGGAATTGGAAATGTTGCTATAATTAGTGGAGTTTGATAAAGCAAGGGTCACTTTTCACCACATTTTCATCCACATTTTCTGAAGAGACACAATCAATTTATATGATGAACAGATTGAATTTAGGCTTTTATTCACATATAAACATTTATCAACTCACACATTAGTTGTGGTAAACGGAAGCTCATACATACTCTTCCACAAGAACCAATGAGGTTTTGACTTACTTTAATTGAGGGTTTGTGTGATATCTAGAGACCAGAATATCATAGACCCTTAGAGTTGAGCTCTTTAGACTTGGCCTATTAAGTAACCACCTAGCAACCATCCAAAACATCCTAGAAACCATATTGCAATGCCCTGGCAACCACCCTCAACAAGAAGCATTGAGTTTTATGGGACAGGCACCACTGCAACGAAATCTAGTGCAATTATTTATTTATTTATACTATTTTAATTTTATAATGTATTCATTATTTTTACGACCAAATAGTCCTATAGGTTTGTGAACTTTGTAGCAAACACTTTTTTTATAATCAAATACATTTTTTGATTATTAGTTAACATGTTTGTCCTGGATTGTAAGCCATTAGCCTAGTCTTCTTTGAATTACCACTGTAGGCTACTCTTTGTTACGGTGCCTTTGTATGCACCAGTAGTTTTTCCGATCTTGTGAAAATTGATTCAATGTTTTTTTTAAAGATGCATCATTGTGAGGTGTTTAATTAAAAAGTAGTTTCTTTTTTCACAGAGTCATCTTGACTCTTCCAAGTGTAGATTTTTGTTTAGTCAGCCCATCACCACGTCTACAATACTTTACCGTTACGTAGAGGCTCTCGACGCAGAGGACCACTGATCTAGCCTTTTATAGATTACCTTAATCGAGTCTGCCGTAATGAAGGAATAATGAAATAAATGAGTGCCTTTGTTTGGTGCCACCATCGAGGGAGAAATGGCAGTGGCATTTAAGTGCCAATTGGCAGTGTGGAAGCAGTTAGCATTTATAATGATAAGTGTTCCATCTGCTCTGTGGTGGCAAGCCAAAGGCGACAGATGGAATTGTTTTCACAATCTGTTTAAATATGTTGTCGTTTTTTCTTCCCTTTTTAAAAAGCCCCAGCTTGGCACACTCTTACGCCCGTTCGCATTAAGGTGGAGATGTTTGATTTGATTCGTGCAGTGCTGCTGTTGTTTTTCTCATGTTTATCAGCCTCTGATGGAGATGAAGAGTTGATCCAACGATGGTAGACAAGAAAACCGTGAGTGCAAAAAGTGTCTCTAGGCGAACATAAGAGCGCACTGTGGAGAATGAGTTTGGATATTCCATCTTGGTTCATGGCACACACAAAAATCCAATTTAAACAGCAAGGGTTGACCCAATTGCGGATATATAGCCTTATATCTGGATAGAGAGGGGCATCGGTTAGGGCTGTGGTCTGGGCTCTAAACAAAGGGATTGAATCTCTCTATGTCATACAAGGGGGAGCCAGACTGAATGAGAGATTTGGATTAGAGAGGAGCACCACTGTTTGACATCTGTAGAAGCTACAGTGAGCCGCGAGTCACCAGCTGCTCTGCGTGAGCTGTTTACTCATGGAGAGCGTTAAACTTTGTTCTGTTCAGCTTACTGCCACATGGCTTGAACAACACATTACAATCCAACTGAGCAGCTTTTCAAATCTCATTTTACTTTTATACTTTTTCCTCTCTTTTTTTTTTTTTGGTAATGAAGCCCTGAAGTGCAAAGTTAAGGAAAAGCTTATTTGAGCTTATGTCTCTGTTTTGACTTCACTACCTGCATCCAAATATGCCTCCTCCCTGAGTACATGAAATTAGTAGCATGTCTGAATTCGTAGTATTAATAAAACACGCAATACATCTTCAATCTGAACAGGCAGCACAACGGACGTTTTTGTTTTAAGTCCCATTACAGTCAATGATTTTATCCCTTAAAACTCATCTTTGATAATCACATTGGCATATTTAAAAGTTTTTTTTTCCTGTGAAAGTAATTTCTTCATGCCTTAAAATAGGTTGAATGTAACTCTTACACCCTTGTTTATTTTTGTATACACTGATCCATGAATATACTAATTAGTCCCCACCTCCTGTCAATCACACCAGCTCGGACTACCGATCCACTCTGTCAGCTTAAGTAAATGCTACACGATGGCAAGTGGAAATATTGGTTTAATTCAGCCATGTGTTTTTGAACCAGAAACTAATTCAGAAGAAGAGGAAGAGCAAATGATACAGGCAGGCCCGGTTCTACGGGGGTGCTTGAGGGTGTTAAGAACCCACAAACGAAAGCAAGAGCAACCTCAGTTGATACTGTAATAATAGCATAGTGACGAAACCTATTGGGTAAACGGTCCAGTGAGATGTCAAATGTTTTTATTTTCAACATGTTTTTGTAGTGGTGAGCATTGTAGCCAATCATAGACATGTTTGTTGACTTTTGTGATTGTAAAGGGAACTGACTTTGCACACTTTCTAGGCTATATATAATCCATTCAGACTTTGAGTTAAAGTTGACACATATTGGTAATTGACATGATTAGCCCTTGGCTTGACTACATTATCAAACAGCTAATAATGTGTTGCAAATATTACAAACCATGTTCCCGTTCACCATCTCAGAGTCAGACAGTCGCCTTCTAAAATTAGCATCCCTAGAAAGAATTAAAAAGCCCCACCATTAGCCTTGACTGGATTGGTTGCATATTTGTGATGGTAGGAGATAGGGGCAGTTTCAAACTGCGTTTTTGAGACTTTTAGACAGTTTTTAAGGAGGAAATACTCAGCAATGGAGTTGACTGACAAATTTGCACATGGTTTGTCTTAAAAACATATTAAAAGCACCACATAGACATAAACAGCATTCAAATTTAGATTTTCTAATCTAAAAAAAAGCTCTGTGATCAACAAGTTAACTACACGTTTTGTCCAGATAATTTACACAGATGAACAACTTTTATTCATTTTGAAGCATAAATGCAGTCGCCAAAAGTAAAAGGTTAAAGATAGGCTATAAACTAACTAAACCACGGTCCCACGACTTCAACGTCATCACTTCCAACAACACTTTCAGTTTTTTTCTAAAAAACATTTTCCCAGAAAGTTTGAGTTAGAATAGTTTATAAGAGCACAATTATAAGCACGAGGACTGACCTTACATGTTCGACGTGATGACGTTTAATGTCCCAGACATCCTCTGTAGTCCCATTTAGTGGGGTAATTCTGATGTATTTTAAGTCGTAGAATACAACGTGAAAGTATCTTGAGCTTGTGTTGACCACAGACCTTATTTCAGCCATTTAACCAAAAACCCATTGACTTAAGAACGATGGAAACGAAAGTGGTAAAATGCTAACTTGTATCGGTTTTTTGGCCTATGAATTTACGTCATACCAGCACCACCCTATTAGGCAACACATTGTGGAAATAAAAAACAAAATGGTTCTCATTATAATTAGCGAAGCCGTCTATGATGTGTGCTAAGAGATGGTCCTCACTGCAGAACACGAAATCCAGGGGGAGGAGTTGGATCCAGATCCAACTCCTCCCACCATACATACCTAAACCTACCTATCTCCGCCCCCTGATCCCTAACCCCACCCCTAATCCTACCCAACTCCATCCCCTGATCCCTAATCCTACCAACCCCACCCCCTGATCCCTAACCCTACCCCTAATCCTACCCATCTCCACCCCCTGATCCCTAACCACACCCCTAATCCTACCCATCTCCACCCCCTGATCCCTAACCCCACCCCTAATCCTACCCAACTCCATCCCCTGATCCCTAACCCCACCCCTAATCCTACCCAACTCCACCCCCTGATCCCTAACCCCACCCCTAATCCTACCCAACTCCATCCCCTGATCCCTAACCCCACCCCTAATCCTACCCAACTCCACCCCCTGATCCCTAACCCCACCCCTAATCCTACCCAACTCCATCCCCTGATCCCTAACCCCACCCCTAATCCTACCCATCTCCACCCCCTGATCCCTAACCCCACCCCTAATCCTACCCAACCCCACCCCCTGATCCCTAACCCCACCCCTAATCCTACCCAACCCCACCCCCTGATCCCTAACCCCACCCCTAATCCTACCCAACCCCACCCCCTGATCCCTAACCCCACCCCTAATCCTACCCATCTCCACCCCCTGATCCCTAACCCCACCCCTAATCCTACCCATCTCCACCCCTTAGATCTGGATCCAACTCCGCCGCCTGGATCTCGTGTACTGCAATGAGGTGCTACTGTATGCTAAGTGTGTCGCATAGCACTTTTAATGGATGGACTTCTTATTTCTATTTTTGACGCACTGCACAGTTACTCCAGTAACATTGTTATTCTTTTAGAAAATAACTTGACTATTACATCACTTGCTGACCTGCTTATTTCAATTCTAAATTGTCTTATAAATTCGACATTGTATAAGCTTTATTCCACTACTCTAACATAGCCCATACACAGTCAGTGTAGTAGGAAACTATTTTTGAGCTTGAAGTTGATTGGTCTTTTCTGAACGTGAACAGTCTGAGTTGACGTCGTGTCAGCAGGTAAAATAACAAGTGACGTGGCATGATTTGTTTACCTTGTGTACTTTTGTAATTTTTCATTAGTTTTCCTCCTGTGTGTGGCTTGATTCTCAGTGATATTTGAAGTGAAATTTCTTTTGAATTGATTATTTTAAATACCCTATTCAGAGAGAATTCTTAATGCAAATCTTAATAATTTAATTCCTTGGTTCATTTTAATAATCTTAAATCATTTTAAATACAGTAATCTGACACTTAAACTGTTACGTTGTTCTTTCGAAAAAGTTCAGTGTGCCGTATTATCACCAAAAATCATTTTCCCTTTGACCAGAGAACCAGAGGCCAGAAGAGGAAGAGAACGTCCATTTACGAGGAGGATAAGATCGAGGTGAGCTTTCCCTTCCTCACCCCGCACTCCTTTAAGACTGTCTATCTCCCCCATCTACCTCTAATATTTAGATAGCGTTATGAAGGAAGACAGCTTGTGTATGTTTACACAGCAATCTCAGCCCTCTCCACTCACCATCTTCATTCAAACACACACGGCGGTTTCCTCTAATAGCTTGCGTTTCCATAGGAACCATCACCGCGGGAGCGCAGACAGAGGCATTCGACTCTGCAGAAAAAGCCCAAAGCCGATGACACACGGACCGAGTGCACCACCTGCAAGAGCCCGGGCGACAATGAAAACCTAGTGAGGTGGGTAAGCTTGTGCGCTGCGTGTCTCTGAAGCATCTGCGCGCGCGAGAGCATGTTTGATCTGGCGGGGAAGAGGTGGGGGTTATATTCGCCTCGTGATTAAAGTTCAGGCTTCATTATAAGGACTCTGCCATGCATGTGTGAGTGGGAGGTAGCGCCGGCTCCACGGGGCCCTCTCTATTTGGCTGCCACATGTATTTGCTCACTTGGTTTGGCAGTAATGAGCTGTCTGATTTACTGTCACCACTTGGCCCCTGGTATGAGGTTGCGGTTCCTTCAAACAGGATTATTTTAACGTAACAGTCAGATCCAGATCAATTATACTTTTTTTTTTCTTCCTTTAACACCTCCTCGTCATGCTTTTCAATGCTGTAACATTATGTTTTTGCTCAAATATATGCAAGCATGACTAAGAAACTTTTAATTGAAGCTCACATAATAGAAGTGACAAACAGTCGCCACTTCCGTCCCATCACGATTTGACATAAATCTGTTTTGGGGTAATTGGAGAGTGGCCTGTCAGGTTAGTAGTACTTCAAATGCTTTTACAATGCAGATTAGGGGATATGCAATGTTTTGTACTAGAGCTGGCCGGTATAATGCTATATATCATGGCTACGATATAAAGCTTCAATTGTTTTTGCTATTTTGCTATATCTTTTACATTGCAGTATGTAAATGTATCCGAATAGCACAGTACTACTTAAAGTTATTGACACTTAACAGTGATAAAGAAACATGCATGAATTAAAAATGAAAAAGCGCGCACTGAAAGCCGCCATGACATCCCGTATTCAGCTCTATTTCGTGGCTTATTGCACATGAGTGCAAAAATACACAAAATTATGTCGAAATCCCCATTGTGTGGTGTACTCGCATAAAAACAGTCAGTTATATCTTATGTCTGAACGAAAACAGTTAAACCGGATGTGCGTCAGTACATTCGGTCTTAAAGTGACAGCGGCCCAATATCATTAATCAAACCACAAAAGACAGAGAAAATCACTCGCTGCTCTTCACTGAATAACTTTTGTAGCTTTAATAATAATCAATTTAGATTTTATTCATACAGTGAAGAATATGCAGTTGTTTTGTTTTTTTTACATTTGATTATATACATTTCTATAGTAGTGTTTTATTACTACATGTTAAATAAACTTGTACCTGAATAAATTGATATTTTTGTTCTATTGTATTTGTCCTGTTATTTGAAATTTGCTTCTTTGTTCTTATTTTTAATAACTAAAATAAAAATGAATATGACGTGATGTATATCGTGATCCGATCGTGAAATAAAATTTCTCATATCGTGGAATAAGATTTTGGTCATATCGCCCACTACTATTTTGTATTGTCGTGCAAAGCGGCTAGTTGGAATTAGCTGCTGCTTGGCCTCGGCTGTGGTGTGAGGTGTGTTGCCCTGACTCTTTCTATCTTTGCATTGAACAGGTTGTGAGAGCCGGGCACCACCTCCTCCTCCCCTAGAAAAGGACAGATGAGAGAGAGACAGGGAGAGAGAGAGGCAAATTAACTCGTTTGAAGAGCGGCATTGGGGTCGGGGAGGAGTCGCGGATGACCGTCCCTTCTGCCCAAAATGGACAGTGCCATCTACGTTATCATGGTTAAACGGCGGTCTGGCGAAAATTTTCTGAAAGAACGAAAAGACTATCGTATGTGGACTAACATAAAAATGGTTGAGTTTGCACTATAAAAGGACTATATATGGACAGAATACTCAGTTAGCCAGTTTGGAGGCACATACTCACCCATAGGGCCGTTCTTTGTGGAATACATGAACAGTGACACTGGTTTTGGGCCTTTTGCTCTGTGGATTAAGCCAGATTCTGGGCCTTTTCACCATCTTTGCAAGCGATTTGCTGTCATCTGGCCTTCTTCAGGCCTCCTGGACTTTCTTTTTCTCGCTTGCTTTCACATTGGCTCTACAGCAACGCACACCTCGCTCTATCCGAGCTTACCGCTGATCACAAGACCCAAACAGCTGTGTTGACGAGTTAAATGTGCTTCTGAAAGCTAATTGTGTCTTCTGTCTTGCTTTTTATTGTGAATGCTCTTAATGCTTTTGTTTCATTACTCTGTGCTATTTTGCCTGTGCTGTATGAATTATATGGTTCAAAGTGATTAGACAATAGAATCAGTAGAGTTGTTTTTAAAAACGTGTAATATTACTCAATATGGTAATATCCGTACTTAAACGTGTAGTTTTCCTTAGTATCAAATTAGTGATAGGGTTAAAGTTACAAAAACATATCCGGACGTATTTCACCACCAAAGGAGGAAATTATATTTTATGTGAAGAAAATGATGCAAGGTTTAGGACCATTTTATGAAAATCCAGCACCTTTTCCAGCCCGCTTTTCATTATCGTAATGCTTCTAGGCATTTTTTTTATTCTTTTTTACTTACATTTTTA
This sequence comes from Tiaroga cobitis, assembly GCA_030578255.1. NCBI lineage: Eukaryota > Metazoa > Chordata > Actinopteri > Cypriniformes > Leuciscidae > Tiaroga > Tiaroga cobitis. Next base: position 6,405,441 of record CM060609.1, on the reverse strand, counting down.
TTATTATTTATTATTTTTGAAATTCTCTTTTGATAATTCATTACTGTAGTATGTGATGCAATAATTTTTGCTTTTTACAGTTCATTGTTTTTTATTTTATTATGTATTAATGCTTTAAAATTGAAATAATTACATTGATGACAGTTGAAATGTGCCAAATTCTTATAAAAAATAGTCACAGTATAAAAAATATATATAAATTGGTTTCATTGTTTTGCTTAAGTTTGCCAGTTTTCTTTTGAATTTGGGGTGAAATATGACCTACAAATACTCTTGATGGGATATTCACCCAATAATAATGAGTCGTAGAATGGTAAAATTCTAAAGTTACAGTAATTAGTTGTGAATGTAGTCTGTGTTGGTATTTTGGCTTGCATCTGCTTGGCTGACAGTCATCCTGTTTATGTTTTGCAATGGCAAAAAGAAATCCTAACATGCTGAAAAAACGCTTCTATCCCAAACCCTCCGTTCCCTCGTATTCCAGTGTATTGCACTAATGAAAGTCTAGCTACCTAATTCCACGGCAGGCCTGGCAGCTGAAATCCGAGTCCCAAAGTTCCCACTCTGACAGTTCACTGTGGCATCTTCCCTTGTGCCATTGGGAAAAGCCTTGTCCCTCATGCCCTCTCAAACTGCTTACTCGCACTGGACCAGATACGACACTTCCTTCTGTGGGATTTACATATCTTTCTGTCTCTGGATGACTTCAGCTGCCCTTTAACCTCTGACCCCACTGTATCTTCAGCCAGAGCTTTATCTCTCTCCACTACAGCTGTCTTACCTAGCTCACAGCATACTGTGTGTGCAAGTATTTGTTGAGGCACAAACTGCATCTGCTTTGCTCCGATAATGCTGCAAGATGGAGCCTTTTAGATTACATGTCGCCTGTTAAGTCATGTGATGTCAGTTTAGCAAAGTATTGAGCTCTTTTTTTTTTGGCATAAGCCATGCTGCAATTTTTGTTCGAAATGTTTTGAAATTGAAATGTTTATTAGTACTTGAATTTTTTGTGCTTGACGTTTTTGTATTTTTATGTGATGTATATATCTGACAGTAATTTATTCCGTAGGTATTCTCCATAGGTAATGTGTCAATGTGACTTGAAATGAGATTACAGTATTGCATTCTTGAGTGTTTGTGTCCTGTGTGTATATGCAGTGTTTTTGTTGCCATGCGTCATTTCTCGTGAGTGTGGTCTTAGGACAGTGGCATTGCATCATGCAAGCCTTAATAAACTTTTGACTTTTTCATATCATTGCCACCATGGTCAATGAGTCTCAGTAAGTCCCGCTAATGGATTGCGCAGGTTCTGCCAGCCACCATTGGCATCAACTCTGGCCCAGTACCCACCAATTTGAAAGGAAAATAATGTTTAAAGTCACCATGAAATCATTAATTTTTCCCTTCCCTTCGCAATTTCTCTTTTTTAATTACATATTCACTGGGATGAGGGCTGGGTAATAATCCTTACCCTCCAACAACAATCCAACCAATTCTTGTTGAACAAAATTAAGTCCATTCCCACAATTTGTCTTGTTTCTCTTAGATATAGTATACCAATAGGGAGAAAACAAGACAATTGCAAAGTGCCTTGTATGCCAATTTATAGTATTCATAGTATGCAATGCCATGTTTATAAGAAAGCTAGATTAGGAAACAGGTTAGAGCAAAGATGTAGTGCAGGAAAAAAACAAACATTTTACAATGTTGTACATATTATTTATTTTAAATTGTGTGATGCATAGATCTGCTTTGTACCAGCCATCTGACATATTGTATCAGCCTTCAAAAACTCTTTTCGCTCGACCACTAATTTTGAAGCCAATTTGTGGCATTTTGTCGCGGCAGACATGCGGTGGCTGTAACGCATCTCAGTTAATACTCTCTCTCCTGCTGTTTTCCCTAAATGTTTTTCCTTCACTCCATCCCTGTTTTCCCGTTTAGCACATCTCATCAGCTCACACTTACGCACTCTTCCTGTCTCTCTCCCTCATTTCCACCAGCCTTCTCTCTTCCCCGTGCCAAAGCCCAGCTCTACAAAGAGTGAGAGGAAGGGAGAGAGAAGCGAGGCTTTCATGGGGAAATCTAGTTAACGGCATAACAAAAAGCCCAGTGTGTCTGCTAGTAAGTGAATCGCATTTGTGCTTATACAACGGTGGCGGTGGCGGGAACAAGCTACATCTCTGTGGCCCGGGCCCATCAAAGCTCTGAGCCTCTTATTGTGGACCGGAGAGATAGAATCAGTTTGGCATGACCAAAATCTGAGCACCCCAATCCCTCATACTCAGTCCAGTGGTCTGGTACGAGGAATCCGGTGGGACGAGTGGTTCCGGTTTGAACCCGGGGTGCAGAAAGAAGGGGGGGGGAGGATGTTTTGGAAGAGCGGTAACCTTTCCGATGATGAGCGCCTTTCCTATTACAGACCTGACACGGGATCCAGGGAGATGATTTACCGGCGGCATTTTGTTTTTGCTGACTTCACCCCTTTTCCCCCCAAACCCCCCTTTGCACTCCCCACCACTATTAAAACAGAAAACCAAAGCGGTAGGACTGCAGAGTGTGGGAAGACCGGCCAAGCAGTTAAAATCTATTACGCTATGGCTTCTACAGTGTCTTTTATCCCCTCCCAGTTCACTGCAGCGTATATGTGTGCCGCTGGTCTCCGGGATTGAGCGCCTCCCCCTCTTTGTGCATTCGCTAGATGACTTGCGTAGCCTAGAGGTGCCTAGCTAATTAGCAAAAGCATAGTAGAAGCTGGTGAACTGCATTGCTGCCAAATGAGACTGTCTGGAAACGGTCCAGAGCCAAGGTGTCGTAGGACGCTGTGGTAAAAACAGCCAAGCTTCCCTTCCAGATCCAGAATGAACAGCGTTTTAAATGGTTTAAAGGAATATTATGGATTTAATATGTTCAATGAACAGCATTTTGGCACAATGTTGATTACCACATTAATTCTTCTGTTAAAACCTGTGTATTACTTGAACTGTTGCAATTTTCACTTCATTTTTTTCAGTCGTTTTAGTGTTTTCGGAAATAAATGTACACCGAAAGAAAAAATGGAAAGCTTTTTTTTTTTTTTTTTATGATATTAACACGCATATTGTTTGCGTCTTGTGGCCATCCACCTTATTTTGCAACGTGAATGTAAGCTATTGTGAATATGTTTGAAACCTCCAATTTATTAGTTGCTGGTAAAAATATAATATCAAAGTACATAAAATGGTAAAACTATTTGTGCTCCAAACCAATGCGTTTATTATTACGATATTTAATTAAAATGATTACAAAGACAAGTTTGCAATATAAAGCATCAGTTTATGTGCATCTAACATAACCATAAGTGGCTGATTTCACAAGCCATGTACATTAGTAAAAAAAAGAAAGTAGGCACTATTGAAACAGTGAGTATTTTAATGTTTGCAAATTGGCTAATTGTCTCACTGTTGCCTGGATATTGGTTATTTTAAAGAAAAAGAAGACAAATTAATTATTGTGGTAATCAACATTATACCTATACCACATGTGCTGTTGAGCTTAATTTGTACCGGAAGCCGTAATGTTTCTTTTTAACCTTTAAACCAGATCATTCAAACCACCAAATTGTCGCTCAGTCAGCTCTCTGAGGCTTTACTGTGCAAAAGTTGACACATCATGGCCCCCTGCTGTCCACTCAGAGAAGCGCACTGCGTCCCGCAGGTAGCTCAAAGTTAAGTGTCCCCGGCAGCCGGCCTGGCTTTGAGTACGAGACTAAATGAATGAGTGAGCCGTGTAGTAATGAGATAATAAAGAGGAGTTAGTTTGTCAGTGCATCGCTCGGTCGCAGCGGCTTCAGTCGTAAAGCCCATTCATTGTCTCTCCTCCTTGTAAAACAAAGGCCTCTTAATAATACCATTCCCACCTCAACAGTAAATCAAAAAGGAGGAGGCTCACAAAGGCTGATAATCTGCTCCCTCAATAGAAGGGATTCACAAAAAGCCATGGGGGCACTTTGTCATGGGCGGCAGTCAATGGCTGAGCGTCTTGTGCCATATTGATCCCTGTCACGTGGTGGCTCCCCAAGTAATTGCACTGGACCCGAGTGATAAATTCGCTGTGTTTGTACCATCCATAAGGGTGAGAGTAGCAGACCAAAGAACAAAGACTTGCAGTGTTAGTCTCGGTAACACTTCAGATCCTGGTAAATCCAATAATTAGCCAATTTATCGCTCTATCAAAATGATAATATGCAATCTTTTAGTCTGCACAGAGAAGAGATAAGGTAACTGTTCAAGCGTCTTGAGGTTTACATGTTGGAGTTTTGTTGCGCAAGCATCCGTAGTTGCTATTAAACACGTCGGTATTGTTTAAGAGATTTGCGTTTCTGCCACCCAAGCGTTTTTGTGGGGTCACTGCGGAAATTGCTCTCACTCGCAGGAAGTTAATCCACAAAAGGGCCAGTCAAAATTACCATGCAGATTAATCCTTTAACATAAAAGCTTTAATTACAATGTTCAAACATTTAGGAAGTAATCCTGCCTTTATTTTGGTATTAAATGGGCATTTTAGCAGTAGCTTATCGGGTAGTGCAACGTTTCTTGTTTGTTGCCGTGTTTTGTACTTTTTCAACTAGTTCTAGATGTCCTCGAATGACATTTTGTTAGATCCTCGTGGCGTATGAAATTAGTGGCATTTGCAAAGGCAAGTATTATTAATACTATTCCTCACACTTTTGAACAGAATAACTAAGATGGGCATCCACCATCATTTCTGTGGACATGAATGATACCTGAAATCATGCAGTTTGTTACGGAGGGTGTCTGATTTTTTTTTTTTTTTTTGTTTTTTTTCCTAGAGGAATGATACAATTGACAAAAAAAGACCCCATAGATAATGATGAAATGACAGAGCTTAAGATGTTGTTTTTATTTCATTTTACTATGGTAGCACTTTATTTTACAGTCCTGCTTCCCATGCACGTATGTACTTATTATAGTAATTACAATAACTGGGTAATAATAGGTACTAACCTTAACCAACGTAGTTACCTTGTTTTAACCAGTACTTTCTAGTACACGCAAGTGCACATACTGTAAAGTGAAAGTGCAAACTTTTAAATGGTAGTATCGTTAACGTAACATTGTAAATTCCATCAAATGGTGGACAGTAAAACCTTCTTCCTTTGCTGGCATACCTCTCAAATTCTACACAGTTGTGTCAGTTTGTCTTTTGCTGAACGTCTGTATACTTTAGGTCCGATCATTTTTTTCTGATCCTCTCAAATAAGGCAATACTTTAATGAGAACTGATATTAATCTCCATAGTGATTTTTCTGTTGTGGCCCTTTGCTATCTGTTCTCGAAATTTTCAATCGAGCCTAAGTGTTCCAAGAATTGCTCTGATGTTGGTGATTGCCCGTGTCTCTTTAAAATGCAAGATGATCGCAGTAATGACAATCTGGAAAAAAAAGAAAAAAAAAACTGTAGTTGGCAGCCAATTTAACTTAGATATATCTTCTTCACTCTTATCCGGGGAGATTTTGAATTGTACATTATGGTATTACATATCGGAGTTGTCATGCGTTATATCTCTAATCACTGGGCTGTGTAGACGAAGGCCCTCTGCCCTGAACCCGGCTGACCGGATCAGCCTTTAAAAGGAGCGTCGGGCTGAAATAGAGTTCTAAGTGGAAGGATGAGAAGAAGATCAAGCAACAGAGCCACCGGGCTTTCACCCTGCGCCGAGAAACCAGCGAGACGACGGCGGGAGGGGGGCTGAGCGTGCCAGGGGGTCTCTAAGAACTCCTCTTAGAGATTAAACAGTAGATGAAAGAGGATACGCATCGCTAGCCGAGAGCAACATGTGTCACAGACAAAAGCAATCAATCGTGTTTTTCCCCTCACCTCACATCCCAATAAGATTACATCAATCAATAGACTCTCTTATGAGTGATTGGATTCCGTCCGAGATCGGAGGAGAGAGTTGGGGGGGAGGAGAGAAACGAGCAGCTCAATTTTCCCAATGATTAAAGCGGACCCAAATTGCTTTGATAACATCAAGGACTTTGTGACGGGGTCCAGAAGGGCAGTGCGCGGAGCAGATAGAAGCTGGCGCCTGCCTGATGCGGGAACCGCGGAGGAACGGGGATGATGCGTCACCTCGCGCCGCAGAAACTCTTCAGAAACTTCTCATGGCGCTTGTGGAACGGCGAGCTGTTATTAGCAGAGCGCATGTCTTTCGTGAAGATAAGTCATATAATGCCCTTTTCACAAGATGTAAAATAAGGCTCTGATGTCCCCGGAGTGTGGATGTGAAGTTTTAGCTCAAAATACCCCACAGATATTTTTTTACAGCATGTTAAAATTGTCACTTTTTGAGGGTGAGCAAAAACGCGCCATTTTTTGTGTCTGTCCCTTTAAAAGCAAATGAGCTTGTGTGTTAGCAGCTCCGGTTACCTCACGCAGACACCTTTCAAAATCTTTTAGCCGTTTATGTTCAAACCGGCGTCAAAAGTGGCAACTTCATCAATAGATGGGTTTCCGTTTCTCTAATTACCCATTATCCTCTGCGGCGCGCCCCATGTTTTGTGTCAAAGCTGTCATGCTCATGTTTACCGCCTATTCATTTACCCACGGGCGTAATTTCCTATGGGGACAGGGGGGACATGCCCCCCCCACTTTTCAAAATCCCGTTTGCGTCCCCCCCACTTGCAAGTTCGTTTGTTACGATTTTTTTTGCACGCTCGCTCTAGATTACAGGATATTTTATCTAATTTGTGGTAAAACTAGTCGATCACGAATGGCTCAACTGGTAGATCTATAGATAAACTTATCTTTCAGGCATTTGACCGACCGGGTTGACACTTCAGCGTGAGAAATCAGGGGTGTGGCGTGAGAGCGTGAGAATTGGCTCAATTGCGTGAGTCTCACGCTAATTGCGTGAGAGTTGGCAGCCCTGCATTATGTGGTGTGTAAGTAAGATAGATTTGTTCTCGGTAGTCAGAAGGAAGATGTACTGTTTTATTTCTTTATTCAACTCCACTTGAAAGAGAAATTAAAAGTATATTTATATATATTCATTTTGAAAGGTTACTTCCTGTTGAACTACCTGATGATTGGCCATTGTCAATTTGAATTCCAATTAAGCATAATCATCGGGCTTTCCGTCTGCTCGGGTCGGCATCACTGAGCAGTGTTTTAATTCAAAGATGTTAAACTGTGATACACAACAAATGCTACAAAAGGTTCATTAAGGCAAAGTAATTAAAGAAGTAAATGGCGAATCGGGGCGCGCTCCACTAATAAAACGCAAGCCTCCCGTGGCTGCCGTAGGTCCTAAACTTTCCCCCCCGCCGGAAGCGAGAGGAGTCTCTCACTCCTTTATTTGCCGGAGCGAGGGATTCATATGAAATCAATCGGCAACTGTGTGCAACAATAGCCGTGTGCTCATTAGCGCAGCACACACACACTCCTGGTCATTTTTCTTCTTTTCATGAGGAAGCCTGGAGGTGATTTAAATTCCCCTTTCCTGTGCAGATATGCCTGCTCAGCCCCTCCATATGTGTGTGTGTGTGTGGTGGGGGTTGTGTTTGAGCATGCCGCTGTGCGAGCTTGTACTAGTAACCCATCCTCACATCTGCTCTGACTAAAGAATGTAAACTTGAGTTTATGTTCGTAATTGTAGTTGTCGTCTTGCTCTTTGATTTCATTGTCTGTCTTATGTTTGTTTTTTCACCTCGATAGTATTGGAGTGAATTGGACTTTCAAGATAATTGTTACTTGTTGTTGCTTTAATGATTTCCTTTAAGGATTATTCTGATTTCAATACAAGTTAAGCTTAATTGGCAGCATTTGTGCATGGCGTAAGGTTGATTAGCACCAAAATTTATTTCCACTGTCCCTCCTTTTTCTCGAAAAAAGCTCAAATCTGGGTTAAGGTGAGTTCACATCAAGAATGATAACTAAACATAACTATATTAGCGTCCACAGCAGCAGACAATATCGTTTTTCGTCTGTCGCATTTTAAATGCTCGAGCTCTTCAAAGCAGGATGGATTCTGATTGGCTGTCAATGTTTTTATCTTTCATAAGCTGGAAAAAAAAGTGATTCCAACTATATTGTTTCTCTCTGGCGTTATCGTTGTGGTGTGAACTATGATGTTCTTTTAAAATCAGAAAGATTTTTTTAGAAAAAAAAAAGATTTTTTGTTATAGTTATCGTCCTTGGTGTGAACAGGCATTTACAGTGAATGGGGGCCTGTAAACATTCAAATACTCTGTTTCAATAGTATTCCCACAACATGTAAACAGTATGTGTGTTTACATGATTCTAGTGTTGAAAAATAAATCACTATCATTTTCGGTGTTATATAAAGTTTTACAACTTTCCATGACAACATAAAAGCGTAAACTCTGTAATGTCGCAAAACTCACAGTTTCAAGACTCTAGCCACACAATGCAAACAATATTCATGATAAAATGATTTTAGTGAGAAAATTCATGTACTACCCTTTTTTGTGATATAGTAATTTTACCATTTTGTTGTGACGACAATGTAACAATGCATTACAGCATCAATACACGTTTTAACAGAATAATTAAAATGCTTTTATAAAATTATAAGCTTCACATTTCTGCTTGTAAATCATCCAAAAAATTGGCCCCATTTACTTCATTGGAAGTGCCTCACATTATGTTTGCTTTATTTATTTATTATTTAAGGTTGAATCAAAATTACTTAATGTGCTAATCAACATTATGCCACATGCATATTTTGAACCTAAAACATTCATTTAATGGGAAAAAATACTAATAATTTGCTTAGAAGGTTAGATAAAGATAGTAGATATAGCTGATTATGCTACATAGTTCTGAAAACCTTTCAAACATTTCATGCAGCTTCTTGCAACATCAGGTCATGTTAGCTGTTTGGCTCATTTAACAGCTCTTTTATGTACAAAATAATAAAACAGAAGGGCATTGGCTCTTGTTAACTGTCCCACTAAAGAGGTCATTGCAAGGTATAATGGGATGAGAGCAAAATTCTGTGAATCTTTCTGTAGCAAGAGTTTTTTTCTCCCTCTCTCTCTCTCTCTCTCTCTCTCTCTCCTCTCTCTCTCTCTCTCTCTCTCTCTCTCTCTCTCTCTCTCTCTCTCTCTCTCTCTCTCTCTCTCTCTTCAGAGGAGGATCATGTAATGGAGGCAGCTTCGAGTTGACAGTCTGTCGCCGAGGGCAAGCCGTTTTCTCATTGCTCTGTCACAATAAAAATATGGATTAGAAACAGGAAGAAACCGTGCATGCTGAAGCACAAACAGTATGCACCGGTTAAATGAGCTTGTGAATTGGCTGATGTTGAATAAAGAGATGAGGTGTGTGTTTGTTGAGGAAAATTAACACATTTTATATTTTTCTCATGTAACAAGAATTATATCGTCATCATGATTCATTTTAGTCAAACACGACTAATTCCATATAACTGGCAGTTGAAGAGGCCATATTTTACATGTTTTGCACATTTCCATTGTATACTGACCATTTGAATTAAAATGTTTTTGATATCGTCACTTTCATCAGGATAGGCCAAGTTATAATGTAAATGTAAGTAGCTGAATATTAATATGTAAAATTGGGCTGTTATATGTTAATTACGCTCATGCTTGTCATTTAAAATCTGAATTTTCAGCAGCGTTACTCCAGTCTTTGTCACATGATCAGAAATCATTCCAATATGCTGATTTGATGTTCAAGAAACATTTACTATTATTATTATTATTATTATTGAATTAACAGTTGTGCTGCTTAATATATTTTGTGGAAACCATGATACAGTTCATGCTTTCCAGTTCAGCGAGTTCAAAAGAACGGCATTTTTTAAAAACTGAAATCTTTTGTAACATTCTAAATGTACTATATGTAGCATCCTTGCTGAATAAAAGTATTCATTTCTTTCAAAAAAAAAAAAAAAAAATCTTACTGATCCCAAACTTTTTATGCCCAAAGATTTGCTAGCCTTTATTTTTTTATAATCATGAGTTCTGAATGACCTGTATTTGCCATTTATGTCACGTATAGTTTATCAAACTATCAAAAACCTGTTTTCCAATAAATGTCCCATTTGAAGATGACATAGTAAGTTTTTCCATTTAATCTAATGCTATGTTCACACTGTCAGTTCTCGGGAATGACAACCGCATGTACTTACAGGTGTGACTCAAAATTGTCCCATTCACACAGCAACATACAGTAGCATCTGCAATACTGTCTGTATTAGAGGTCGACCGATAGTGGATTTTACAGATAACAATAACTAGGTTGGACCGCACTGGCTGATAACCACTGATTAATCAACTGATCGTTTATAAGTTGTATACTGAATGAAAACAGTACTGAACTATGGGAATGTACTCTATTTTAAAAAAATAAAATACATATATAAATATTAATCTCGTCTCAAATACTGTCTGTATGAATGTGCAACGGGATGGCCCATAAAGGGACATTGTGGTTGAAAAATAAAAATATGGCATGGGAGTAAAAATACATTAAAAAATGTCCTTCCCCTGGGAAACTTTGCATTCTTTGCGAACTCAAAAGTTTTGTGAGTGAACGCAAAAAAGTTTCTTCGTGGAATGCAAATGCATTTTTTCACTTTCATTTTTTTTGCACCGCCTTGTTGTCCCTTTAGGGGCCCCGTACTTACCAGTAACAATAACTACAGTGACCAAAATAATATCAAAGATGACGATGTCTGTAAAAATGGAAGTCTTATCATTTTTGAAATGACGAGTCCAGTCAAACTGCAAGTTGACTCTACAAATCTTCATTAACCGACACACAGGAGACACTCATTTGTGCAGCCCAGAGCGGATCTCTTGCACTGTATGATGTGACGGACAACAAGTGGTCCAGTCCGGTTCCGATCACACAGTGCGGGTTTTCAGAAAATACGGTTGTGAGTACTGAAAATGTACGGCTGTGAATTCGATTATAGAATGCAGTTGTCACTCTCGTAAAATGCTAAACTGTGAGTTAACGTAACCGTATTAAGGACTCAGGATTGACAACTGTATTCTGCTGCTGTGTGAATGTGGCCTATATAAATACCCTAAATGCGTTTGTCTTTGACTGCCCTGTCACTCTGTCAGGGGAAATAGCGGGTTGGCATGGTAACCACAGGTGAGAGTCGGCTCATTCCTTTTTGCAAAGGCACCTTGAAGTGCTCCCTTAGGACTCGAGAAGTTTATTTGGTTGCTTGATGAGAAGCGGTGTGAAATGTGCTGTTTGACTCTGTGGATATGAGCAGCAGGAGTCATTGTTAGCTTTTTGATCTTCAATCAAACTCTTAATGGTGTGCAAACGCGTTGAACATCAATGTGTGCTAGTTTTTGGTGTTTCTGTCATCATATTTCTTTAATAAATCTGGCTAATAAAGCAGAAACCAGTTGTGCGTTTGACCTTTTTGCACTCTTTCAATGAGACACAGTACTAATGACCAGAAATCTACATTAATGTGATCAGGTTAGCCATTCTAGCCGCTGGGTGTTGACAGAAGGTGTACAAGTGTCTTCGGCGTGAGACTCTCTGCTCATTAGCACTGAGCCGCATCACCGTCCAGGCCTTTAATTAGCATTTGAAGTCTGTGATGGCCGTGAGTTTGAAAAGGCTTCCACGTCACACAGCATCGGGTTCGGTGACACCAAGAACAACCCTGCCTCTGCTAAAGTCTCCGTGTTCCTGCTCGTTCACCTAGCAGACAAAATATGGCGTCTGTCCCTGTCTTTTTCTATCGCCTCATCCTGCGGGCTCGCTGATAAGACCGCCGTGCCCCCCGTCCCGTAATGGAGACGAGGATGGGGATTGGGCCTATTGACCTCCCCGGCTCTTATCGGCTTTATCTGATTTACATTGCCAAATCAGAATCTACTATATTGATTACAACATAATTAGTTAATTATGGACAGGAAGGAGAGGAGAGCATGGACTGCAGGGTGAAGGGCATGTGGGACTTCAGCAGATGCACCTTATGAATGTTAAATGAGAACTGAACTTCATGTACTTTTTCTTACAATGTCTTATGAATATAGATATATTTAATGTTTTTTTTTTTTTTACAGCTGCCATTGTTAATTTATTGCAATTAATTATAAAAAGTAATATAAAATTGATCCATTTATTTATGCCTACTGAGTCAAATTTAAATCACATAAGGATTCCTGTAACACTTTACAATAAGGTTCAATTTGTTATAATTCGTTTGTTTTTGAAAGTAGTTTCTTATGCTCACCAAGGCTGCATTTATTTGATCAAAAGTGCAGTATTTTAAATAGCTTTTTTCTTATTTTCTTATATTTTAAAGTGCAGTTTATTCCTGTGATGCAAAGCTGAATTTTCAGCATCATTACTCCAGTCTTCAGTGTCACATGATCCTTCAGAAATCATTCTAATATGCTGATTTGGTGCTCAAGAAACATTTCTTATTATTATCAATGTTGAAAACAGTTGTGCTGCTTAATATTTTTTGTGGAAAAATTTGTTGAATAAAAAGTTCAAAACTACGGAGCCCCCCTAGTCCCACTTTGTCAAAAAAATTAATTATAACTATCTCGTGGCTTCAAGATAGTAACTAGTAGCCTCAAGATAGTAACTCGTGGTCTCAAGATAGTAACTCGTGGCCTCAAGATAGTAACTCGTGGCCTCAAGATAGTATCTCGTGCCCTCAAGATAGTAACCTCAAGATAGTAACTCGTGCCCTCAAGATAGTATCTCGTGCCTTTAAGATAGTAACTCGTGGCCTCAAGATAGTAACTCGTGGCCTCAAGATACTAACCTCAAGATAGTAACTCGTAGTCTCAAGATAGTAACTCGTGGCCTGAAGATACTAACCTCAAGATAGTAACTCGTAGCCTCAAGATAGTAACTCGTGGCCTCAAGATACTAACCTCAAGATAGTAACTCGTAGTCTCAAGATAGTAACTCGTGGCCTCAAGATAGTAACTCGTGGCCTCAAGAAAGTAACTCGTGGCCTCAAGATAGTAACTCGTGCCCTCAAGATACTAACCTCAAGATAGTAACTCGTAGTCTCAAGATAGTAACTCGTGGCCTCAAGATAGTAACTCGTGGCCTCAAGATAGTAACTCGTGGCCTCAAGATAGTAACTCGTGGCCTCAAGATAGTAACTCGTGGCCTCAAGATACTAACCTCAAGATAGTAACTCGTGGCCTCAAGATAGTAACTCATGGTCTCAAGATAGTAACTCATGGTCTCAAGATAGTAACTTGTGGTCTCAAGATAGTAACTCGTGGTCTCAAGATAGTAACTCGTGGCCTCAAGATAGTAACTCATGGTCTCAAGATAGTAACTCATGGTCTCAAGATAGTAACTTGTGGCCTCAAGATACTAACCTCAAGATAGTAACTCGTAGTCTCAAGATAGTAACTCGTGGCCTCAAGATAGTATCTCGTGCCCTCAAGATAGTAACCTCAAGATAGTAACTCGTGGCCTCAAGATAGTATCTCGTGCCCTCAAGATAGTAACCTCAAGATAGTAACTCGTGCCCTCAAGATAGTATCTCGTGCCTTTAAGATAGTAACTCGTGGCCTCAAGATAGTAACTCGTGGCCTCAAGATACTAACCTCAAGATAGTAACTCGTAGTCTCAAGATAGTAACTCGTGGCCTGAAGATACTAACCTCAAGATAGTAACTCGTAGCCTCAAGATAGTAACTCGTGGCCTCAAGATACTAACCTCAAGATAGTAACTCGTAGTCTCAAGATAGTAACTCGTGGCCTCAAGATAGTAACTCGTGGCCTCAAGAAAGTAACTCGTGGCCTCAAGATAGTAACTCGTGCCCTCAAGATACTAACCTCAAGATAGTAACTCGTAGTCTCAAGATAGTAACTCGTGGCCTCAAGATAGTAACTCGTGGCCTCAAGATAGTAACTCGTGGCCTCAAGATAGTAACTCGTGGCCTCAAGATAGTAACTCGTGGCCTCAAGATACTAACCTCAAGATAGTAACTCGTGGCCTCAAGATAGTAACTCATGGTCTCAAGATAGTAACTCATGGTCTCAAGATAGTAACTTGTGGTCTCAAGATAGTAACTCGTGGTCTCAAGATAGTAACTCGTGGCCTCAAGATAGTAACTCATGGTCTCAAGATAGTAACTCATGGTCTCAAGATAGTAACTTGTGGTCTCAAGATAGTAACTTGTGGTCTCAAGATAGTAACTCATGGTCTCAAGATAGTAACTTGTGGTCTCAAGATAGTAACTTGTGGTCTCAAGATAGTAACTCATGGTCTCAAGATAGTAACTTGTGGTCTCAAGATAGTAACTCGTGGTCTCAAGATAGTAACTCATGGTCTCAAGATAGTAACTCGTGGCCTCAAGATACTAACCTCAAGATAGTAACTTGTGGTCTCAAGATAGTAACTTGTGGTCTCAAGATAGTAACTCATGGTCTCAAGATAGTAACTCATGGTCTCAAGATAGTAACTTGTGGTCTCAAGATAGTAACTCGTGGTCTCAAGATAGTAACTCGTGCCCTCAAGATAGTAACTCGTGGTCTCAAGATAGTAACTCGTGGTCTCAACATAGTAACTCGTGGCCTCAAGATAGTAACTCGTGGTTTCAAGATAGTAACTCGTGGTTTCAAGGTAGTAACTATCTTGAGGCCACGAGATTTTTTTTTTTTTGACAAAGAGGGACTGGGGGACTCCGAAAAAAACAACATTATGAATTTTAAATATACATTTTTGTAACATTGTAAATGTCTTTACTGTCACTTTTGAAAAATTAAATGTGTCCTTGCTGAATAAAAGTATTAATTTCTTAAATAAAAAAAATCTCACTGACCCTATTGTAAATCTTACTAGTCAACCTTTTAAGATGCCTAAAAATACTGATTATATATGATTATTTGCAGTTAATATGATTAATTAATTGCTGTATATTATATACATATATATTTTGACACTAATGTGAAATGTCCCTGAATGCTTCTGTTGCATTTTGTTTTCAGTAACGATATTCAGCATTTGCAGCAGCTACAGAACAGCATAATAATCGACCCAAGATGGAGGTCTTTTACGGTTTATGTAAAATCGGATAGCTGGTGGTTGAGCAGACCTATAACTAAGGACAGAATCTCAGTGTCTTTCTTGACAGCTTGACTCTGGAATAAAAATCCCATAGAGATTTATCGACACGATGAGCTGAAACTCATTTCAGCAGGACCAATCGAGCAGCGTGTTTTATGATGGCTGTACAAGGCCGTGTGAGAGGTTGTGTGCCAATGTGTTTTGAATCTATTAAGCATCTGTTACCTGACAGCAAATGGCTCTGTCACCATCTATCATACCTGCCTGGTTAGGGCCATACTGCCCTCTTGGCAGGGTATAAGCAGTCTGTGTGTGTGTGGCACCGCAGCTGCATTTGAATGTATTCTCGCTGCTAATGTGCTGACTGTTTTCCTCATAGGTGTGATGAGTGTCAGCTCTGTTACCACTTCGGCTGTCTGGACCCTCCCCTGAAGAAGTCGCCCAAACAAACCGGCTACGGATGGATCTGTCAGGAATGTGACACCTCCTCATCAAAGGTGAGAGTCAACAGAATTGTCCCTATACCCACTTCAGTCGTAATAGTTTGTTTCTTCTCCAATTTTTTATTTTTGCATCAATTCCTATCTATAATCTAGTCAGCCGCCTGCCTAGACAGCTCATGTACATGGAGAACAGGACTGTAAAAAAAGGGTAGCACTTTATTTTGCAGTCATGTTCCCCATGTACTTATTATACAGTAGTTATTACAACAACTGGGTAATAACTACGTACTAACCCTGAACCTAACCTTAACCTTATGTAATTACCTTATATTAACCAGTACTTTCTTAGGTAAGTACACTGTAAGTACACATACTGTAAAATTAAGTGCTACCGGGTTTGGTTTAGGGTTAGTTTCTTGTGATTGTGCACATTTTACTGTTATTACTATAGTGAGTACATGTACAATTTGTAGCAAAAACACTGTAAAATAAATTGCTACCTTTTTACTTAATTTTATCATTTAATTTAAATCTAATACTTCTAATCATAATACAATTTTAGTTCATTAATTGTTATAATGATTTACTGCAGTGGTTGTGGAATTATTCATTTCTTTAGACCCATAACACATTTTTGTACAAAACCAGACTGGCTTTGAAAGTAGGGGAAGAGTAGTCCGTCCTCATTCATTATTCATTTAGTCCACAGTGTTCATCGCTCAAGTATCAGCCCAGTTCTCTCGGAAACATTTCCTGACATGATTTATTACATGAATAAATAAATACAAATCTTTACCACAGATTCTTTAAATACTCTAACCGGGCTTATCGGCTCCCTGGCTTTGTTAATTACAGATAAAAGCTAAGCAGATGTGGTTTGAAGATGCAGAAGTGTCCCGATAGCACCAGTGGTGAAAGTCACCCGCTGTTTTAAATCCTACATGCCTTCCTTCCTTCCCTGCACACGTCAGCGGCTGCTCCTGATCCCTTTCCTAAAAGCCACAGTTGATCCGCGCTGTTGTCTTGGCCTACGGTGATTGTTTTGTAGTATGTTTTGGAAATTAGTGAGTGCTTTCACGTTCTCCCAAACATTTAATTTCTATTTCTCATTGAATTACAGTGCAATCAACGGCATTATGCGTCTTCTTGGAAACCCAATTAAGTTAATAAATGCATCTGCTTTTCAATTTATCTTTAAATGGACAGTTCTGCTAGCGGCATGGAAAATGGGGGTTAATTGATGTTTGCTGAAGAGCAAGTAAAAGATGAAAAATGGTGGTGGTCTGACTACATGGCGGAATTAGTAACATGGAATTATTGCTCAGGATTAAAATTAAAAGGTTTAACCAGAGAGCATGAAGATAGAATGACAAATGGAGATGCTGGTAAATACTGTTTTCTGTATATGTACACGAATCTTAGTCTGGAGATGCTAAGATAAATGGTAGTGATATGGTAATAACAGTTATGATGTTAACATGGTACGTTTTGTAACCATCTTGGCTTTGATATAATGATGGAACCCCTCAGAGATCTCAATATAATCTCAAATTCTTTCAAAACCTGTTTTTTTTTCGAGCTATCAACATTAATTGTATAGCTCAGTGGAATACTCTGACTGTATGACAATAATTGTCATATTTGTTCCTATTTTTACTTGTTTTTCTTTCCTCTAGGTTTTTGTTATTGAAATATTAAGATAACTGTTGATTGTGCTAGTATTATGTCACATATCACCATGATGCTATGTCCAAAAACACAGTATTACCATTGTAAACTTCCAAAAAATAATATTACCATGGTAAATGTCCTAAAATCATAGGTAAATGTACAAAAACATTACTGTGGTAACATGTGCAAAAACATGGTGTTACCAAAGTAAATGTTCAAAAAACAACATAGTATTACTATGATAAATGGTATTGCTACAATACCATGTGGAAAAACCATAAGAAAAACATGGTTTTACTGTGGTAAATGTAAAAAAACATATGGTATAACTACGATACAATATCCAAAAACATGGCATTACAATAGTAAAGGTACAAAAACCATAGTTTTACTATAGTAAATGTACAAAAAACATGGTGTTATCACGATACCATGTAAAAAAAACAACAACAACATAGTATTACCATGGTAAATGTGCAAAAAAATTTGAAGATACTTAGAAATTTCAGTATGTTTGCTAAAATATGGTTAATAATGTTCACAGATATTTGTTTAAAAGATTGTTGATAAAATGAGATAAAACAAAGCTTCCAGTTTACTCTCAGCAGCCCTTTGTTTCAAATACATGTAAAAGTGCTTAATGTCTCGCTCATAAAATCGACTGATAAAGAATTATGTTCTGGCAGCAGACCTCCTTTGTGTGTGCTGTGTATCTCCTGTAAATAGGGCTATTATAAGTCAAAGGCGTTGAAGAAAAGCTGCAGATCGGTAACCCGCTGCTACAGAATGAGAGCTGTGCAGTTCAGAACAAAAGCGATGGAAGGAAGGCGAGTGGAGACAGAGAAAAGAGCTTTAGACAGTGGGAGGTGCACCAGGGCCACAGGGATTAAACAAGTCTTTGCCTTTAGAATGTGTTCAGTGACAGCCTGCCGTGAGACCAGCCGTTCCCCGGGGACTCGCAGAGACCAGACACAATCCTGTTTAATCACAGACACACACACACACACACACACACACACACACACACACACACACACACACACACACACACACACACACGGGCCAGATACCTCTCTCTCTCTCTCTCTCTCTCTCTCTCTCTCTCTCTCTCTCTCTCTCTCTCTCTCTCTCTCTCTCTCTCTCTCTCTGCTGTCTTAGCTCACCCTCACTACGGGGTTTTTGTTGTCCTTTGGAATTTTTTTTCTCTCTCCTTCTCTAATGTCATCATTTTATATCCTCTCTCCAACTTAACTATATAAAAGCAATGACAGAACGTGAAACGGGAACACTCTCCTTCCTCTTACCTTTACTTTTCTTTTTTTGGTTCGAAGGCTACTTTAACACCACAAACGCCAATTCCAATCTTTTTTTTTTTTTTCGTGTGACCTTTTATTATATGGTTTGGATCCTATCATTAGCATAAACTTTTTTGTCACTGTTTAATGGAAGTGTCATAACGGTGATGAGCTAATGTACTCACATACATGTAGCCTATATTAAGTGTGTGAGTGTATAAACCATATATATATATATATATATATATATATATATATATATATATATATATATATATATATATATATATATATATATATATATATATATATATATATATATATATATAATTTTTTTTATTTTTTTTTTATTATTTTTTTATTATACAGTTCATAAATTGTTGTTGTGGAATTATGAAAAATGTTTTTATTTTAAGATTTTTAGCTATTCACGCCTTAAAACCTTTACAATTTTAGCATCTGTAAAATGCTTTTATCCTCATGTTTTTCCTAGATAATTCATTATGCATTTCCTGAGGATAACCTTTGACCTTGGCATTGTTAGCGCTATACTTTACCAGATGAAATATTGGTGAAATCAATTCATTGTGTATATTTATATTGAGTATTTTAGAGTCAGAGTGGACATTCAAGTAAAGCTCTTTAGGTTGTTTCACTCTAGACATTTGAAAATCATTATATATTTGGTGGAACAATCGTCATACTGTAAATGTAGACACATCTGACCCTTGAAACAAAAAGTCGGGGTGAAGGGTAAATGTCTTCTTTCCATTACTGCCATTTGAAATATAATAGGTTCCATTATGGGAATCAAAGATCACTCCAGAAATGAGCAGTGTGTTGAAGCACTTAAGTTCTGTAATCTGCCACGCTGTGAACCTCTCTACCTGCGGTTGGTCCGGATGTTTTTTTAAATGCCATCTTAAAATGCAGCCAGCTTCTTCTATAATTCTCCTCCTCGGCAAAATTGTGGGGGTCGACATTAAAGGGGAGCGGTGCTTTGGTTTCGCTGCGGTTGAATGAAGTAGCAGCAGTTCAGAAGTGTGGAACTGAAGAGTTGATTTATCCCTCCCAGCCTTGACTTCTAGATGTGGAGCCATCTTCTTTTTCAGCCTCGATTAAAACACTGGGCCCTTTGACAGGCTGTGCCCATGAAAAGACCTCTGTAGACCCCAAACTCTTATAGGGACCAACGCATGGGTGGGACGATTGGAGGATGTGAGATGGTCTTGAGCTTGCCGGGTGGTTATCTCTCTCACTGCATTTTTCTCACTCATTGCCTTTTAAAGGTCACCATAAATGGGTTTTTGCCTCTAAGGTCTTGATTAATAAAAAATGTTTTAAGTTGTTTCTCGGTTGATGATTTGTCGCATCGAGACGTTTGTGTTATTAAATCACTTAATTGCGTCTGCCTTCCCTCCCTCGCGGAAAAACGATTGTGAGAAAAAGCCCATTTTCATTAGTTTACGAGCATGCGGTCGTACAGGGCCGACTCTGGTATCAGTTCATATACGTGGCCCGGCAATAAAGACTTTATTAGTAAGTGTTGAGTTCATTACGAAAGCTGTGTATTTCCCTGCCTGCACACGTCAGATAACCCCCGGCCAACGAAGGCCACATCCCTCTGCTGTCACTTCGGAGCCCTGCTGAATTGATTCGGGTAATAAAATGACATTCCTGCCACAATATACGGATGGCCTTTAGTTGGAGAGCCCGTTAGGTGGTGGAGAGGGGCTTGTTTGAGCTTTATTTACACCCGCGTGTCACCGCAGCTCACCCTCGTGATAAAACGTTTCAACAGATCTGTGGTGTGTTTGAAATGCCATGAGGCGAACCCGGCTCAGGCGGGAATGGAAATGCCTAAAGGACAGCTTTTGTGGATTGCTAATTCAGTCACTATCTAGACTTGGGGTCAAAAGCCTCGTTACTGCAGCAATTATAACACTTACAGAAATGCATATGTGTCGCCCCGAGATGTTCTTGTGGGGTGATTGGACGCTAAGCAGAGTTTGTTTTTGATGTTACTACTTGACCTTGAGGTTCAAATTTGAACTACTTTAATTTGCTAAGCCTCTTCTCTTGTTTATCTAAGAGACACTTTACACAGGGATAAAAAAAATATTTTTGCTGCTTGTTCAATTTATTTAAGCTTTCCACTTAAATTTGTAACATGGAAGTTAACATAATTTGTGTTGGGACTTCATGAACTACTTTTTGGTGAAACTTTAACTGAAACTAGGCAGGGAGTTGTAGTTCCCAGCATTCTTTAATAAAAACTGGGTGGTGAGAGAAAATCTTAAAATTAAGTGTATGTTATGTGTTTTAATTAGATGAGACAAAAGGGAGGCTTGATAGTGCTTAATGTCCATGTTGAGGTTTAGATCGGTTTCTGTAATGTTGGGTTACCATTGTGCCAAAAAGGGAAGCACAATTCAACACACTCTTCATGTATCCTAATAAGCAAATATTAGGATACATGAAGAGTGTGTTGAATTGTGCTTTACTCTGAGTAAAACAATTAAGAATATTAATCATGTCAGGGTCACGTGTAAAATCACAAAGGATTTTTTAATTAGTCACTTAAAATAGCTTTATTCCATTTAATGTACATAATCAATGATCTTTTCTCACAAATAATTATTGATCTAAACCAAATTATACAAATTTTATTGATGTAAGTTAATTGATTTATGTGGAACTAATGTACATTCAAAGACCAGATTAAAATACACTTAACGAAGGTGGTGGGACTATTTGTTTGTTGGACAATGAAGGACAAGTTAAATACTTGAGAAACCTTTTTGAAATTCCTTATTTTTGAAATTCCGTTTAGTAACACTAGTGCAGAAATTATATGCTCTAATATTCAGTTAAATTCAGGTTCTGGGCATGATTATCTTCAAGCGCAGTTGTCAGTCAGGGCCTTGACAGACTGACCTGCTAAACAGCCTAATTAAGTTAGACTAATTAACTTAATTAAGTCCCTCTCTCAGCCAGCTTTACCATGGAATAAAAATGTGTAAAGGAAATTAGGGTCTTTCTGATTATTATTTATCAAACATTGATTGCCACCTGACAAGATCAAGGGCAAAATAACCTACCTTAATATAAGCAAATGCATTTTGACTGGTTTTCAGCAGGTCTCCTTCAGTTTACCTTCTCACACTGTTCTGAAGGCCAGTTGAATAAGTGTTCAATGGGGCTCTGAGAGGTCAGGCATAAAAAGAGTGAGTTATTGTAGCTGTGCACCAGGCATAAATGCAGTCAAAACCAAAGGTTAGCATTTCAAGAGAAGGTACTGTAGCATGATCCTGAAAGTTACCTTGCACCCCTGCTTGCCGGTGAGTTGGATGGAGAGTGCTAAGATGTTGGAAAAAAATCAATGCACTGGAGTCACGTCCATCACTTTAACTAGGCAGGCTGGATGCCTCATCCCCTCTGAGGGGCCAATTTTCAGAGTAAACAGGACCCTGGAGATGGCATGGCAAATTCCAGCTGTCCCGTTGGTCACTTTCTTAGCGCTTAGTGGGTTTTATTAACTCACTTACATTGCCTGTACGACCAGGTGGACCTGTAAAACCTTTCTGTGATGTAGAGGCTTTATGATTTGGTAAAATGATGCAATTTACCACCAAAACCATTAACCTTTTAAAATGTTGAATGGTTGAAATGGTTGGTCGACCTCACGCTGAGGCAAGTTCCGCAGCAGAATTCTACCCGACAGTTAAAAAGCAGTGTTATGTCATGAAAGTGCCACAAGAGTTTAGGGTGCCATTTGGGACAGGGCCTGACTGACTTTGAGTGAGTCATTAAATCATTCACTGAATCAACTTGTTTAAAAACACTTATTCGATCAGGATTGATACAAGTGGCCCGGTCCCAAATGGCACACTGCATGTGCACTTGCGGCCTTGTGGACAAGACTGTAGACTGTCCCATTTGTCATTTTTGATTTCACAAAAGTCGTTATGCTCCCTTAATGTACACTTTTGCCGAGCATTCACTGAATCAGTTTGTTCAAACTCATACTGTAGATTAATTCAGGAATTAAACAGTCTTTATGAGTGAATCATTGAATCGTTAATTTAATTGATTTATTGGTTGACCAAGGTAGAGCCTTTACTGTCTTTAATTTTAGTTTATCATAATTAGCTACAAGACAAATACAGTAAAATAATTGTAAAATACTGGCAGCAGAGTTGCCAGAAATCTATTGTAATTATATGGTAAGAATACTGTGAAATTGCTTTACAGCTTAATACCGTAAAAACGAAATTAAGTATTTTACAGTATTTTTTTATTTTACAGTAAAATACTGGCAGCAGAGTCGCCAGCAATATACTATAATTCTACGATATTAATACTGTGAAATTACTTTACAGCCATTTACTGAAAAAAATACATGCAGTACATTTCTGTAATTATTTCAATTTACTAAAACGGTGAGGTAAAAACAACCCAATTTGGATCATTTTGGCAGCACAGCTCTAGGTCAAAAAGGGAACCCCAAAATAGGTTGGAAATTAATATCATGCAGGAAATTACTATAGCAAAACCACAGGAAACAACATGAATATGTGTAAAAAATAATAATAAATAAAAAAAAGTGCAGAAAAGAATACAAACTCAAACTCTGTAGTAGTAACGAAATTCAACTCAAACGAAATTGCGTGTAAATGTTCAATAATCAATATTCTTGATTATTACAACAAACACTACACTGTCTGCACAATTATTAGGATTTTCTTTTTATAAGATTTTCTTCAGCATTATTGCCCAGATATGGTCCACCTACCTATTAAAGAATGGCTTCATTGACACTTCAGTTCAAAAGGCGGGCATTACAGGGTTCTCAGGATGCTTAGAACACATCAATGTTATCTGGCAACGAATTCAGTCAGCTAAAAAGGAGAGGAAGGAGCTCCATGTGACATTCCTGGATTTGGCTAATGCATATCAGTGCCACATGAGCTTCTTTGGGCAGCATTTGATTTTTTCAGAGTACCAATGTCAATAACAAATTTAGTGAAAGCCTATTTTGGAGATTTGCAATTTAGTTTCTCAACTCCAAAATTCAACACTGCATGGCAATGCTTAGAGGTTGGAATAATGGCAGGATGCACCATTTCTCCACTGGCTTTTACCATGGCAATGGAAGTAATCATTAGGGCATCAAGATGGGTAGTAGGAGGAGAGCGATGGCTTCTGGGATGCGACTCCCACCAATCAGAGCATACATGGATGACATGACAACCATGACTACAACAGTAGCCTGCACTAATCGGTTATTGGGGAAGTTAACAGATAATATTGAATGGGCACGAATGCAATTTAAGCCCTCTAAATTAAGGAGCATCTCGATAGTTAAAGGAAAGGTAGTAGATAAAACATTGTTCATTAATGGTGAGGCAATACCAACAGTTTCTGAGAAGCCAGTGAAGAGTCTTGGGAGATGGTACGAGGGGGATCTAAAGGACACAGTTCGAGTGGGAGAAGTTAGACGACAAGCAGTGGAAGGGTTGAAGAGCATAAACAGCTGTGCTCTACCAGGCAAACTAAAACTCTGGTGCTTTCAGTTTGGTCTACTGCCGAGGTTGGTGTGGCCACTGACTGTGTACGAGGTTTCTTTGACAACAGTGGATAAGCTGGAAGCGTTAATAAGTTCATACATCAGGAAATGGTTGGGAGTTCCACGCTGCCTCAGCAGAGTGGGACTTTAGAGTAAAGGAATATTGCAGCTGCCAGTCTCTGCTTTAACCGAGGAGTTTAAGTGTGCCAAGGTCAGACTGGAAATGACCTTAGTAGAGTCATGCGACAAATGTGTAAGGGAGGCAGCCCCTGTGTTAAAAACTGGTAGAAAGTGGTCAGCAAAGAAATCTGTAGTAGAGGCAAAGGCTGACCTTCAAATTGGGGATATCGTGGGACAGGTACAGCATGGAAGAGGAGGTTTTAGGCTCAGTTTAGCTCCTCCTAAATGGCACAAGCCAGGCCCAGCTCAAAGGAGGAAGCTGGTAGTCAACGAGGTGCGAAAGCAGGAGGAGAGGATGAGGTGTATAAAGGCCATTTCCCAGGCCAAGCAGGGAGAGTGGATGAGATGGGAGAGCGTGGAACAACGCAAGATGGGCTGGCAAGACCTTTGGTCAATGGAAGAGAGTAGGATCAGTTTCCTTATTAGGTCAACATATGATGTTCTCCCATCACCGCAGAACCTAAACCTCTGGGTAGGAGAGGATCCCTCTTGTCCTTTGTGTTCATCACCTGCCAAATTAAGGCACATTTGGACAGGATGTAAAGTGGCTCTTAGCTAAGGTCGGTTTACTTGGCGCCATGACCAAGTACTGCGATGTTTGGCTTTAGCATTGGAAGGCAAGCATAGTATGACCAATAAGTTGCCGCCTGTTCTAGCAAAACATTACACGCAGAAGACAATATTCCTCCGCCCAGGCGAGCAACCGCCAATAAAAGGTGTTAACACCAATTCAGGACAACTGGAAGCTGCTAAGGACTGGAAGATCCTGGCTGATCTTGATCAACGGCTTATTTTTCCACCTGAGATTGCCACCACTAACCTACGACCAGATATTGTTTTGTGGTCTGGATCAGCATGCATTGTTCAACTGATAGAGTTAACAGTGCCATGGGAGGATGCGGTAGATGAGGCATATGAGAGGAAGAAACTGCGGTATGCTCATCTGGCCACTGAAGCAGAACAGCGAGGATGGAGAGTCCAGGTTTATCCAGTGGAAGTGGGTCGTCGATTCAGTGGCCAAGAATTGCGTAGCACAGTAAAGAACTTTATCTGAAGCAGCAGAAAGGAGCAGCAACTGGTTGTGGTTGAGACGGAAAGATTCTAGCTGGCTGTGTACAGGCCGCCACGCTACGGTTTCGTAGAATTCTTGAAAAACTTGAAGAGTCTGTTGGTTTATTTGTATAGGTTGTATAGTATCTACAGTCATTACGTTCCTGTGTATATTGCGGGAATGACGGGTGGTTGGGCAGATATTGTGTTTTGCGGTAGGTGGTATGCCATACGGAACTGTTGCCACTGAAACTGCATTAACGCACCAGTGGGGCTCGACAGCCTTAGTCAAACGGTTGGCGCATATGGTTGGGTTGCGGAGAGATTGTGAGATTGTGGTTAGGTCTCAGCAGCAGGAGGGATGTAGAGGTCAGTAAACTGGGCTGAGTTGAGTGGGGGACGGAGGGGGGTGACTCTGGGACGCCAGAGTCACTGTCGAGCCCTCTTGAGGTGTCGTAGGCTAGTCGACGAAAGACTGAGGACGGAAGGTCCCCACTTGAAGACCCTAGAGATGTCCCTTACTCGGCTCAATCCAGACGGTTGTCGTGCTGGTTCACTAGGGAGACCACACTGTAGTTGCAGCCGTCGTGTGTGCTGACACGCCAAGTACACTGCAGCCGTTAACGCCGGACAGAAGGGGAGTCACACCACCATATGGAAAGAAGCGTAAATGGATGAAGAAGCATAGTTTACTGTAAAGCCTACGTCTTAGTGTTGCTTATCTTGGCGAAAGCCGAGTACAAATCAGCATGAAGTTTTAACATCTACTCTCGTGTAATGGAAATCAGGCAAGATGTTTTTTTGAGGATTAATTTATGATTGAACAACTATAGTGCTCTCAGTCAATCCAAAATGTTAATAAGCCTCGATCCTGAATATTAAAGGAAGTAAAAGTGAGGTTTTGGCTTTCTTAGGAGAATATATTTATGTGCACAATTATTGGGCAACTCTTAGTGTGCAGAATTAGTATGCAGCAAAACGAAACTTTTCCCATCTCACTTGTTTATTTTCATCTGTTAAAGTGCGAATAATAAACAAACAACTCAATTTAGAAATAAATATTTCTGACATTTTAAGAAAAAAAAATGTGGTTCACAAAAATCAGTGACCAATGGTCACCATTGAGGGTGGTCATCAGTCACCACCCTTATTTTTAATAACAGTTATAAGCCTTCCATTCATGGAGTCTGTCAGTTTCTTGATCTGTTAATGATCAACTTTTTGTGCAGCAGCCACCACAGCCTCCCATAAACTGTTCAGAGAGGGGTACTGTTTTCCTTCACCGTAAATCTCCCGTTTAAGAAGGGCCCACAAGTTCTCAATCAGGTGAGGAAGGGGGACATGCCATTATTCTTTCACCTTTAAGGCCTTTACTGGTTAGCCACGCAGTGGGGTACTTCGATGCATGCGATGGAGCATTATCCTGCATAAAAATCATGGTCTTCTTGAAAGATGCAGACTTTTTCCTGTGCCACTGCTTGAAGAAAGTATCTTCTAAAAACTGGCAGTTGGTTTGGGAGTTCATTTTGAGGCCATCTTCAACCCCGAAAAGGTCCAACTAGCTCATCTTTAATAATACCAGCCCATACCATCACCCCACCTCCACCTTGCTGTCGTCTGAGTCGAAGTGGATCTCTTTGCCCATTACTGATCCAGCCACTGGCCCATCCATCTGGTCCGTCAAGAGTCACTCTCATCTCATCAGTCCATAAAACCTTTGAAAAATCTGTCTTCTGATATTTTCTGGCCCAGTCTTGACGTTTCAACTTATGTTTCTTGTTCAGTGGTGGTCGGATTTCAGCCTTCCTTACCTTGGCCATGTCTCTGAGCACTGAACACCTTGTACTTCTGGGCACTCCAGGTAGGTTGCAGTTCTGGAATATGACAGCACTGGAGGATAATGGGTTCCCGGTAGCTTCCCGTTTGATTCTTCCGAAATCTTTGGCAGTTAATTTGCGTTTTTTTTTTTTTTGACTGTTGAGTATTTGCTACTAAACGTTTGATGGTTGTGTGATCGCGCCCCAGTATCTTAGCAATTTCAAGAGTGCTGCATCTCTCTGAAAGACTTTTTACAATTTTGGACTGGAGTCAGGCAAAATGGGCCAAAAAAGAGATTTAACTGAGGAAAAGAAACTGCCTAATGATTATGCACACCTTGATATAGGGTGTTGATCTCCTTAGGCCACATCCTCCCTCATTACGCAAAACCACATCACCTGAAATGCCTAAATCCAATAAGCATTCAAGTGTATACAGCTCGGACTTGGAAAAAATGCATACAAAGTATGATATGGTCAAAATACTCACTTGCCTAATAATTCTGCACACAGTGTACAGCCAAAACCATCAGGCTGAGTGCCACCAAAAAATACACAGTCTGAAAGCCTTAATCAACACTGAAATTTGGGAATAAATTATGTATTACAGTGAATCAATACGATTTTACCTTCTCTGTTTAATGCATTTATAATCACTCACTTAAATGCACTCTCAAGCGCTTGTTCAGTTCCAGCTCCTCAGTCACCGTTCGGATGATTTGGATGGAGACAAAACACTGACCAAAACCTCCAGTTTTAAAAGAACGTGTTCCTCGCTGCAGTCAGTTTCAAAGTTCTCTCTTATGGGATTCGAAGTGTCATTAGTGCCGCAGACACAAACAAGTTCGTTTCAGGCGCCACTTTTTTAGTTTCAGTTCTTCCCGCTCACCAAAGTGACTGTCCAGTTTTTTTTTTAAACACTCTTTGCTGCAGTCTGTTTCAAAGTTCTCTCTCCTCTCCGCTTTGATTAGTTTTCTTCTATTTTCCACACATATTCCTGTTATGAGCGCCATAAACGCGGATAGGCGAAACTTACTCCTGTGAAACACCCGTTCAGCGCCATTGCGCTATTGCTTAAAAAATGCATTGCCTATTACTGTACAAAACCGTAATACATAAATACAGTAGATTAGTGTTGAAAATGGACTGTAAATGAACAATCAAGCAGTTAGTAGGGAGGTTAAGTGACTTTTGACTTCAAGTCATGATGCAAAGGTCCCCTTTGGTATGGAAGTACCTTAGGGCCATAGAAATAAATTTATCCTAAGACACAAGTGAGATCACATTATGTATCTTATATACGCACATTTAAAAAAAAAAAAAGGCCGCCGATCATACTTGAGAGGCCCATGTCTTTGCTTCTGTTATAGCTATAATGACAAATTTGGTATCAACGTGTACATTTTTGTGGTCAAGGAGTCCAATAAAATAGGTTCCAAGACTAAAAAACAATAATGTTGTCCTTACCATGACAATTGGAGGTGAAATATGCAATTTTTTATTAAAAAACGCATGCCAAACACACAGTCCATTCACAACTTAATAATTTCTTCGTTTGGGTCTGCTTCGCATGCGCCCTTTACAGCACTGGCTACATACACGGGTGTCGCGTCGAGCATGGGCATCCGGTCATTTACGTCTCAAGGTAACTCAGAACTGTGTCACAGCTCTGGAGCCCTGGAAGGCGGTCGACTGGTATCAGACAGGTGTAAACCTGGGATTAATCTCGAAACTGAAAGTGGTTTCGACAGACGCCTCCAATTCGGGCTGGGGCGGCCTCTACAAGGGCAGACCGACTTTTGGCCTGTGGTGAAGCCAAGAAAAGAGCTTGCACATAAACTGTCTAGAGATGAAGGTGGTTGACGCCTTGTGGTTCTTCCTTCCCCTTCTAAAGGGCCACCATGTCCTTGTCCGCACGGACAACATGTCGGTGGTTTCCTACATAAATCGCCAGGGCGGTCTGAGATCACGGAACCTTCATGCACGGGCAGAACGCCTCCTTGTATAGGTTCAGCGCAACCTACTCTCGCTGAGAGCGGCGCATGTGCCAGGCCATCTGAATGTGGGTCCAGACAGGCTGTCCAGGGACAATGTTCCCCCAGGGGAATGGTCTCTCCAGCCTCAGACAGTTCAGCTGTTGTGGGACACCGTTGGCACAGCGGAAGTCGACCTCTTTGCGTCTCAAAACAACGCTCAGTGTCCAATATGCTTCACAAAGAACAAGGACGCGCTGGCCCATCACTGGCCCAGCCGCCCTCTCTATGCTTTCCCTCCGATCACGCTGTTACCACAGGTAATCAAGCGTATCAGGGAGAACGGTTCCTCTGTGCTTCTAGTAGCTCCGTTCTGGCCGAACCAAGTTTGGTTTCCGGAGCTGATCCAGCTTCAGAGCTTGGCTCCGTGGCCTGTCCCGTTGAGGAGAGATCTCCTCTCACAGGCCGGGGGTACGATTTGGCACCCACGACCCGAGCTTTGGGCTCTGCATGTGTGGGCCATCAATGGGTACCGGTCAGTCTCCCTGACGGAGTGTTAAACATGATTATGCAAGCTAGAGCGCCCTCTACTAGACGGCTTTATGCTTCCAAGTGGTCAGTGTTCTCAGGTTTGTGCTCAGCTCGCAACCTGGATCCACAAGATTGTGGGGTGTCGGAGGTTCTCTCCTTCCTACAGGAGCTCTTGGACAAGGGTAGATCCCCATCCATGCTCAAGGTATATGTGGTGGCTATTGCTGCGTTTGTCAAACATTCACATGGCCAGTCACTGGTGGAGCTAGAAGGATGAACCCTCCTCGTCCCCCCTCGGTTCCCATATGGGACCTTTCCTTGGTCCTGGAGGCCATGAAGGGTGCCCCTTTCGGACCTCTACAGTCTGTGGACCTTAAGTATCTCTCATTGAAAACCGCCTTTCTGGTGGCTATCGCCTCAGTCAAGCGGGTGGGTGACTGACACGCACTTTCTGTTAGCGCGTCGTGCCTTCAGTTTGGGCCTAATGACTCCAAGGTCATCCTCAAACCAAGACATTGTTATGTCCTCAAAGTACTTGCCACTCCTTTCAGAGCGCAAGTCATCTCCCTGTCACCCCTTTTCGGATCTGACAGCGAGTCTGACGTGAATCTCCTTTGCCCGGTTAGGGCCCTGGGAATTTACGTGGAACGTTCAGCAGCTTTCAGACGGTCAGGACAGCTCTTTGTTTCGTTTGGTGGCCGATCTAAAGGTCTAGCTGCCTCGAAACATAGCCTTTCCAGGTGGATAGTGGACGCTATCTCACTGGCTTATGCATCTAAGAGCCTTCGTTGCCCTCTGGGCCTGGTCCAGTGGGATTTCCCTTCACAATATCTGTATTTTGCTACTTTGCTACATGTAAAGCGCTTTGTGATTTTATCTGTGAAAGGTGCTATATAAATAAAGCTTACTTAATTACTTGTATGGCGGCAGGCTGGGCCTCTCCATCTACATTTATAAGGTTCTATTACCTGGAAGTTCCCGCGCTCCAAGCTAGACTGTTGTCAGTTTAGTTTATCCGCTTAGTTCTGCCGGACTCGCTTCCGCAGACTGCAAAGCTTTCAGTTCAGGCAGGCTATTGCCTCCCCTGACTGTTAAACAGTGTTAACCCTCCCATTATCCTTGGGGTCAATTTGACCCCATTCAATGTTTAACGTCTGTAAATACATCATTTTATTTTATTTTTTTTGCTTCAGATTTAATGACTTTTCCTAATTTAATGGGGACAACTCTGTAAACATAAAATTAACCTGCTAAAATTTTTTCAATGTCCTGTACACATTTTGTAGCATCGGTGTTCCTTGGGGTCAATTTGACCCCAGGCTCTTTTAGTTGTATAATAAAACAGAAGAAATATTAAAATTTCACACACATTTGTTTTGGTTGTTTTATTGAGGTCACTATAACATGTTATACTTTGAATTTATAATGTTCATTGTAATTTTACATATTCAATATCATATTCAAAAAACTTCCCTCTGTTTTAGGGCTCTAACCAAACATAACCATATCTGTAGTATTGCGAGAACCACTAGTAGTTCACATGACATGTGATATAATTCTCATCAGAACTGATAATTCTTTCCTGTGCCATGGGGGAGGGGAAAACATTTTTGCGAGAACTTTGATGTTTCCCGTGCCATGGGGGAGGGGAAAACATAATTTTTCCGAGATTGACCCCAAACATAACTCGTGTTACTATCCTTGATAAAATAAATATTTTTCTTTCCAAATGTTATATATTACAAAAATCTATATTTAGAAATATTATAAAACAAATAAAACACCAAATATATTTATACTTTTCCAATTTTAGGTCAATCAGTCAGATTTTATGTTGATTTCTAAATTTGTCCATAGTTGTGGAATGGGTATTTTGGATGTATAAGGGGTTAGGTGGGGTGGTGGGTGGATGTCAACTTAAAAGGTTACTTAAGTAGTCAACAAAGACATAAATTACCTGAGACAAACCTTTGTAAAAAAAAAAAAAATTATATTGTGGAGGTTTAAATAAAATTACTTACTAAAAAAAATTGTGGAGGTAAAAAATGTTATCAGATCTGAGGGTAACAGGAGGGTTAAGCACCCTCTATGCATTTAAGGTAACCACGTTTGCCTTATATCATTCTTATTAAGCCCATTCTCAATGTCAGCTTTTTATATCCCCATATTATATGAGCTCAGGCTCGCCCTTGGGTCAGTGTTGTGGTAGATTTAGCACGCACAGCGTTTTAAATTGGGTTCGCGTAGCGTAAGCTAGCTTACGCAACACGAGAGTACTCTGGTAAGAGAACGTCTTGGTTACTAACGTAACCTCGGTTCTCTCTAGAAAAGGGAACGAGTGTTGCGTAACTCTGTTGTGCTTGTGCTACCATCTGGTTTTGCTTCAGTCGATGAAAACCAAGGAGCATCCTATCCTATCGAACTCCGGCTTATATAGGCATAAGCCACACCCATTCGCGCGGGACGTGACGAATGAGGGCGCCGGCGCCCTCATTGGTGCTTACGTCACGAGCAGTCCCTCGATAGGTTGCAGCAGTTGCCGCAGAGCAGCCAATAGGCGCGTGAGCTGCCTCGCCTAGGTCTGCTAGCTGCAGCAAGTGCATTTTAAATGAATACAAATTATAAGGATAATTTTTGGCTTCAGTATTCTCGAGAAAAGAGATTTTCCCTCTAAGGTTTTTTTTCCATAGTCAGCTAGCTAGCTAGTTATTAGTTATCTAACATTAAAAACATTTTTTCTATTTAATGAGAAAGTCATACGAACCTCAAAGTGTTAACCTGTCACCTTCAACCGCTGTCACAGCTCCTGGTGCAGATGGGATGTGTTGTTGCAGGAACTGATTTGCTATAGGCTACTCCTGACTGGTCGAAATCTCATGCTACTCAGGACAAATGTAATGTACATAAGTAGCTGCACTGTTTAAATACAAAATTTTTTGAATGAAAAGATAAGTAAAGTCACTCTGATGACACAATTTTTATGTGAAATGTGCATATTTACCCACAATTTTCATAGTATGGGGAAAATGATAATTTTTTTAAACTTGAAACCAATTTTATTGGATTCCTTGACCCCAAAAATGTACACTTTGACACCAAATTTGTCATTATAGCGATAACAGAAGCAAAGATATGGGCTCTAGAGTATTTTCGGCGCATTGGCAGCCATTTTTGAAAAAAAAAAAAACGTGTTTATTTCTGATACAAAGTGTGATCTCACTTGTGTCTTAGGATAAATTTATTTGTATGACCCTAAGGTACTTCCATGCCAAAGGCGACCTTTGCATCATGACTTGAAGTCAAAGGCCTATTTTTTGGGCTTAACCTCCCTACTAAGTTGCTTATCGTGAAAAATATTGCCCAGAATGCATTGTTTTCTGCAGCACTGTTTTTTTAATGAAAAACAGTGTTACTGTTTTGTTTTTTTTACAGCATTTTTTTAGTGTATCTCTAGAACAGGGGTAGGCAAGTTCGGTCCTAGAGAGCCGCTGTTCTGCAGAGTTTAGCTCCAACACTGAAAAAAACCTCTCCTGCCTATAGCCTTAGTAATCCTGAAGACATTGATTAGCTTGTTCAGGTGTGTTTGATTAGGGTTGGAACTAAATGCTGCTGGACAGCCGCTCTCTAGGACCGAACTTGCCTACCCCTGCTCTAGAAGGATCGTTTAAATAAGTAGATGACGCTTGAAGTAGCGCTTCTCAACCCACCAGACAACAACAGCAGAATAGGAAGAGGAGGAGGATTTTCCCTCCGCATGCATTATTAATAAACGACCAGGAATTGCCTTATCACACTCCTTAAAGGTGACATTGAACATGACAAGACTGTACAACCCTCTGACCTCTGTGCTTTAAGTGCATTAAGTCTTGGACCGTAAGTGTACAGTATACGCACTGTCTTGTTTAATGTGGCTGTATTTGATGGGATATCCACCCAATCTGCTGACAGAGGGAGATGCTGAAACAACTCTCCACACCTGCAAACACACTAACAGATCTGTTCAAAAATTGATTCTCTCACACTCCCATATGCACACGTACCGACCGGCACACTGTTTAACAAATGCAGCCTTAGAGGAGTGTTACTGTGTGATGCTATAAATCACATTAATGAGGATCAGCAGACTGCATACTGTTCATAACAGAAAGGCCACACACACACACATAGTCCGTCTTGAGGTCTCCATTCTATCCTTAAAGGGATGGTCCACTGAAAAATGTAAATTTGCTCATCAATTACTAGATTACTTTATTAGATTTTTTAATATATTTTAATTATATTAATTATTTTTATATATCATGTGTACTATCTTTTTAAAAAGCCTTCCTAACCATCAGGGACTGACAAGACAGTAAATTCGCACAAGCTGCATGGTGTAGGTGTTTGCTACTCGGCAGATGCACCTCGTCTGTTTTCACCTGCGAGTGCGTGTTTAAGTTGCTACTTTATTAGCGTACTCTTTATTGCTCCTGCTTTTGTACTGGATGCTGTTTAGCTTTTAGTTCGCTATCCATTTATTTGCTGAGAGCCTCCATCCATGCATGTGGGCATGTAACCAATTTCCTCGCAGAGTTTGAGCACTTACATTTATTTGTGATTTAATATTTCATCAGAAATTGGAAATGGAGAGAAAGTAGCTCTTCCTTTCCATATACCACACCTTCTCCCCGCAACATTGGCTCTTATCAGATGCAAGTAAAAAAATAAAAAAAAGAGAGCGAGAAAAATCTCTGGCTTGTGCATTTTACTGCTGATTTAATTAGCCATCTCTTGGTAAGTTCACCTCAGTATCTGTCACACCTCACTAAAATGAAAATCCATTCTCTGGGAAAAAAGGTAGATTAATGAATGCCCTTTGTAATAAATGAAAATGGGAAGCGCAAATATGCATAGTCATGAAATTTAATTGTGCTTTCTGGTGATTGGGTTTTGCTGGGAGAGGGTGTGTGAGAGAAAAGGCGATAGGGCCAGAGGTGGCTCAATGTAGCGCGTAACGCACAGCTTCAGCTGCCTAATGAAGCGAGTGTTTGTGACTGAATGCAATTGTGTCATATCCACTACAGTGAAACACACACACGTCCTTAGGTTTGTGCTTACAGACCACCATCACACTCAATTTGTTGTACTCATGTACAAACCCAGACATGCAAATTTGATTCTCACAATCTTAATGTATTTATTACTGTCCCTTATACTCACCAAGGTTGCATGTATTTGATCAAAAATAGTTAAACTGTAATATTGTGAAATATTATTACAATTTAATACAGCTGTTTTCTATTTTAAGGTTTTAAAATGTAATTTCTTCCTTTGATGGCAAAGCTGGATTTTCAGCATCGTTACTTCAGTCTTCAGTGTCACATCAAAAATCCTTCTAATATGCTGATTTGTTGCTCAAGAAGCATTGCTTATTAATATTAATGTTGAAAAGAGTTATGCTGCTGATATATATTTTTGTATCTTATTTGCTGTCACTTTTGATAAGTACTTTGGAAAGTATTACTTTAAAAAAAATTAAAATCTCACAATACTGGAAAGCTGTAATCTGGTTGGTTGATTTATACAACTTCTGGAAGTAAGGTTATGGATTTTTATCAGTTCGCCTAGTCATGTTTGCACGTTTTTTTTTTTTATGCAGTTGAATTAAATAATCATTCGCAAATCTGTATAAACTGCTTTTTTGCTTCTTATGGTCTCTTTTCTGGACAGTCTCTCTCTCTCTCTCTCTCTCTCTCTCTCTCTCTCTCTATATATATATATATATATATATATATATATATATATATATATATATATATATATATTCTACAATTTTCTGTTTTTGTTTTTCATTTAATTTTTTTTAGTCTGCCTATTATTTGTGGTATAATATATTTCAAATAAAATTGTCATTAATTAAAATAAATAATGCCAGTCAGACTGTCTCTTCCTGTATTAGTAGGCGGACGTTGAATAAGCTGCAATGTGGACCCAAAACTTTTGCTGTTTCGTCAAAGTTCTGGCTATGCAAGACTAGCCCTCTCTGGGCGCATATAGCTTTATCAAATTACTCTGACTGGTAAATATTTTTCCACCATCTCTATGAAGAGAGATGGTTAGGAGAGGTCATGAATAATCCCGCGGCCTGGTAGCACACTCTCTCTCTCTCTCTCTCTCTCTCTCTCTCTCTCTCTCTCTCTCTCTCTCTCTCTCTCTCTCTCTCTCTCTCTCTCTCTCTCTCTCTCTCTCTCTCTTTTCCGTCTGCCGAAGACACCCATTGGTTCAAACCACAGCGCTTCATTTTCTCTAGATGTCTCTCCTGCTTCCTTACATGCTGCGTGTTTTCATCATCGTTGTGGGACATCAATCTGTCTTCCGCGGTGCATGCGGGATTGCAGACACGCGGCGACACCTATCAAACGGGAGGAGGTCGGAAAGCCGCTTCTTTCCCTTCGCCACATAAAAGCCGTGCATTCAACACACATGCACAAATAAATACAATGAAAGCAGAAAATGCGATAAAGAAATAAGTCATACTAATTAGCCCGCTAATTCTTTGAGGACTGTGCCAGCTTGATAATGGATGCTAAAGCTTATTAAAGTAAAAGCAGCGTTGTAAATTTTTAATTCTTTTTTTTCTGCACAGCTTTATTTTAATCCCACTTTATGAAGTTTGCTGCATGTAGTGTGGGTGGGTGGGAAGAAAAAAGGAAGGGGGTTTGATTGTGTCGCTGTAAGGCAGCAGGGGTCTGCGAGTCGGATGCATTAACACACCACAGGCCTTTGTTGCCACCTAGGGTCCAGACCACGCTCTCGCTTTTCCTCCGACGTTGCTCGCCTAAACTCTCCCTTACGCTGCCGCACATTTCTCTTTCTCTCTCACTATTTCACATGAGGTTTTTTTTGTTTTTTTTTTTTTTGTTTTTTTTGCCCTTTTAAAATCTAAAATGCAATTAGAATGAAGAATGTGGCATTTCATTATCATACATGTATAAGCAGTAGCCAGAGGGCTGGCTGCCTCATGGAGAGTGAATGG
Source organism: Tiaroga cobitis (assembly GCA_030578255.1). NCBI lineage: Eukaryota > Metazoa > Chordata > Actinopteri > Cypriniformes > Leuciscidae > Tiaroga > Tiaroga cobitis. The sequence goes on along the minus strand of CM060609.1, from coordinate 6,368,826 downwards.
CAGAATGAAGGCTCCAGCTTTCCCTGGAGGAGAGTGATGGAGATATCCCACAAAGCCACTGCCTGTCAGCGTGATCGGGCCCGCAGTGGGCCAGCGTCTCCACGATGTCTCTGCCTCACAAAGCAAATGTCACACTGTCAGCAAATTGAGCACCCTGTTTAAAAAAAAAAGGAATATTTGAAATGGGAGTATAGAGTCAAGAAGTGAACTTCACATATTGGAATTATTTTTATTGTGACATATATATCACAGTATTCAGCAATGCGTTTTCCTCTGGCTGGCAATGGGTGACTTGTGTGTGTGTGTGAGTCCTGTTCTCCTTTACCCCATAGATGTGGTTCTCTAACTTTTCAGATACTTTGATCAAATCAAAACAGGAAGCACCAACTATACCAACAGTGTTTTTTTTTTAACTCTTTCTGTTTAAGCTTAATATGTGAGTGTAATGCATGCTTGATTAATATCTATTTTTTTTTTTTGCTGTTATGAGAAATCGTGGTGCTGCTAGACCCCTCATTAGTCTCTTTTGCAGGTCTGTTAATCAGACCAGCATCCCAAACCACAACATAAAATAACATTTCGAAAGAAATCCAATGGAATTAGTTATTATGCAAATGTTGCAGTCCAGTTCAAACACATTGATACTAAATATAGTTTTAAATTTGTGAAAGCAGCAAGTGCAACTTTAAGTGAAACAAAACTTCTCACGTCTTATTCACATTGCAGTAGTAACAATGTACCTTATAGAAATGTAATGGTGACTATACCATTCAAAAGTTTAGGGTGATATTTAAAAAAAATATATACTTTTATTCAGCATGAATCCAAGTCAGCATATTAGAATGATTACTAAAGTTATTTTAAATTGTAATATTTAAAAAAAATGATACTTTGTTTTTGAAAAAGTAGTGTTCAATTAAATCTTATCAGCACCAAACTTTTGACTGAAGGTGTATAACTGTATATAAATGTAGAATACAATACAATATTTTACAATAAATTTAAAGGTTGCACTTCATTTTGATGGTCCATTTTAGACATTTACTAACTATAACTGCAAATTCATGTCAACATACTCTGAGTATTAGTAGACTGTTAGGTTATGGATAGGTTTTGGGGTTTGGGTTAGTGGAAAAAATGTACATAGTTGCAAAGTTACTTAGTAGATTATCGCAATTAAGAGTTAGCAGCTATTAACCAGACAGTCTACAAATACTCTAATGAGAGTTAGTTGACGTAGTTGTAAAGTTACTTAGTATAATGTCTAAAGTGGACCATTGAAAATGGTGTTACTTATATAAATATTTATGAAAAAATATCATAAATGTGTTCATATTTAAATAATAAAATAAAAAAAAGATTTTATATATATTTAAAAAAAAAATTTTTTTTGCTTTGTTTACTGTTAAGCAATGTGTTGCTGGTGTCCCATGTCTAGCACACCAAGGAGTGTCCAAGAGCCCTGGTTTCACACTGCCCACAGGGATAAACACTAAATCACAAACGGGCCATAGCGTGTGGGTCAACGAGTGAGTGTTTGTGTCCATGTGTGTCCATGGGAGTGTGAAAAAGCTCAATCGAGGCACTCCATGAGATTGTTAGCACGAACCGGACCACCCTCCCCTCTTGTATCCCTTTTAAGTGCTGACTGGCCTGATGATAACGTATGGCGCCAGAAGTAATTGGAAAATTGGCAGGCTTGTCAGAGAGATTTGGTGGATGGCACAGGCTGATCCGGCAGCAAGGTTCATGAGGTGTCGTCCCACCATGAGATTTATATCTCTGCACGGCCCGGCAACGGCAAAGTACCCAGAGTTCAGGAAAAAGTAGCTCATTTTTCATAAGGCCTGGCTGCAGATCAAAAGTCATCCACAGACAGAGACAAGACCCATATGGGAGAGACATTGCTGAATAAAGCAAAGCTGTCTGTCCAGATTAACTGCTGAGACGGCTCCTGAAGCCACGTATTGGGCGTGTATTACAATTCTGATCTTTGTATGTCTGAAAATTATGCTGGCCTATAGCAGTTTTCTTTTACATATGAAACATACAAGGTTATTACTATTTAATTACTAGGTTATTACTATATTCATTGACTCTGCTTCTATAAATGTATTACTAGTTCTAAGAACCGTAGAGGCTTTTAATGAGATGTCTGAAAACTATGACCTATAGTTGAATCCCATATGCTGTGGGCATACTTTTTTTAGCTTAGCTTATTACTATGTAATTACTATGTATATTCATTCGATTTGCTTCTAGTAATGTATTAATTGCCATTAGCAATTGATGATTTCAATGAGGTGTCTGAAAACTGACTTATTGTAGTTTCCCATATATTGTTGTCATACTTTTTTTTTTACAAGATAACTGTTTTTACTAAATTCATTGGATTTGCTTCTATAAATGTATTAATAGCTCAAAGGAACCGCCAATGCTTATGAGATGTCTGAAAACTATGACCGATTGTAGTTTCCCATATATTGTGCCCATACTTAAAAAAAAAAGTTATTACTATGTAATTACTAGGTTATTACTATGTTGTTACTATATTTATTGAATTTGCTTATATAAATGCATTAATAGCTCTAAGGAACAGACAATGCTTATAATGAGATGTCTGAAAACTTTGACCTTTAGTAGTTTCCCATATATTGTGTCCATACTTTTTTCTAAGGTTATTACTTTGTAATTACAAGGTTATTACTAAGTTGTTACTATATTCATTGGATTTGCTTCTATAAATGTATTGATTGCCTTGAGGAATAATAGATGCTTTTAATGAGGTGTCTGAAAACTGACATTGTAGTTTCCCCATATATTGTTCCATACTTTTTTTAACAAGGTTATAACTAATTACTATGTTGTTACTATATTCATTGGATTTGCTTCTATAAATGCATTAACGTTCCCTCTAAGGAACAGATTATGCTTTTAATTAGATGTCTGAAAACTGACCGATTGTAGTTTCCCATATTTTGTGGCCATACTTTTTAAAAGGTTATTACTATGTAATTACTAGGTTATTACTATGTTGTTCAATTGATTTTGTTTATGCATTAATAGCTAAGGAACAGACAATAATTAGATGTCTGAAAACTGTGACCGATTGTAGTGTACCATATATTGTGGCCATACTTTTTTACAAGCTTATTACTATGTAATTACTAGGTTATTGCTATGTAATTACTATATTTATTGGATTTGCTTCTATAAATGTATCAATATCTCTTAGGAACAGATAATGATTTTGAGATGTCTGAAAACTGACCTACAGTAGTTTCCCATATATTGTGGCCATACTTTTTTACAAGGTTGTTACTACTTAATTACTATATTCATTTGATTTGCTTCTATAAATGTATGAATTGCCCTAAGGAACAGTAGATGCTTTGAATTGGATGTCTGAAAACTATGACCGATTGTAGTTTCCCATGTATTGTGGCCGTACTTTTTAAAAAGGTTATTAATATGTAATTACTAGGTTATTACTATGTTTTCTATAAACATTGGATTTCCTTCTATAAATCTATTAATGTATCTAAGGAACTGTACATGCTTTTAATGAGATGTCAGAAAACTATGACCTATGGTAGTTTCCCTTATATTGTGGCCATACTTTTTTACAAGCTTATTACTATGTAATTACTAGGTTATTACTATGATGTTACTATATTCATTGGATTTTCTTCTATAAATGTATTAATTGCTCTAAGGAACAATAGATGCTTTTAATGAGATGTCTGAAAACTATGACCGATAGTTGTTTCCCATATATTGTGGCCGTACTTTTTAAAAAGGTTATTACTATGTAATTACTAGGTTATTACTATGTTTTCTATAAACATTGGATTTGCGTTTATAAATGTATTAATATTTCTGATGAACAGTAGATGCTTTTAATGAGATGTCTGAAAACTATGACAGATAGTAGTTTCCCATATATTGTGGCCATACTTAATTATAAGGTTTTTAGTAGGTCATTACTATGTAATAATTATATTTATTGGATTTTCTTCTATAAATGTACCAATAGCTCTAAGGAACAATAGATGCTTTTAATGAGATGCGTGCTCTTGATTCTTTCTGTAAGTAAAGCCATGAATCATCATGTGCTTCTCAGCTTCTTTGAGTATAGTGTGTGGTCAGGGCTCTGCCATCACACATGGCTGTGCGTAGATGTGTTTATTAACCTTTGCAGGAGGGGATAATTGCATCTGTCAGACTCACTTAAAAGCTGAGGTGGCCGTCATTTCCTGTTTGTCGTCTCCTCTTAATTTGCAGGTTGTGTAAATGACTCTGGCATGACGTTTGCTCTTTGTTCACTGCCGTAGAGGTGCTAAAATTACCATTATTCAGAGCGTTGCATGTTGAAATACAGTTTAAAACTGGGATTATTGCTAGTGAATTTCTAGTAACATGCATTCAAATTAGAAAAGAAAATGGACACGGCCTAGCTGTCTTTACATTCGTCCTGTTTTTTGGACACACTTTATATTAGGTATCTTTAACTACTATGTACTTACATTTAGATTGAGTACACTGAGTCCATCAACACCCCCAAAGCTCGCACAGTCGTTTACCTCTTTGTGGGTTCGACATTTTTCTCTGTAACATTAGGCAGTTTTGAGCTGTTGAATATTTGCTGCTCACATTAGCTTTCTTGTGTGTAAGCAATACTTCTATCCGCTCCTTCTGGTTTACTCAGATCTACGTTTGTTTTTGGATCCGGAGATGTTGTACTATTTCAGAAGATCCGCAACAGCGCCCCTTACTGCAAAACATGTACAGTGAAAACATGTATAGCCGGAAAATGGCAGGGAAGCGTTGTCATACATGACGGGAAATCTCATCAATGGAGGTTAATAAGATACTTTTTTTATTTTTCAGGAGGAAGAACCACAAGAGGTTGACGAAGAGTCTGTGAAAGAGGAAACGGAAGAGCAAGAGATCCCAGACTGAAAAACTCTCGTTACCTTACCTTTACCTCACGTGAAATAATCGTCTTTCCTACACGGTCAGCACCATCACCTCATTTCCTGCTGAATAGTGGGATGCAAAATAACTTTCACAAATTAAATCAAGTCGAGAACTGCCACTGTTTCACAAGACTGAAACTTTCCTCCTTTGTTAATCAGGAATCGATCAAATGACCACAATTGCCAGCTTTAAAAAATTGTCAACGCTGTGATCTCGCTCTATATTTTTTCTAATATATATAGGGTATTGTATAGAGTCAATGTATGTTCAAGTCCACAGTCATGAATGAATTTCAGAGTTCAACCCAGGGAATCTTTGGAGTGCTGGAAGAACAGCAGGATCTTCATATGAGCCTGTTTTTACCTTGAATACTCTATGCCCACTCAAAGCCTGTTTTTTAAAGGTTATTTTTCATACACTAATTAATATTTCCCATGACTCATGGATGTGAATATTATACTGGTGTTGTGTGTCCAGAGTTTTCTTAAGCAATGTTTCTGTTATACACCAATTGCACACTATTTGTTCCTGTCCCGTAAACACCTCTTTGTTTATCAGCCCTTTATATTTGCTTTTGTTTTTATTTGATTTCATATTGTTTAAACACAAACATATTATAGTGTAATAATTAACTTGCATCGACATTGCATTGAAACTGACAGTTAGTGGCTTGTGTTATATAAATAATTCCTTACTTCCTGGTGGTAAGAGCAAAGTCTATTTTATTATTTTTTACAAATATCATTTTTATACCTACAGTATATTCCAGAACATCCTTTATCATTGACAGTGTTATTGTCCATGCTCATATTTGAGGCAATTCTCAGTCAAAAATAAAATAAAATTAATCTGCCTCAACATTTGAGTTCCAGACGATTCTGTATTTGGGTACTTCAAAAACCGCAAGTAATGTTTATTACTTTATTTTTTAAGTCATTTTTATTATTATTATTTCTGTTATTGCAACAGGATCATAACTATTTCGATTCTATCAAAATAAAGGGCAGGGCACTCAAAGTAAAAGCCATTTTCAGAGACGGAAGTGCACTTTCCACAAAAAGGGTACAGAATAGGACGTGAAACTCCAAGTATTTCTTTTTCTACATACGGTCAGTGAAAGGAGTTGATCATGCTTCAGAAATTTGTGATGATCAGCCTTGGAAAATAAAACCAGTTATGCAGTATTTAGTTGGATATAATTTTGGGGAGATGTATATACTTTAATCATTCATTTCTGATTTTTCTAGTGATAGCAGTACATGTTAAATTAACATCCAAATATATATATATATGCATATATAAGGATAAAACGTTGCTGAGCAAAGCTCTTCTCCTTTACTGAACATGAAGTCACCATCACAGGCATATATATATATATATATATATATATATATATATATATATATATATATATATATATATATATATATATATATATATATATATACTGTATAGATGTAGTAATGTTTTATTCGCAATTTTATTGTGGGATACAGCTGAGAAGACATCACATGAGACTGTGACAAGGGAGATGCACACATTTCATGTATTTAAATCTGACCATTTAAAATGCAAGATTAATTTTATGTTAGGTATTAGTTTAACTAATCTATTGGTTGTCACAAAAAAAAAAAGGGAATTGATGCCTGAAATGCTTTAAAATATATAATAGGGCATCAAAGTGTACCCTTTTCGTGGTGAGTGTTCAGATCTTATGAAATATCATGGAGTGTAATGCTTTGATAATGAAAGCATTACTTTATCACTCCAATGATATACAAGTTCAAAGATGTTTCTCAAGGGTTCGGTGACGCTTGCCGGTGGGCAAACCAACAGAAAATCATCTTTATCCAGCTCTGTCGTGTCTTACTCACAGTGCACATGTCATTTAACCATTCTCTCACACCACAGGGGCGAAAGAAGACCGTAAGTGCCATTTTATCTTAGCATCTCATTGCCTCACGAAGCTTCTCCTCCCCTCACCCTGTCAGGGAATCGGGCTTGCATTCTGATATTAATGCATCGAGGGGTGTAATTCCAATTTGTTCCAAAGCAACTATTAATTTGCCCATTTCAGGGCCGTGCAAGACGAACCCCTGTAAGGCCACTGAACCATGAAAGACATTATCCTGAAGGGTTCTGTCTCCTCCTTTCTTTTTATTTTCTCGAAGAGGAAGGATTTGGTGTTGATGCGTCGCTGGTTCCTTCAGCCGTTTGCGATGGACCCCCTGAAGCTGAGCGCTCAGCATGCAGCATGCGAAGTGTTGCATTAGGGTTGTAATAATGGCAGCGGGTGTGCTTTTGTCAGAGTGGTCTTCTCGTTCAAGACCCCCATGCCCCCTTCCACAACCTGATTACAAACTCTGCATAATAAAAAGGTCCTGTGATGGGGACTTCATGTTCAGTGAAGGAGGGGAGCTTTGCTCACCAAGCATACGTTTTATCCATTAGAACTCAAAAACTATAATGTCTAAGAGTGTGATAACCGCTAGATTACTCTACATTATGCAATGGTAATATGAATTCTGGCTGAAGACATTGTGGTCATCATGGTGATGATGATAGGGTGAAGCATAGAGGTAGGGCTGTAGTACTCGAGTCCGGTCTTGGACTCGAGACCGTTTTTCTATGGTCTCGGACTTGTCTCGGACTCGCTGGTATTCGGACTCGGACGTGTCTCGGTCTCGGCCACTGGTCTTGCCAAATATGGCTTTTTTGTCACGACTGAGTCCAGGTGTATTTCTATTATGTTAATAATATTGAAGGAAAAGTGAAACACTGGCCACCTAATAACCAATCACACTAGATTATCCTCGCACGTCAAGCTCTGCGTCTGCATCCCCGTTAATTTTGCATTTGTAAACTTTGCATCAGCCTAACGTCATAAAGTTATAAGTTCGATTACGTATGGTGGTGGTAGCTAGCTGTGTGGGTGTGTGTGTGTCATATGCGTTAAAGGTGGTTCATTTGGGTAATGTTAATGTTATCTGACATCAGTGATGATTTCTTCAGTTTTAAATTGACAATAGAAAATGTGTTTAGGACGAACAGAAATATTCTCCAGGACGCCTACAGAACGAAAAACATTTTTGTATGTGTGTTCATTTATTACTAGCCTATTAGGGTAACGTTAACTTAGAAAATGCCAAAATTAACCGACCAAGTGCTCACTACAACGGCACGCGTCTTTTCTTTCTGTTACTATAGTTACTATCTTACTAGCTACTACTTAAAAATCCTGGGTGTTGTGACACTTTTGCTTTTAGATCAACAAATAATAACCCCAAATTACTGTCTTGATAATGTCATGCAAAAGACTTTTTTTTCCCCTGTCCTGGACTCGGTCTTGACTCGGACTCAAACCTTTTTGGACTCGGTCTTGACTTGGACTCGAACCCCTTTGGACTCGGTCTTGACTTGGACTCGACTAGTCCTGGTCTTGGACTTGTCTTGGACTCGACAAAGGTGGTCTTGACTACAGCCCTACATAGAGGTCTATAATACCTGGAGAAAGCCAAGTGTTTCCAATCATCTCTATGGCAGCTGCTCAGTGAATGCACGACTTCCCATAAGTATGCAATGTCACTGGTAAAACATTTATAATGAAATAAATATTAGTTCATATTGCGTGCAAGAAAACGTTATTGTGTATTTAATTTATCTACCAACAGGGTCTTTTGACCACTTGGATATATATTTATTATTGTAATAACACAAACACACACACACTTGGTCAGAAGTGACAAAAGCAAAAATTGCATATGATAAAATACATATGTAAAATTAAAATAATTTGCAAAATCATTTCCATGCAATACAGACTTGCTTTAAGAGCACTGATGTCTATATGTAGCTATATGTAGACTATAGATATATTATCTGTGTGTGTGTGTATAGAGAGAGGGCCAGGAGAGTACTTGCCTGACTGCATTGTTCCAGTGAAAGAACTCTTTAAGTTTCAGCATTCCAAGACATTTTGGACAGTTTCATGCTCCCGACTTTGTGGGAAGAGTTTGGGAATAGCCCCTTCCTGTTCCAACATTACTGTGCACTAGTGCACAAAGCAAGGTCCATAAAGACATGGATAAGCGAGTTTGGTGTGGAGGAACTTGACTGGCCTGCCCTCAACCCGACAGAACACCTTTCGGATGAATTAGAGCGGAGACTGCGGTCCAGGCCTTCTTGTCCAACACCAGTGCCTGACCTCACAAATGCACTTCTAGAAAAATGGTAAAAAAATTCCCATATACACACTCCTAAACCTTATGCAAAGCCTTCCCAGAAGAGTTGAAGCTGTTATAGCTGAAAAGGGTGGGCCAACTCCATATTAAACCCTACGGATCAGGAATGGGATGTCATTAAAGTTCATGTGCATGTAAAGGCAGACGTCCCCCAAAAAAAAAAGAAAAACAAATTAAACAGTGTATATCTCTGAAAAAACATTAATGTTTTTCTGACCTCTACTCGTAAATTTGCTCCGCATTGAGTTTAAAAAGATTTAAAAAAAATCATCCCATCGAGTTTTATAGTCGCAAACACAAAGTTCCCATATTCGAACGAGCCGTCATCTCCTGAGCACGGCGATCTTTGCTCTGACAGCCTCCACTTCACTCCTGTGCCAAATTATTCTTAGTCTGTCTCATAGAATGTAAAAAAGATGGATGGCGCCCCTTCGCTCTTTTCCATCGGAGAGAACTGAAGCCGCCAGTGTCCCGATATGGCGCTGACATCTTGGAACTTGAGTCTGCGGACTTGCGTTTTCGGGACCAGTCATGCGCAGTCGTGAGCAGGAAGTAAAGCCGCGAAATCAAGGCTCCGCCCTCACTCTCGCAGAATCAATCGCAAGCACACGCCCCTGCACTTTTCTTAAGTGGCCTCTGTCTGCTCCGTTCCTCTCCAATGATATCTGCTGATTGCAGTATCTCGTTAAAATAAGGTAAATACAGCTACTAACCACATAGTCAACATTATGAGAAAAAGTCCGTTGGTGCTTCAGTGACTTCGCACAGAGAACCTGTCAATCACAGCTGTCAATCATGATGTCACAGCACCGTTTTTATAGCATCAAATAACTAAAAACAAACTTATTTTAAAAACAAACACTTGAAATTACATCAACGTGATAGAAACTACAGTAAATGACAGAAACTATCTTTGGAAAAAGGATATGTGAAGTGTAATTAAATTGTTTAGTTGGTCTCACGTCCCTTTGAATAACATGGGGAGGCGGGGGTTATGACCTATACTAGGACCGACCTCTGGGGGGCGATCGAGACGTTTTGGCTTCACTTTTGAGGGCTTGTGCGGCACGCTTGGTCTGTCTGCTTCTAATATTTCTGCTGTTTGCTGAGGGAATGAAGCCTTCCCAGAAAGATTCACTTATGAGGCGGAGCAGCATTTCGATCAGAGTTCTGAATATCCACAGCTGCTCTCGCTCCTTGTTCCCCGGGTTTTAATTGCTCCGAATAATGCTTCAAATAGCATCACCTTGGTATCTGAGCGCTGTGTGGATGATGACCTTTTCCAGACTGTGTAGTGCTGTGACATAGTCATTTCCCAGCCCTTAATATACTCCGAGAGTACTCTGTTCGGAGGGAACGTTCACAGGGTGCTAATCTCTACCTCTCAACACCTCTTTCCACACGTAGTCATTAGGAGAGGGGGGTCTTAAAAGGGTTCCTGACACACTGGAGTTGGACATGTTAATAACTCTCATTTCAAACTGACTGGGGGAAATACTGTATCGAAGATGACAGTGTAATATGTAATGTGATTTTCTGTTCTTTAAGGTTTATTGAGGTTCAGTTCCTTCAGTTGCCTTGAAAGATGTAAGAAAAACTTATTACATCAATGCTGAATTATCCTGAATTTAAGCTTGTGCCTCCAAGCCGGCATTCGTTATTAGGACATCTGCATCTGAATTCAAAATGATGAAAATGATTCACTTCTATTACTTATTTATACACAATATTTCATTGTCATTAAGCAAACTCTCAAGCTGAGTGAATAACTTTACTTGATGTTCCACAGTACATCTCGCCTTTGAAATGGTTGAAATACATTTCAATACAATACAATAATTTGCTAAATCATTTCCATTCAGTACTTGCTTTATGCTCACTGAAGTCTATATGTAAACTATATGTTATGTTTATATTATAGATTAGCGTTTCCATAATGATTCACATCGACGCAACCCCTTACGACATCGCAACTCTGGTATAATAGTATTACGAGTTTCCCACTTGAAAACACAACTTCGTCATGTATGTGCTCGGAACTCATAATTACTTTTTCATAATTTACTTTCTGACTTATGTTTAACTCTTTCCCTGAGTTTTTGTAAAAAAAAAAAAAAAAGTTGCCAGGCAGTGCCACTGTTTTTGATCACAAAAAAAAAAAATGTCATGGCCCTGAGAATTTGTTGTTGTCTGAACATGCAATATGTCAAAAGAAAGACGGACCCTCTGCTTTAAAAAAAACAACAAAAAAAAAACAACTTTTATTCTAGCTTCATGCATTCTTTTTTTAAACACTTAAATGTGGCAAAGTTTCATAAAAAAGCAACATTTTGAACAATTAAAGGCCGTGTTGCAGGGTTAATTTTTCAACGAATTTGTGCAATTTGCTTGTTGGTAATGAACATTTAAATTGTTATCCATTGTATTTTTTATGTTGTTGGGTATCACAAAACGGAATTTAATACGAAAAAGTAGGTACTATCTTACAGCGGTTTGCAACGATTCTCCTTTCCTCCACAATGCATTGCATTATGTCACCTTGGGGAGAGATTTACCAAAGCCCGCCTTGAGAGCATTGATAGCGTTCAGATAGTATTCAGATAGCGCAGATTCTAGATAAATAGATAAATACATGGATATAGATAGACTAGATATATAGATAGACAGATAGATATAGATAGAATGGCTAGTATAGAGAGAGATAGGCAGACAGCCAGATAGCATAACGTTAGCATAGATAGCTAGCAGCTAGATAGATAAATAGATAGAAATATATAGTAGGTAGATTGACAATGGTGAGGCACGTCACATCTGGTCGCGGGGTGAGCTCCTCGACCAGCGACCAAAATGCACTCAATTCCCTACAGCACAAGCTCTCCAACGTAGTTTCCATGGGACGGCACCCCCTACACAAGCACCTGCCAAACACAGCGACAGACTCACGGCGGCTACATTTGCAACAACATTTTCACCGGAGGAAGAGATAAACGCTTAGAAACGCCCATATAGCTAGCATGATGCCTTCTATTTCTAGATTACAAAGACAAAGTTTACCAGTACTACGACACTATGACAAAGGTTACCGGTGCTTATCAGAACTAACGTCATGATCACTGCCACTAGATATAAAGAAAACGTTGAATTTTCAATCGGTGCTATTCAATGACAGTAAAAAAAAAAAGTCGTTATGTGCACTGCTGCTCGTAGACCAGCTCCAGTGCTCATTACTGCGTTGCTAAATGATAGCAACTCACCAGGACACTTCACCAACTCTCCACTCATTGGCTTTGATGGCCACCAGTTCTTGGCAATTCCTCATTTGCCCTCTCACATCTGGCAGGTTCGAAATTATACGGCTGCGGGCCAATACTGTACATGTTGGCTCTTGCCACCTCTTCCTCATCCCAGTCAGTCACCATAGTTCTAATACTAGACTGAGGCTTAGGCTACCTTTCCTCCACTTCTACCCAACGTGACGTCATCACCGAATTGCTTAAAAAAAAAAAGAAAGTAAAAAACTGGTCTTTAAGACCATTTTTTGAGAAATTTTAAAAATGATATACATATCTTGAGTGATTTATGTACCTGTTAATCGACAGTGGTTAACCTGCAACACGGCCTTTAAGTTAGTGAAAACACTTAAAAAGAGTTAAGGGCTCTCCATAATTATCTAATTATCTATTATAATAATCTAAGGTTCTAGTCTTTAGTCAAGATACATCACTTGACTCATTTGACTTTCATCCTAACTTGACCATTCATTCATTTGATTGATTGATTGATTTATTTTTATTTTTTTTACACATTTACTTTTATACTTTTCATAATTTTTAGTCTTCAATTACTCTTCAAACATTATTTCTTCATTATTTATTGTTTTAAAATAGGTTACATAAGTTACATGTAATTCCATAGTAACTACATCACATCATAACAGTAAATTATACTGTTAACCTTAACACTATAGCATGTACAATGTAATAAATTAAAATCACTAAGTACTTATTTGTGTAATTACACTGCAACAACATCACCTTCAAATAAATTGTAACCTTGTTTTTATATCATTAGACATTTAACTACATATTTGTTTTAAAAAAAGGCATTTTTGTCCCCTTTTGCAGTTTACATCACCTTTACTGAGTAGCCCAGTCACCAGTCATTGATAGTTGAATAGGCCAAAGAAAGTAAACGTTTTCCTTCTTTCATCTTTGGCGGTGTGCCTTATTACAGTGTAAATGAGTTTCCTGTGGGTGTTGGCTGCTGACCTGATGGGGAGGAAATGAATGCAAATGTTCCAGATCCTTTCATCTATGACACTTTATGTACCATCCTGTGGACATTAACTCAAAACTGCCTAATCATATCTTTAAATAACATATGAAATCTATCGATATAGAGTATAAACACTACCATTTAAAAGTGTTCAGTAAGATTTTTGTTTTTGAAAGAAGTCTTATATCAAGGCTGCATCAAAGTACAAACAGTGATATTGTGAAATATTATAACAATTTAAAATAACTTTTTTTATTTAAATGTTTTAAAATGTTATTTATTCCTGTGATGCAAAGCTGAAATTTCAGCATCATTACTTCAGTCACATGATCCTTCAGAAATCATTCGAATATGCTGATCAAGAAACACTACAAAAAGAAACATTATATTTATGTAGTAGTTATAATCCATTTATTCACTTTTTGAGCACTATATCATTTATAGTTATTTATAGAATTTTACAGCTGCCATTTTTTACAGCGAAGTGTGAGTATTTTTTTCAGGACATAACCCCTTCGAATCATGTAAAAAATCAATAAAATAAAAATCTCACTGACCCCAAGCTTTTAAACGGTACAGTGTAGATACAAAGTTGAACACATTATTTTCTCTAAGAAAATAAATCTATCATTGCACGTTTATATTGACGTTTATGTTGCATCAGCCAAATTAATGAATGTAAAACATACTGATGCTTTCAACTCGATGTGAATTAATCGATGAGGTCACTTCCAGGGTCACGTACAAATGCCTTTTTGAGGTCGCAGTTGAGATGGCAATAATTTGTGTGGTCATTAATGAGGTAATTGAAGATGTCATCTCTGACATCACCACATATCTCTCATGCTGAGGCAAATGTGATATAATACCTTGATTTAATGACCACTGCTATCCATAAAATATTATTAGCATGATGAGACCATGTAAGAATACAATGACATATTGACCTCACAAATGAATGAGGTCATTAAAGAAGGTCGTCCATGAAGTGATCAATGAAGTTTTCTTTTATGACACGACTCTGCAATATTTGATTCTGATTAATGAATGATGCTAAAACGGTATATTTGACAATTTTCCCTTTCAACCGGTGTTCTAAACTACTAGTTTCATGCCAATATTTAATGTCCATTTATTAGTATTTTGTATAAGCCGTATAATAAATGGGAGAATGTACTGCTTGTCAGTAATTATCGTAAAATAAACCACTACAAAATGATAAATCCAGAGTTTATTTTGTGATAATGACCAATGCCCATTGTCATTGTCAATGAGAACACATTTCTCTCAAGCATGGCCCTCCTTTTAAGTCCTGCGATAATGTTAACAGTTTCAGACAGTGATTTTAACTTATAAATGCACACAAGAACATCTGTAAAGTTGACATCAGTCAGATTATGAAATAAGAACATTGTACCTCTATCGCTGTATATCCAGTCATGACCCTGGCTCTATTTCTGAGTCACTTGCAAGGTCCACAGTCAAGGCGGCAAGGTTTCAGCTGTCCTTGGTCCCTGTCAAATTTACGCCCTTATAAAAAGGTAAATACCCTGCGAAGTCTTACTGATATAAGCTACTGATCGTCTCCCTATTACAGTTTTATGGACTGTGTAATTTAGATGGACCCAGCATGGCTTCCTATAACTCCCTTTGCCTCTCCCAGTCCTCTGCGCTGTCTTTACACATTGCAGATCTCAAATGCATTATCTCTTATGACAGTACACACCGTTTAAAGGACAACATGCATGAAGAACAAAATTAATTTACTGTTCAATCTTAAATGAAAGAATGACTTTTTCTAGAATGTCCAACCGGAGTGCAGGTTGGAACTGAGGTGTGTTTAATCAGATAATATTGTGTAGTTTTAATCAGCATATTGTTCATAATGCCATACGGTCACATCAGAATCCTGATTGGAGGGCTTTATACAGCTCTTTCCATATCCAGTACACTTCGGTATTTCATCAATTTTAGAAGTAATAACGGCAAATGTCGTTGTTGTGAGAACTATTAGATATGCTAGATAAACTATTATCTAAAATAAAGTTAAAGGATTAGTTCAGACCCTTATTCCTCGGCTGGGATCGTGTAGAGCCTTTGAAGCTGCATTGAAACTGCAATTTAGACCTTCAATTGAAGTCCACTATGTGGAGAAAAATCCTGGAATGTTTTCCTCAAAAACCCGTACGGGGTGAGTAAATTATCAGGACATTCTCATTCTGAGATGAATTAATCCTTTAACACATGAAAAGTAGCTAGTTTTAAAGACATCAGTTGTCTGCCCCTGTCCAACCTTGTAGGTCTTGAACTTGCCAACTTCTAATTATAATAATTTAGTTTTATCTCCTAAAGATAATTTAGTTTGATCTCCTAAGAGCAGAGTTTTATGCCCCATTTATGGAAGGCAGCACCATATAAGACATCCTGTGTAGGACTGACTGAAAAGTGAGTTTTTAACTGTATGACTAGTCAATAATGATGGCCAGTGCTTGGCTGTAAGGCTGCCCATTACCGTCTCATGTAGGAAAGATTGTCTCAAAGTGCTCATAAAACAACTCTCAAAACATGGGGCTGTTTTTCTCCCAAAAGCAAGGACACCGTCTTCTCCCACTGTGTCACAGCACTACATAATACCACACCTTAGCTTCCTTTAGGCAGTGCAACGACACAAGTCAACAGCTCAAGGTGACAACTTCCGTCAAGAGAACAAATAATAATAATAATTAATAATAATTCATTACATTTATATAGCGCTTTTCTAGGCACTCAAAGTGCTTCACATGGAAGGGGGAATCTCCTCAACCACTACCAATGTGCAGCATCCACTTGGATGATGCGACGGCAGCCATAGTGCGCCAGAACGCTCACCACACACCAGCTTACTGGTGGAGAGGAGACAGAGTGATGAAGCCAATCAGTGTGTATATATATATATATATATATATATATATATATATATATATATATATATATATATATATATATATATATATATTCAAACCTTAATGAAACTGATGGTCTTTTCTTCCATATTGTGACATATATCTGAGTGAAACGGCTTCTCAAACTAGAAAAAATTTAGGGCAGGACTTAATTTTGTCCATCTGGTATTGATTGGATGGCTGAATGGTTGTGGCTTACTATTGGTCGATCTCATGTGAGTTACAGGGGGTGATGGGGGTGATGCTCATGGCAGCATTTGTTACTAACTGGCTCATAGGCAAACATGTTCCACCTACACGAAAATGCATTACGCTTACAATTGTGGATAATATGAATGGTGAGATGTTAAAACGTTTCCCAAGACTCCTCAGGCCTATATTTGCAGGAATGCTCCATTATTAAATGGCTATAGTGTTCTAGCGCTCCCCATGACCTGCCAAGGATAAAGAATCTGTTTACTGTAAATTGCACCCCACTCCTCCCCCCAACCCCCCACCCCCAAATGCCATCTGCCACTTAGAAGGCCGCTGTGTTAGTGCTAGCTAAAAATAGACCTTCTGATTGCCTCCTAAAGGGAAAAGGGCCCACATCACCCAAAAAGCCTCTGGATTTGATGGATAACCTAAAAGAACATTGGCACGGGGTCGCCGTCATTGAAGCCGCCTCCATCCAAATCATTTAGCTAATTTCGTTATCCGCGATGTTTTCAAGCGAACTGAAAACGACAGATAAGAGAATGACAGAAAGAGCATTTTGAAAAGGAATGCAACTTTTTTATTTTTTTTATTTTCGCAGCGCTCTCTAGGGTGGGTTTGTCGGGCCAGCCACCTGTAATTGGCTTATCCTGCTTTCTCTCCAACAAGTCACTGTGATTTGCCAGTTTGGTGATTTGAGGAGACAGAAGTGCTGCTTCTGTGTCTCTTTGTGTTTCACTCTATGGGCTCTGGTAAAGCGTAACAGAGAGAAGAAATGCTGAGGGTGGTTCAGCCTCCTGCTATGCAGTAATGGCACAAAGCACACTGGCGTTTATGGACGAAGTGAGAGAGCTGCAGTCTTCTGCTCATTTCCTAGGAGACTGACAACCCTACAACATCCATTTGCACTTGTCATACTGACTATTTCAATAAACACCCAAAGAAAGTCTGTAGGTGCAACCATGTTAGTCACAGAGTAGAGGAACTTCATATCACTGCAGTTGCCAATAAGGATGTTATGAGTGAAAAATAAAAAAAATACAGCGATCTATGTTACCATACCTCATTTAATCCCCATGAAATTATGGATAAAACCAAATGCCCCACCCACAATGTCCAGGGTAGTAAATCTTCTCTTTATCGTATCATACAGCGGCATTCACCTCTGTCCAAAACAGCAGAACTTAAAAACCAGCACAAAGCAGTCACATCTATAATGATCGTCTGAAGACGGAGGCCGTGTGTCTTTGGCACGGAGATGTATTTAAAGGTCACCAGTGGTTTTACAAGAGCTGTTAATGGTACCGCTGCGTTTGAGTGAATTGGCTGATCTGTCAGAGAAAGGCTTGTTTATGAGTGGCCGGTCGCCCCCTCCTGTCCTGCCCGTGCACAGAGCTCATTCCAGCGGCCGTAAAAGTCCACAATTGCTCCGATTCATCAAAGAATTAGCAGGAGTGTGACGGCTCTTAACTGATCCAAGTGGCGATAGCAAGAGGGGGCAAGTAAGGTGTTCAAATTAGCAGGAAATTCGACATGACACAAAATAGTATAGCAGAAGTGGATAATGAAACTAAGCACATTGGAACATTATACCGTTCAAAGCCCTGGGGTCAGTAAGCTTTTTTTGATGTCGCTTATGTTCACCAAATCTGCATTTATTTGGTCGAAAATACAGTAAAACTGTAATGTTGTGAAATATTATTGCAATTTAAAATAACCATTTTCTATGTAAATCTATTTTAAAATGTAATTTGTTCATGTGATGGCAAAGATGAATTTTCAGTATCATTATCACTATCACTGGATATATATATATATATATATATATATATATATATATATATATATATATATATATATATATATACATATATATACATCAGAGTCAGTCATATCACTGAAACATAACTACTGTAGGTTCAAACAGAAAAGCTTGAGTTAAAGGGGAATTTGTTTGGGGTACATGAACATTCTGGGACTCTTTTAAACTCCATTTAATGTAGTCACTTTAAATAAAATCACAGTATGTAGTTCTTGTTCTAGTTGTCGCCTCAGAAAGTCATGGTAAGCAGTTTACTAAAAAGCACATTCACTTGTCCCTCAAATAGGTTATTAAAGTTTCCTAAATGGGTATTCTCAAAGGATTTGCATTATGTACTAGCACAAATCACTTCATTTAACAAAGTATCCAAAGCCTGCCAACCAATTAAAGTTTGGAGCTCTTATTCAATCTTAATCAACCCTTTGCATTGATGTCCATCACGGAAACGGCAAATATGTGGAACAATAGCGCCCTCTCTCACCAAGCAGCTTGATACTTAAAGGGATAGTTCACACAAAAATGTTAATTCTGTTATCATTTACTCACCCTCATGTTGCTCCAAACCTGTATGACGTTCTTTCATCTGCAAAACACAAAACAATATATATTTTTTAAGAATGATGGTAACCAAACAGTTTTGGTGACATTTGACTTCCACTGTACGGGCAAAAACAAACACTGAGACATTTCTCATACTATCTTCTTTTATGTTGTGCAGAAGAAACAAAGCCATACAGGTTTGGAGGAGCTTGAGTGTGAGTAAATAGCCGCGTTTCCACTGCCGGGCCAGGGCTAACAGCGAGCCGAGCCGAGCCAGTGGCCTCGGGCCTCTAGCACCGTGCTTGCGTTTCCACTGCCGGGCCAGTAGTCCCGCAGCGCTGCCCTAAACCCCACCCCTAACACGCCTTTCTGGTCATACGTCATACAACCCAACCCATTTCAGCGGGTATTATGAATTTAAGTTAGGAAGATAGCATGTATATTAACTCACCGGCCGTGGCTGCAATAGTGTCCCGATTGTGTCGCGAGTCGCCACTAACAGAGGGACGGTGACCCACCACACCGTCCATCAAGTCGAACCATGGAAAGTTCCTTCTCTGAGCTCCGCTTTGTCCATTGTGCGTTTTAATCGCCTTGTACAATACTGCGCCCACAACTTTTTGATTTTTTCCAGAACTTGAAGCGTTGCTCGCTGAATGCTTAGCTTAGAAAGTTCAGCATCGATGTATTTTAATGTCCTCGTTTCTTCACACGCCGTCAAATTGACGTTGTACCCTTTCTTCTGCCCAAATTCTCAGAAGAGCTTTGGTATCTTCGACAGACCAACAGGCTTATTCTCCATTTCGAGCAGCGATTATTTTGCGTGATATAAAAAAGTGAAATGTGCATCTTGCTTCAAATCATAACGTTCCATAACACCGATAAACTCCGCCTTTTACCTTGACCACGCCTCTAGCCCAAGCTGGCCCGCTTTGGCCCAAGGTATTCGACGGGCCAGAAATCCTGGCCGTTGACCCCGAGTAAGCCCCGATCAAGCCCCGGAAGTGACAGTGGAAACGCGACTGGCCCTGGCACGCACTAGCACGGCTCGGCCCTGGCCCGGCAGTGGAAACGCGGCTATTGATGACAGAATTGACATTTTTGGGAGAAGTGTTCCTTAAAGAATATGACACAAGTAAGAGTGTTGTGCCTACATGCTATGTGCGATATTGCTTTTATAAAACTATTTGATAAACAACCTCCTGTACACGTAACCACTTACATTTTAGATTGCCAGTTACTTTGACTATTTTGACTAAATAATATGACTACATGGTAATTGTTTGAGTGAATGTGTCAACGACTCACTTATTAAGAAAGTAGGTGTGTTCGACTTGAAATGGCGCTGTGCAGACCGATCGGTGTATGACATCAAAGTACCGCTAGAGCGACGAGAGAGCAGGCGACTCTGTATGCTTTCGAATCGTTCTTGTGGTACTTTGATGTCGTACACTGATGGGTCTGCACAGCGCCACTTCAAGTCGAACACACCTAGTAACTTGTTTCACTCCTGAACAAATCAGCAGTTTTGAATGAGTCAGGTGAATGAATGATTCACCAGCTCGCGCAGTCAGATCACGTGTCGCCCCCTACTGATATGATAATGTAACCTGCAGGAAGAGTCACTAAAAAATCCCCTCATTAAAAAACAAACAGACAAGCGGAGCGATACAAACAGATAAAGGTCCCAGTGCTGTCGGACTGTAATATCAGCACATTAAATTGAGATTCGAGGACCAGAGCTAAATGTTGAACTGTATGATATAGGCTACTATTGTCAATAATGAGCTAATGGTCCTATATGACTGAAGAAATGTTTCTAAATGAAAGCAGTGATGTTCAGAGAAAGGGAGGGGTATTTTGGGGTGTTTGAAGCATTTGGATCCTCTGGAGCTCAGTCAATTGGCTGTTGGCACCTCATTGCAATGGTGGGGCTTGTGTTGGACGATTCTGCTTGACTGGCACTCAAAGACCATCACTCTCACATCTGAATTGCCCACGATAAGGCTTCATTACCATACGTTTATTTTCTCCTATTGAGGTGGGCTGTCTAAAACAAAGGCCTGTTGATTATTTTGCTTGATCATTGTACCATTCAATGCGACCGATTGCAAACGGAAGGGAAACAATGGGCTTTCCCAGAGGATCCCGGAGGCTGACATGCATACAGTAACAGGACTGGTGACACTGACGCGAGATCAGTGCGGCCAGGCCTGACAGTACACCCATGGGACGCACGAGAGCTCAGAGACGCTGAGACTGTCAAATCTGTCCATGGGTTTGAATGGCTGCAGTCCACTGAGGATTTTGCATATCAGCGGTTCGTCACTGTCAGACAATAGCAACGTATTTGGTTGCTGGACAACAATATGCTTGAATTTGTGTTAAATGTAATATTACATGCTACTAATACACTTAGATGTATTGGCAAGAAATGGGGGGGGGGGGGGGGGGGGGGGGGTTATATAATGGGTTTTTTCAATTTATGAGTTAAATAAAGTAAATAATTTACTTTGTAGAACAAAACATCAAAGTATGGTCAAGTTATGTTTACCATATGGCTTTATTTTACACATACCGGTAAATCGGAAAAGCCCCATAATAAAACCCTATAGGGAAATCTCAAAGGAACCAGCGGTGAATTAATCATCCGGGTTCTTGTATATTGTCTAAAGGCTCAATTGACTGTTCCATTTTTCTATTTCAAGTCAAGCTTTGTGGGTTAAAGGTAGGGTAGGCAATACTTTTCAGAAACACTTTTTGTTATTCTGGTTGAAACTCTCTTCACATCCTGATAGCAATCAATTATAGAAGTGGTCTAAATATTAAAACTTGTACATTTATCTAAGTCTCAGGACCAAAAAATTCGGTCTGAATGCAATGATAGGATGTCCTACCTGCCTGTCAACGCATGTTCAATTTTTGTTGCGTTCTTCGTAGCATGCATTTAGAGAGCAAGCATTTCTGCTCGTGCAGACATCACACGCCATCAGCACGTTTCATGAGGCTTGGAGAGCTGTAGACAGACAGTCACTGAGCACTGTTTGTATTAGTCATAATACAAATGACTAATACAAACACTTCACTGATTTCATTGTAGTATGCTAGACCAGAGGTGTTTGTATAGAGGATTACATGGAAATTGCATTGAATGGTAGGCTACAATAGCAACACAACTAAGGAGAGAAAACATATGGGATTACATGTGGTTTTCTGCTCCTTAATGTGATTTTCTTTATGACAGTTTTACCTTTTTATGCACTTCAGTGAGGACAGTGGCGAGGTTGAGATTAGAGAGAATGTATTTTGCCTCAAAAGCCGATTAGCCTGATTTGAAACAGAGCCAAATTGAGTCCATTCTGTTCTCATTCACAAAGACTGGGCAACAAAACATGAAATAAACAGAGCAAGGCTTTATGTAAACTAACGTTCTGTCTGTTTTCATATTACAGCTTTTCAAAAACCCTCAAATATACATTTAACACATTTGAAGGAAAATCCTTAGGCAATATGTACAGTGTGGATAGAAGATTTCCATTTACAAAACTTTCCAAAAAAGTTTTTTTTTTCTCAGTTAGGTTATGTTACATATACATTATATAGACTAGCCAATACTGAAGCAAAAAAAAAAAACAAAACAAAAAAAACAACAACAACATTGTAGAAATATATAGAATGACCTTTTCTGCCTCCCCGATCAATTCGTCTGTTCTTTACTGCCACCTTGTGGTTTTACAGGGACTCAAATTCTAGCTAGTGACATCTCGGTGTAGGCTACAATGATTGGAATTTTTTTTCCAATTATCTCAACCCTATACTAATTGTTTATTATTATTATAAATCACAAAACAACTAAAAATGATATTATATATATAGTTTAGTAGTAGCAGCAGTAGTAGCCTATATTTATTATTTATTATATTTTACTATATTATCATTTTCTCTTTGAATACCACCAGACGGAACTACAGTGCAATACCACAAAAAAAGTTTGTCCGGAAGTTATTTTCTCCATTTTCCTGAAGAATGGCGGCACCACTAGAAAGCAAATTTGAGAAAGTGAAGAGATGGACAGAGATATGCAGCTGAACCTAAATTACACTATTACAAAGAGCTGTGTCCCAAACTAGCCTACACTACCTACATTCTTATCAGGAAAAGTGATTAAAAAGTATTAATTTGAAACATAAATGAACGACAAACACCCTTTACAGCTTTCCAACCAGAATATTCTGACCTGCTCCCTAGTGGTTGTTGCGGAACATTTCACAAATTAATATTAGCCTATGTTAGGCTAATAGAAATGGCTATTTTAGTTAGGCAAAATATACTATTATTGACAGTTAGTAGCTTGAGTTCGGATGCAGAAGTAGATTTATGTTCATTAATAAAAACGCCAACATCTGTAAAAATTGTAACGACCTATTATTTTAGGGTGAAATTTAAATATCTTGACTGTTTGAATTGGGATTCAAATTAACCATTGGTCTTCCATATTATGTTTACTGAATAAAATTAAAAGTATTTAACCTAGGTGGCTAGGGTACAACAACAGTAGGCCTAGATTCATTTTCTTATAAAAAAAAACACTTTATCGTAGCTATATCGATACAATTTATTTTTGCATTTGTGCCAATGAAGAAAAAATACATATAACTTATAGCCAATAGGCCTATTTATTATAACGAAATCACAACACTTAATTGCAGTTTATTTGTTTATTTCTCATCTTATTTCACATTCAAGCCTTTGAAATACATTAGATATCCTGAAAAGGAAGCAAACAAGATCGAGCAACTTGAATACAAACTTAGCAAGTAACCAAACTCACTGCGAGCCACAGAATGATGTGATCCATTCAACATGACAAACACTTACAAGACGTCATCATCTCACGTGTGAGAGTTCGCAGGAAGAATGTTCGAGACCTCCACAACGTAATGTGGGCAGATGATGTTTTAGCACCGTTTCACCAAAGGGGACGATGAAACCATTACACAGCTGTCGGGGTCATAAGCCACTCGTCTTCTCTTCCTTGAGACTGCAAGTGTGAGTGGAAACAAGCCCTCCATTTTCCATCAAGGAAAATAATTTATGCATAGGCCTACTGAGAAAACAGCAATAGTGGTTTTGACATTTACTGCTAGCACAAAAGCATTTATTTTAAGTGTGCTATGAAATGTGCACTGTATATGTAGCAGTTGCATTTTGTATTAGACCTCTACAGATTACAGAATGACTGCTTCTCTACGGATTAATCATTTGCCTAAGTATTATTGTAGATCAAAATTTTAAAACTGGACCCATATTGCTTTACATAGAGCACTACCACTTCTTTATTTTACCTGTTGCACCTGTTGGCAGTTGCCAAAACCTAGCTACTATGTTAAGAGACTGCCTTAAATCTGACTGCCAATTTG
Organism: Tiaroga cobitis; assembly: GCA_030578255.1. Classification (NCBI taxonomy): domain Eukaryota; kingdom Metazoa; phylum Chordata; class Actinopteri; order Cypriniformes; family Leuciscidae; genus Tiaroga; species Tiaroga cobitis. The sequence goes on along the minus strand of CM060609.1, from coordinate 6,344,411 downwards.
TATGGAAGCTTGTTTCCGCCAAGAAATAAACATCACAGTTCTGAAGGAGAGGACTATTGCTGGTTTTACAGTTGAAATTTCGAGAAACAAAGTCCCCAGCAAGCAATTTTGCGTTTAAAAGACGTCTAATAGCTGTCCAAACACCGCCTAGACATCTAGGCTAAAACAAGGCAACATTTGGGCTGTCAGTGAAAATGTAATAGACGTCTAAACCATAGCCCAAGAATAGACTACTCATCAAGTAGATAAATGAAATGAGTGAAGAAATGAAACCAAACACCTTGTAATCACCGTTTACTTTGCTTGATGGAATATCATATATATGCAAGTTATTTAGGCAAAAACTACATGTACTTTGGCAAAAACTACATGAAACTACCAAATTCAAGGTTATTTTGGCTAGAAGTGGGTTACACATAGCCAAACTATTATAGTCTATATATTTATAGTTAAATTAGACGGTGAAATGACGGCTATTGCTTGCTAGGTCAAAATTACGAAAAAAAAAAAAAATCTGTTTTCTCAGAATAGTGAGATAAAAAGTTGCAGTAACCTTTTTTTTATACCTCACAATTCATCGTGCAATTCCGAGTTTATACCTTATACCAGAATACCAAGTTATTAAACTCGCAATTCTGAGTAAATGTCAGTATTGTGAGATATAGGGCCTAAACTCGCAATGAAGCAATTGCAAAACAAGCTTCCACAGAAACAAGTTTGCCAGGGAATAATCAGTCTTATTTTTTCCCATTCAAATTAGACCAATCTACGCTTTTATGTAACAGTTATGACCCGTCTTATAGAAAAAAAAATGTAGATAGATAACTCACTTGTAAGACTAGTTTAAGCATTTTATGCAGCCTGGCTACTGAGCCAAATTACATTTTTGCTGGTCTGAGTGGGTTTTGGAGATTAACTGTTTGGCCAAGATTCATGTTGGTAATGCAGACAGTATGAAGAATTTTGAAAAAGTGGCTTCAGTATTGAACAATGCTTGTTAGCTATTAACAAAAACTGTAACAGACAAACCGGACAGATACATTCAAGTGCAAGTTAAAAGCAGATACACCTGGTGAGATGAATCAAATCAGCAGCAACATTTTTCATGCCGTTTTGGAATGTCTAGCATGCACACGAGGCTGTCACATATAGAATTAAATGTTGTCTAATCAAACTTTCTCAATGAACGAGTCATGCATACAAGCTTTCACTGTAAAGTGCTATTATAACAAAATAAAACAAAAAACTGTTTTAAATTAAAGATAAAACCTTGGACCTTACATAGAGGGTTATAAGTCTCAAATCACAAACATGGTATTTACAGGTTCACACGTGCCTAATTGTGAGGAAATAATGGTCCCATTTAATCAGAATAAAGCAAACACACATACAAAACCTAAAAATGCACTGCAGATTAAAATTAAATGTGTTTGCACAAAAAAAACAACCATTCAGCAACAAATTATGTGATGAAAACACTACTGCACAGCACTGATTGGCCAATAGAGAGCAGTGATGTGCAGAACCACAATGACATTGTCCAGACAACATACTCACCAAGGTATGCAAAGCACAAATAATATTAGCAAACAATTCTTTACATTCAGGGCTACAACGAAAAACCAAATATTTTAAAATGCAGAGAAGTCTAACGCAATGAACTCCTTTAGAAATCTAATACTGAGAAAAAAATCCATTTCCTAGGCAGAACATTTTCAGTCTCTATGGCTATGAAAGATAAAAACATAATCTGAAAATAAACACAAGAGCACAGATGTGTTTAATGCATGCACAACTGCTTAACCCTAAACAAAAAATTGAATGAAACAAAACAAAACACCATAAACCAGCTTAAGATGGTTCTCTGGTCTCGTTCAAAGTGGTTTAGCTTGTTTAAGATGGTCTTGTTGGTATTCTAGACAGGCCAACTTGCCGTTGGCTAGTTGGTCTCCCAGCCTGACCACCTGACACAAGTGCCTAAAGCCTGTATGAAACCAGTAAACCAGACCAGCAAACCAGCTTAGGTTGTTTGTTCACCAAGGAAGTCGTTGTTTTAAAGGGGTCCTAGTTATCAAGAGTGAACCTCATCGCATTTGGTTACTTTTAAAAGTGGATGTAAGGCTCAAACAAACAGCGCGCAGTCAATAAAACCCCAAGCTGACTGCTTTGAATGAACTTCACACAGTGGCCATGGCAAATTCTGCTCTTTGGGCAGCAGTCAGAGGGAAACATTCATTTGGTCTCGGTCCAAACTGCAGCCTGAGTGTTTCCAAAATTGCGTTCTCTCAGCCAGCGGTGACCCTGCACTCAGTAATGAGGGAAAAAAGCAGTGTACAATACAATCAATGGTGCCATTAAACTCTTGAGGTCAAACCGCAATGCTCTGAAACGATGCACAGAAGCATGGATCCATATAGAACTTGTCATTCCTAATATCTGTGCAGACTAATGAGCATTAATACATCTTTGGCTGAATGTGAATGTCCTGCTATGAGATGGATGTGAGAACCCTTTCATCCTCCCAAGCCTTTATTTCTCCTGAGTTGAGAGCGAGCGAGACAGAAAGCAAAGTCAAAGTGGCTTAGCTGTACCCAGTGCGTTAGAAAGACGACAATGCAAGAGTATCATTCTTAGGTTTGCAGAATCTGATAGCAGAGACACAGACATTTTCCTCAGTAGTAAAGTTTAAGACTAACTAACAAAAATGGCTTCTAAACTTAAATTGTTACTAAACGAGAGGTCACATTAACTAAATGTTTGCCAATTTTCACGAGCAAAAATGGTCCAATGCAGGTTTCTGTGTTGGTAAACGTGGCGTATTCACACGTACAACTGGAATCTGTTGTGAAATCTGCATGGGGAAAACTTTTGCCCTCACAAAGTCCCAGATCAATTGAATTCCTATTGAATTGACTGGATTTTGCCTGCAAAAATCTGCTGAACAATGTTAAATATGACTGCAACTTAACACTGATAAAATATGGTGAACATGATTTCGCCATGTACAACATGTTCCTTGATCAACATCTTTGTTGATCCTGGAGCAACATTCCAATCAACCAATCAGATTTGAGGGACAAGTTTAGAGTTTAGGTCAAGTTTAATCTTGCAACCAGGGTTAGATGCTTCTACATCAGTGTTATTCACCTATCCTTTCCCTCTGATTGTATGGATTAGTTATGGGTAGGGTTAAGATTAGTAGTAGGGATAGCCTAGGATTACGATGTGTAACTGTGTTCACACTTGGCATGTTTGGTTCGATTAAATCAAACCCTGGTGTGATTTCTCTGTTAGTGCGGTTCATTTGAATAAGTGTGAAGGCTAGAATCCGAACCCTGGTGCGGACCAAAGAAGTGGACCGAGACCCATTTTTTCAGCTTCCAAACAAACTCTGGTGCAGTTCAAATGAAATGAACGCAGACCAAAGACATGTAAACGAACCAAAAACAAGATGCGACCCTAAAAAGAACAGAATGCTTAAGCATACCTGTAATTTCTTGTCTTAGTTGCAATGTTGCCCATCACAGTTTGTCGTGTGTGTCAGGGAGGGATTCCTGCCGCTGTTTTGACTCCTTTACACATTACAAGCTCTTCAAGAGTTGTCAGCTTCATCATATACCATCATATGTAAACACATGCAAGCACACAGCATTGTTTTGAAAGTTTGACAAATTCCTTTCGCAAAATATACGTCATAAAAGCCGTGTTTTGTTGTTTTGTATCTTTAGGTTTCTGTGTTAAAAATGACCAGTGAACTAAGCGAACCAGGACTAAATGTATTGTTTTCTTTTTTTGGTCTGAACCAAGAGAACCGAAGTACAAGTGTGAACACACCATACATTTTCAGACAGGAATGTTGTTCCAGAATCAAGAAAATATGATCCAGGAACATGTCTTGGCAAAATCACGGTGGCCAATAAAAGAGAGAATAGAAAATCAAATCCTCAAGCGGATGTAGCAAAAACACATCATTTAGGAACATCAAAGCTGTGGATCGTGTAACATTCTGAGAGGAGCGTACGCACCAAACCTTGCGAAGGAAACCTCTATTCTCTCTCTGATTATGTGATTGTTTGAAGGCAAGCATGAAAATCTGGCTCTGAGAATGAGGGAGGTAGAGATTTGCTTCGATTGCGATCATCGTATCATTCGTGCTCCTACAATCTGTTCCCCTTCTTCTGTCATACAGTCGTGGCGCCATCCCAGCCCACCCAATTCAGACACACTGTCCCACTCTCTCACTTTATGGTGTCATCACTTCCACACGTGTGACCCAAGCATTTGATTTGAACCGGGAGCAGCCGCCCCTCCCATGGACTGACCGTATCCCATCACGTTATTGGCACTGTAGAAATTCACTCCTGCCATGTGTTGAGTCATCTGTGAGAGAGACAGCAGAAACGGTTATTACAGGCAATTAAAAGAAAGTAACGATGACACTTACATTTGTTGATTTCATTTGTTCTCCCTCATGTCGTTCCAAACCTGTGGGCTTTTTTTTTTTCAGTGGAAGACAAAAGGAGAAACTTTATACTGGTTATTTTTGTCAATACAGTTGCAATTAATGGGGACTAAAGCTTTCATGCTTCAAAAACACTTCAAAAAAGTATCATAACTGTAGTGTATACAAGACATGTGCATCTTCAGAAGCCACAAGACAACTTTGTATTATTATATATTGATATATTACTTTATTCCTCACACACTTTAGTTTGTGTGTAATGTTGCTGCTTGTGTGTAAAAAAGATCGCTACCACACGCTAAGCGCTGCCAATCACAACACACTGGGCTAGCTAACCAATAACAGCACATTTCGTATTTTGGAAGGAGGGGCTTCATCAAAACCGGGACTGTCTTTATTTAATTTTTTATAAAAACATGTATTTTTTCAGGAAATAGTTTTTAAGTTCAATTTAAAATGTCAGGAGATACATTGTTGACGTTACTGTTAAAAAGGGATGTTTTCGGCAGCTGCTGAATGTAACTAATAAAGTAACTTGTAAAGTAACTAAGTTACTTTTAAAATCAAGTAATCTGTAAAGTAACTAAGTTACTTTTTCAAAGTAACTGTGGCAACACTGATCAAGACTTTGTATAAGGGCATAGTAGGACCCCTTGAAAAGAAGTACAGTTTATGTCCATGACTTAACTATAAAATCATTTTTTAATATGAGCTCTTAATTATACATTATGATAAATGTTTCTAGTTACCAGTGTTTTCATAACAAAAAATACTGGAACATTTTAAAAATTCAAATATTAGGTAAAGTCAAAGTCAATGAACAACAAAGAAACCCATAAAATGTAATCGAACAAGCGGCAGGTCTGTTAGTTTGCAGTAGTCTGTTATCAATTTTCCAGGTTTTCCAGAATGCGTGGGAACCCTGAAAGTTTGGGGAATGGGGACAGTAAGATGTTATAAATGTTTTTGAAAAAAGTCTCTTATGCTCACCAAATCTGCATTTATTTGATCAGAAATAGAGTAAAAACAATAATATTGTGAAATATCAGCACAATTTAAAATACCTGTTTTCTATTTTAATGTTTTTAAAAATGTCACTTATTCCTGTGATTTGAATTTTCAGCATCATTACTCCAGTCTTCTGTGTCACAAGTCATGATCCTTCAGAAATCATTCTAATATGCTGATTTGCTGCTCAAGAAACATTTCTTCTTATTATTAATGTTGAAAATACATGATACATTTTATTCAGAATTCTTTGATGAATAGAATGTAAAAAAAACAATTTTAAATAGAAATCTTTTGTAACATTATAAATGTCTTACTCTTAACTGTCACGTCTGATCTCTTTAAGGCATCCTTGCTGAATAAAAGTATTCATTTTAGGGCCGGGACTTGATTAAAAAAATTAATCTAATTAATTAGAGCCTTTGTAATTAATTAATCGAAATTAATCGCATTTTAATTGCATAAATATTTGACCTGAGAACAGTGAGAAGTAATTTTTTTCACATGGATTTTTAGTATACCATTGAATAATGACTGAATACATAAGCTTAAGCAACAAAATATTGTTTATTTTTGTTCAACCAAGTCCAGCAGACCAGTGTTTTTTGCCATTAAGTGTAGCAATAGCATATTGCTACACTACACTAATAGCAATAGCGCAATTCCTTGTTGCATAGCTTGCACACAACCATGCTCTTATCGACGCTTCCATCCGTTCGTTTTTGTAACAAAATTTCCCATTCACCGGCCAACCAAAGCGATCTCGTCAGCTTCTTCGTCATGAACGCTAGTTGGTGCGCCAGTATAATCGGTCCGCCGAAACTCATCCAGTGAGAAACGTTCCGCGGTGCAAAAATAAGTGCGATTAAAAATATTTTTTTGTGTAATTAATTAACGCGTTAAAGTCTGTAGTTAATTAATCTTAATTAACGCGTTAAAGTCCCGGCCCTAATTCATTTATTTTTTAAAAAGGCAAGTGTTGCTATATCCGATTTGTGAATAAATCGTTCTTTTGAGTCAGATCTTTTCAATCAGTCTTTGATCTGCTTCACAAAATTGCTTTCAATGATCCATTCACAGATGTGATTGATCCGGTTTGCAAGTTCAACTCAGTGATCCAGTCCCTGCAGTTACCAATGCTTTGAATGAGGAACATTATCACTGGAAGAACATTATCAGTGAATAACAACTCAGTTGTGTGTGAGAAACAAACCAAAATGTATCTTTTGAAATATGAAGGGTTAAAATATAGCACATGAGTCGTTTGGATTTTTTTTTGTGTGTGTGTGCTTCAGCAGTTTCTTTTTAAGCATGAAAGCTCCAGTCTAATCACAATATCTGAATGAAAAAACAAAAACAATCAGTACATTCTTAAAAATATGTATTTTGTGTTCCACAGAAGAAAGAAAGCCATACAGGTTTGGAACATCATGAGTGCGAGTAAATGATGGCAGACTGTTTTTTTGGTTCACTATCCCTTTATTGTGTGTTCTTGAAGTATCAAACCCAAAACAAACTCAAAAATGGATTTGAGTTGAATGTGCCTAAAATGATTTGGACTATCAGTGTGAAAAAAGCCTAAACTATTTGCTCAGTTTCAAGTCACTATGGTGATGGTGATTCCAGCGCTTGTTACCTGGCTGATGTTCCACTGCATCTGTTGGGCTCCATATGCCTGTTGAGGAACTGCTGCCATGCTTCCCATCATCCCATTCTGCATTCCTATTACGCCCCCCTGCACGCCTGCCATGTACGGAGGAGCAGCTGGCACTCCGGTCGGCGGCATGACACCTGCCTGTCCCACTATGTTCATCTGTGGAGCCATCATAGGCCCCATCATGCCCTGCTGGGCAGCCAGGGCCTGGTATTGGCCATAGCCTGCAGCAGGGACATAGCCCATCTGGGTTGCTCCCATGTACATGCCAGCTAAAACAGAAACATATAAACATGCATAAACAGAAAAGAGCCATATTTTGAGCGAGTCATTTCAAATTTGCCTTCATCCTGAAACTAATCTCACCATGAGCGGCCATGTTTGTTTGTGGCGCTGTATTGCTGTACAGGGACAAGATTGAGTCCTTTGACATCTTCTTTCCGCTGTCCTCGCTTTTGGTGGGGGGATCCAGGAACAGGCTGAGGTTTTCGGGCACTGACGCTGCTACCCGTCCAGTGGGCATGGACCCTGAGTTAGACTAAAGTGGGGGAAATAAAAACACTTCAACTATTTGGTTTACCTTCTAAAGATGGATTCAAGATAGTAAAACAAAGTTAGGACTGAAGTGAAAACTCAGTGAACGTCTTTACCGTGCTCCTGGCGGAGTTTAAGCTGCTGACGGCAGCAGGCAGAGAGGTGAAGAGGTCAAGGGCGGGGCTAATTTCAGTGCTCTGTTTGCCATTGGACACGGGAGCTTGAGAAGCTAGGGCATCTGGAAAAGAGAGTTTCAACATCAAAAGTCTATATTGTGGTTGTACAGTTATGTATGATGTGCATTTTAGCACGTTACCTAGCCCTAGTAAGTCATTAACAGACTGTGACTGCTTCTTTGGAGTGTTTTTGAATTGCTGTGGCTCGTCTTTTCTCTGCAAGAAAAACAAACATAGTCTTACTCATGCTTTAATAAAAAAAAACATTGTTTTGTTATTTTAAAGGGGTCCTGTTATGCTTTTTTACATTTTCATTTAGTGTGTATTGTTGCTGATTGAACATGAACAAGGTCTGCAAAGTTACAAAGCACAAACGCTGTTGAAACACCTCGATTGTAGTCTTGAGTTTTCTTTTGGGAATATACAAATAGTATAGTTTAATAATTCCCGCTCAAGGTATAGACAAAAAAGGAGCGAGTTGCGATAGTGGTGTGTTGAAACTTGCAGTTATGGTAAGAGGCTTTTTTTTTTTATAGTAAGGAACATTTCCAAAACATGCTCAAAATACTTGACCAATCACAACACACTGATCCAGCTGACCAATTAGAGCACACTGTGCCTTTTGGAAGAAGAGGCTTCGTTTGAGACCGTGTTACTGAAAGAATGGGAAGCAAGGTGCTGCAATAAAATGTCAAAAATACTGTTTTTTGAATGATCAAGCATGAAAACCAATTCTAGTAGACCTGAAAAACTAAATTCAGACTATGGAAAAGACCATAATAGATCCCCTTTAACAAAGTTGTTTAACTGTCCATCAATGCATGTCAACCCAGAAGGCTCCATCAGGAATTTCTAATGTCTTTATTATAATGAAAATGCTTTGTCAATGTTTTGAGTTTTTGAGCACGGGTGTTCAATATAAGGTTGGAACAAGACGTAGAGTCTATAAACTAAATAGACTATATAGAGTCTTTTAGGTCTATAAACTAGTGGTTCTCAACCAAAGGGCCAGGACCCACTACTGAGCCTCAGGAAACTTCCAAGAAAACCTCTAAGATGAGTATCATGAATAACTGAAAAACTATTGTTTTAATTGAGGAACATACAGTTCTTGAAACTTCTGAAATCACTCAATCACAGTTTTAGTTTAATTTATCAATACTTCCTGTTTCCATTAATTAAAAAAAATATTGAAAATCTGCTTTGTCTAGAGCAGTTATATATCATTCATGTATGTATATATATATATATATATATATATCATACCCAATATCGGGGAGCATTCAAGTATAAAAGGTTGAGAATCACCGTTTTAAACAGAACAGCTCAATTGCACAAATGCAGAAACCCACCAGCTTCATCTTTTCAAAAACAACAGGAGCCTCTTTCGTTACCGTCTCACTCTTTTCTTTCTGAAAATGGAAAGGAAATGAACTTTATTCTTTTACAAAAATCAAACTAACAATAAAACTAAAATGAGAATTGTATAATTACAAAATCTTTGGACTTACCCTAAAGGACTGGATGTCAATGCATTTATCCATATATTTCTTCTTATCATATTTGTCACGGATAAAAATCTCAGCAGCTCTGTATCGCGGTGCTTAAGGAAACTTTTACCATGAGAGGAGAATAATCTTAAACATACATGCACAGTTTTCCACACACGTGCTAAAGGATACTGGTCTGTCTCTGGGCGCTGGAAGCACTCTGGTAAAAAGGCCTCGTATAGTCGCCGAGCTTTGGTGTTCCCCATCTCCTGAACAGACTGAGCACAAACACATCTATATCATACAGATCATGATCAAATCAGAAACAATGCCCTTTCTACTGGAAACCTTGATCCAAACAGCTTACCTGTATCTGCTCGTGAGTCCACTGGTCCAGGTTTACAGATTTAACTCGTGATATGTGCACGCCAAGATTCCGATGGATTCCCGCACAGCGGATACAAATGAAGATTCCAAGATTCCAGGATGCCCATCTGGGACCTGATGGGCAAAACATAAAAATGAAGACATTAGAGAAATTAGATATTTAATTAAGACCAGTTGTATCTACCTTTTTTTATTTCTAAGATTGTTCAATTGTATTAATAATTAATACTGAAATGGCAACATATATTTAATTTATATATATATAAATATTTCATTATTAAAAAATGAAACTTCATTTTATCGACCATGGTGGAAGAGCAATTTCCCAGAATGCTCTAATTTATTCAAAATATTATTTATGATCACTGTTTTTTTTAAAAGAAATGTATACTTTTATTTCACAAAGAGTGCATTAAATTAATCAAAAATGACAGTAAATACATTCATAACGTAAATATGTATAACATAAAACTTCTATTCATCAAAAAAATAAAAACTGACAAAATTGATCAGTTTCCACAAAAATATTAAGCAGCACAACTGCTTTCAACATTTATAATAATAATAATAATAATAATAATAATAATAATAGTAGTAATAATAAGAGAAAAGTTCCTTGATCAGCAAATCAGAATGATTTCTGAAGGATAATGTGACACTGGAGTAATGATGCTGAAAATTCATCACATTTGAAAAATGTTAAAATAGAATTTTATAATTGTGATAATATAGATACATTGCTGTCTTTTGATCAAATAAATGCAGCCGTGGTGAGCAGAGCACAAAAACTTTCAAAAATCTCATCAACCTCAAACGTTTGAGAATATATTTATTAAATAACTATAATCATATTTTGTATGTATATAATCAACTATTATTGTGGAAATGGATTGGAATTTTGACGCTAATATTAATTTTTACAAAGTTATACAATTACAGATTTCATTATGCTTTAAAATGCAGCAAATTCCTCTTCCTGTCATTAAAATTCAACTTCCTGTGGAGTGTCGTCAGTTCAATTCAAATTCCATCTCATGAACTGAAATGGAGCCAATTCTTAAAACCACAATTCAGCCCGACCCTCGCTGAAGCAATTTAATGAGTCAGTGAAGGAGAGAATGGACAGAAAAACACAGACGGAAGGCAGCGAGGGATAGAGAGGGCGCCTGCTGAGGAGTGATATTTACATTCTCTTGCTTGGCATTAGTAAAGAAAATAACAAGCTTCACACACTGCAATCACTAATCCAGTTTGGCCAGTCATGTGGACACGCTGGCACAACGCTGATAACACACACCCACCAGGCCCTGCAGCATCTGTACTCTTAAATCACACACACAGGCGCTCAGTCATGATAAAGCCCACACTACCTGCAACAAAGAACCATGCCTGAAGGTGCATATATGTGTAGTTATCACCATTTTCCCTTTTCCTACTTCAAACACATTATGTAACCGTACTCCGCTGAGACACGAGCAAGCTTCAAAGACAACGCCGAAGACAGTCTCCGAGCACAAGCGCTGAGCTTTTCTGCTCTTTTGAAGCAATACCAGTGTTGGCCAGTACGTGGCAGCGCCACATTAAGTTATTGCTCTGGTTGCTCTCCTGATGTGATGTCACAGAGGATTGGTGTGGCAACATTTCCTCTTAATTGCTTAGGATTCTCTGGAACGAGTGCACAGCATTCTGGGAGGGTCATACCTGCTCTTTGCAAAGCGCACCTGCTGTGGTTATATTCATCTGAGTGGATCTAATTTGTCACAAAATTGACAGTCTAACCTTGAGTAAGCATCAGATGACACGCCCATAGGCCGTTCGCTGACTTTCTCATGCGTACTGCACACACACAACTGAAAAGCACTTCTGAAAATAAGTTCTCAGATGATGGTGAGACTGGATGTGACAAAGTTGCCTTGCATTGGATCTTTGAAAAATAGTCAGAGTTTTGTTTGAAAGACTTAGCAAGTTGGAAAGAGAATCGTAAAATAATTTAACAAATTCATTTCATAAATAAAAAAATCCATTAATGTTTTGTTCTTCTATATAAAAAAAATGCAGTTTCCAATTTTCAGCATTGATAATAATAATAATACATTTTATTGATCACTATAATCAGCATATTAGAATGATTTCTGAAGGATCATGTGACTGAAGACAGGAGTAATGATGCTGAAAAATCAGCTTTGCTATCACAAGAATAAATTACATTTTAAAATGCAGGTGAGCATTATACACTTTGGTAACATATTTTATCCATGAATATTTGTAAAATACTACTAACAAAAATACATGATGTGTATTTTTATCTACACATTGTCATAGTTATGTTCATGTTGTCATAACTATGTTACACTATGTAGTCATAAGAGATATGAGCTCGATTCACTCAAAATAATAGACTCATTAGAGTCATATATTCAGGAGTCAGACTACACTAGTCATGTTGTATGGTTTTGATTCACTCAAAAGAACATTAGTACCAAGTAAACGTATTCACACAACATAACTATATTTTACTGTATTTTATATTTCAGATGTTAAATAATTACTACTTAGTACATCTGGACCTCTAGTGGAGCCATATATATATATATATAATATATAATATTATAATATAATAATAGCATATATATAATATAATATAATATAATATAATATAATATATATATATATATATATATATATATATATATTTTATTGTGCTATTATTGTCTGAGCAATTTCAGATTCACTCACCCCTAAAAAGCACATAAAACAAATGAACTGTAGTCGGGTGCTTTAAAAGTCGGTCAGACGTTTTTTTCCCTGTGTAAGTGGGCGAAAGTAGACCATGTATTCTGGAAATCAATGGACAGGCTAGACAAGACCATCTAACCTGGTTTGTTTTAAATATTTCTTTGTACCAAAAAAGCACAGAAAGACAAAATTTAATCATGAAATCTGAGATCTAATATTTATTCGGCTATAAATGTGTTGACTTGGCCCTTAATGGAGGACCGGGGCTTCGGTTCACTTCTGCACTATGCACACGGTCACACTCGCATCTGAGATCTGGCATGGACTCTAATGTGAGATGGCCCTGTGCCAGAGGAAAGGGATATTCCCAACGGGATGCACGTTGATTCGCTGCAGCTGTATAAAACACCATTTTCATGAGCTCTTCTGTACCGCAGGCCTCTTCAGATTACTCATTCATCCCCCACCTACAAATATCCCTCCTCTCTCTCTCTCTCTCTGTTTCCGCATAGCTAAGGGGTAATCAGCTTGCGAGGTATTACTGGAGGACGTCAGCTCAGGCACAGGGAGAGAGAGGGTGTTTGCGTGTGGGATGGAGAACATGTGAGGCTGTAATAAACAGTCATGTGGAGTCAGGCAGGTTTCAGGGTGAATCACAAAAGAGATGCAGAACAGGACGGAGAGATTCACACGCTGTTCACACTTATTAACATATTAGAGAGAAGCAACAGTAAGAGCCGGAGTTAGGACACATGCCATTTGCCAAGCCACCTGTTTATTAGTGGTACTTGTTGCTAAGCCAAAAATCACCATGCTCATACTTAGGCATTTGAACCCGGTCAGTGACTCCTGCACTGTTTATGCTACAGAAATGATACCTTGATTATTATTATGATTAGGCTTATGGTTTTTGACCTGGTAGATGATGAAACAATGGAAAAAAACATCCAATTGACTTACATTGATCACCCTATCAACTGCGTACCAATATATGTGTGTGTGTGTGTGTGTGTGTGTGTGTGTGTGTGTGTGTGTGTGTGTGTGTGTGTGTGTGTGAAAAAGAGGGAAATCACTTTTGGGGAAAAACAAACAAGATGGCATGATGGTCCAGGAACAATAAAATAGAGTTTTGCTGTGTTGTTGTTGTTGATCACGTACATGTTGTTTTATGCTTTGCAAATAAAAACTTGAGAGATTTATTTTTTGGTAGAAAACAGTCAAGTGGAATTAAGCATCACGGATCAATATTTACTCGCACTAACCACCATAACAAATAAGGATGCACCGACATGAAAATGTTGGTTGATATAACGATAAATCTTTAAATTTGAAAGCCGGTAACCGATATATCGGCCGATAAAGATAAATCTATCCTATATGAGATAAATCATATACTATATATATATGATAGATGATACATAAACGTGCTAAAACACGTGCGTACAAAGAATTCACAACATTCTTTTACAGTAGTGTTCTCATTATAATATAAATGTAGCTATTTGACACAGTTGCGCGGCACATGTTGCACTTAACTGTATCATGACGAACAGCGTGCATCTGAAGTGTCTCAGCTTAAGGAAATAAACCATTTTTTATCGGCTTTAATATGAAGAGGTCTTTTCCAAAACGCGATAAACGCCATTTTAAAAAAAAATTAGTTTGTCATGTCATTTTGCTGTGCACTGAACCTATTCACTGCTCCATCAACATTTCATGCCAAATCGCTACATTTCCTTGTTTAAAATGTACTACAAGATGCAGTTTCTTTCCAAAACGCGATAAGCGCCAAACCTATTTTTAGCCTAAACGCGATAAATCCTCTCAACTAATCAGAATTCGGTGAACGTTCTACGCAATCCAACAGGGTGGCGCTCTGAACAGAGGTTTGTTTATGTTCATTTATTCCTCAAAATGAGTGAGTTTTCTAGTCGACTAGTAGTAGTTCATTTAAGTTTAATCACATATTTCTATTGATTTAATTATTTAAATATGGGAGAGAAACCATAATGACCATTTTTTTAATTGCCTATTCCGCATCTCACGCATAAAGCTTGCCACAAAGAACCGACAAAAGTAATGATTAGGCCTATGCATGAAACTTTTGAATTGTTTATTTTTTAATTAGTGTTTTCTGTCAGATATAGCTGAAAAGATAAAGTTGACTATGCTGACTCGCCATCTTCGCAGTAGTGAACGCGCCTATAGAGAGAAATGCACACTTTGAATTAGCCTACATACGCAGAGAGTAGCCAATTTCTTTTCGTTTTTTATTGTTTTGTTTAAATGTAGACATTTCAAGCTTTTTATAGATATACTTCTCAGGATTGTGAGGCAAGTATCGCTGTGTTTCGGTTCATTTATGTGATGCTCTCCAGATCACGCGCGGGCGCTTCCGTGTCCTGATTATATGTCTGCTATATTTGCTTATTTATTTATTATTAATCCAGTCAATTTGTTGATGAAACATTGATTAAAATGAAGATACAATTTATACAAAACGAAATTCACTTTAAAGCAAGGCTTTCTACTAAACAAAACTTAATAAGTGGTCAAAATCATGTCTGACCCATTCCAAATGTTTTCCGATATATTGGTCATCTTATGATCCTATCATACTCATCTCATGCGGTTCCCTTTTCATATAATCAACATAGATGAAAAAAAAAATAACATTAGCCTATATTATTAAACATAAATATGAAACGTATGTTTAAGTTTTTTTTTAAACTTAGCCTATATGTAAGCGTCACGCCGCTCCGCTTTGTTCACATGCTGTGTAGCCTATACAAGCATGTGTGTGTGTGTGTGGTGGAGGGGTGCCCATCACTACTTTTGAATATCGTTATCATTATTAAATATTTTTAATAATTTGTTTTTTTTTTACGCATATGTAGTGGACAAATTGGTCCTACTTGTTACAGGTTTGACACTTTACTAAAAATGACTCTGAATGTATTACTAAATAACTTATTGAATAGCTATTGATATCATTACTATTTTCAGGTTCTGCACCAAATGACTTTTAGCCTAAATGTGTTACTAAATTTAATTTATAGTATGAGCCCCTGATTATATGTTACATGCTCTCGTTTTTTTTTTTTTAAAGACAAACCATACAGTTTTGGAAAAAATTGATGGATTTATAGCGTTTTGGAAAAAAAATAAATTAACTTTTAATTTATCATAAACAATATTGTTGTTTGATTTAATAATCATTGTTCAACATGTTCAGACTGAGCCAATAAAACATTTTAACAGGATAAATTGAATATTCACAAAATGTGTGGGTCTAGGTAAAAAATGTAATTTTCCTGAAAACTATTGAAATGGATTTATAGCGTTTTGGAAAAGACCTCTTCATATATTGGCCACATTTTCTTATCGTGTAAATAACGATAACATTAAAAATTAACATATATCGGCCAATACTGATATGGTGGCCAATATATCGTGCATCATAAAAACATTGTATTTTTCTGTTTTATTCAACAATGTTGTCTAATAACTGGCTAACATAAATTGTATCCCCATATATTTTCTGAAAAAACAATAATATAATTAATATTATAAATATATATAATAACATTATTTATACTTGTATATATTTATGAAAATAATAATATAATGTTAATGAGTGAAAATATGAAAAATATATTAAATGCATATATACTTATATACATTTATACATTTAAAAGCATTTTATACTATTTATTTATGGGATAAATACTATATAAATGATATACTATATAAATTCATTAAAATATACATATTTTATATTTATATGTTTAATAACAATTTTATACATTTAAATGATGATAATACTATAATTGATACATTACTAATGAAAACTTTGTGGTTGGCAAAAAATGTTTTTCAAAGAAAAATTTTGCAACAATGTGAAAGTCACTTCTGATCAATTGAATGCATCCTTGCTGAAAAAAAGTATTAATATCTTTATGTACTGAAACTTTTTAAAGTTAGTGTGTAAAAATATGTAGTGAACATGTATAATATTGTGCTGGGGCATTGTGGGTAGGCAGATCTGAGCTACTGGTAGAGAAAAAGCCCTGCATTTTCTTGTACACTCCAGGCAACTGTTGATCTATATAAAAGAGTGAGCAGCTTTCCCTCCAGCTTGACGGGGAGCCTTGTTTACCGTCTCTGTGGAAATTTACAGGGCTGCAAAGCTGTCGTAATGTTGCTGTTAAAGTTACATTAACATGCTGTGATCTACAATGTGTTTCTCTGACAGACAACATTCTAGTATGCCAAAAGAGAGATACGAGTGTACCTGAATCAAACAACAAGAAAGACCAACTCAGAAGAGAAACATGGACTTTGGTTGGACCAACTATGAGATGATGTGTACTGAACAAACACGGCCACACACAAACACAGATGCACACACACTCTTTAAGTACATAGAAACTGAAAAAGTGCAACATGTTTGTTCAGTACAGACCTGATTTCCAATTCCTTTCTTAACAGTATCCAAACATACAGACAAACCTGCTAATGACGCCACATGGATCAACACATCACGTCTTAAAGGGTTAGTTCACCCAAAAATGAAAATTAAGTCATTAATTACTCACCCCCATGCTGTACCAACCCCGTAAGACCTTCGTTCGTCTTCGGAACACAAATGAAGATATTTATGATTAAATCTGAGAGGTGGATCACTGCTACATAGGCTCCCTAAGGGAACGAAACTTGACGGCCCAGAAAGTCATTAAAGAAAATGTTTAAATATTCCATGTCGCAACAGTGGCTCAACTATAAGTTTATCAAGCGACGAGAATACTTTTTGTGTGAAAAAAACAAACAAAAATAACGACTTTATTCGACTATTCCTTTTCTTCCTTGTAGGCCTGAAACGAGACTTCAAGAGATTTCCATTATTTCGTTATTTCGAGATTTCGTTATTTTTGTTTGTTTTTTCGCACAAAAAGTATTCTCGTCGCTTGATAAACGTATAGTTGAGCCACTGTTGCGACATGGAATATTTAAACATTTTCTTTAATGACTCTCTGGGCCGTCAAGTTTCGTTCCCTTAGGGAGCCTATGGAGGAGTGATAAACCTCTCAGATTTAATCATAAATATCTTAATTTGTGTTCCGAAGACGAACGAAGGCCTTACGGGGTTGGTACAGCATGGGGGTGAGTAATTAATGACTTAATTTTCATTTTTGGGTGAACTAACCCTTTAAGGCAATGTTGCCATCAACGGGCAACCAGGTGAGACACAGGGCCCACGACCCATCTAAAGTATCCAGATAGAAATTTGTTGCCCATTCTCAATGGGAAAGTGCCCAAGCAACATCGCTCGGCTACACTGCTCAAAAAAGTTGCCCTGTGTATCACTTTAAGAATCTCAAGTCTTGGATCACGGAGAAAAGCATTGTGGGGGAAATCACACACTGTCTATGTAGGCACTACATTTGAATTTGAACCTACTTTGTGACCATTAAAAAGGTATGTTCTATATAGTATGAATGAATAAGATTCTGATGTACTTAGGGATGGCCTGTAAATCGTTTCTATTTTGTTTTAGTTGTTCTTGTTGCTTTTCTGCGCAGATGAATACAAATCTATTCGTTTTTATATGTTTTATTCATAGATATTTCTAGTTTGCGGGAGTCCCACGAATCGCTTTACTCTCCCGCAACCCGTACACACAGAGAGAGTGCATTACCGCCCGCACTCGCACTCGGCCATCAAATCTAGTGCCGCGCCGTACTCTTTTGCGTTGGGAGTGCACGTCTCTCAAGGGCCGGGCCCGAGGATAGTGTCGGGAAATATCAGGAAATATCACTCCTCCTATGCTAAGGAACCGAGAGTTGTCATCCAGCAGTCTCTTTGGTAGAAGGAGACGAGGAAAACAAACAAGCATGCAAATGGAAATTATCGCGGCCGAAAAAAAATATCAAGCTCATTTTTTTTTATCGTGCGATTAATTTGAGCGACCATCATTCACTATCGATTTGACTATTTGACTATTGATTTACAGGCCTAGCAATTCCTTCTGTTATTTTTAGTGCCCGTTGATTATCTCGCATCTTCTCGTGCTTCAGTAAAACCTGTTAATTTTGGCTGCTGAGTTGCTTTAGCTTTACTAAACTGTGTGTATTCAGCGCTATGATGCGTCTTCAGATGTTTTATTAGATTGCTTCCCTCCTCGCGACACCTTAGCTGAACATAACTTACAGTCTGCCTTGCTGTTGTCATCATCCTTTATCTTGAAATGAGCCCAAACTGCCGACATTATACTCTCCTATGCCTCAGTTCACCTCGACAAAGCACTCGCGGCGGCCAGTTTCGTTTCGCAAAATGTACGTGGTATCGGCATTTTTTTATGAGTACGAGTATATGAGGACAGTATCGGCCCGATCCCCGATGCCAGTATCGGTATCGGCCATCCCTAGATGTACTACATCAGCCATGTAATTATTGTCACATGACCTATCAGTTGCGTTTCTTCACTGCCATTCATTAATCCTCTCCTGTGGCCTCATGGGATAGTAAAGTGTCCATTGAACACACACTTCAGAATCTGGCCGGAAGTAGTAGGTCATCTTTTCGCCTGCTGTTTTTCGAATACTTTGTATTCGGATACAACTCTGTTGGATGTTTTCTGCATACTATAATAGTGGGAAGTGTTCGATTTCGGACGAAGTGTCGGTTTCTCCAACTCGGATGGGGGATTGTTGGCCTGCCGGGCTCCCAGTTTTTTTCTGGAAGCTACAGGGCTTCTCTCACCCCAAAATATCCAGCGGACATGAAATGACTCTGGCACCCCTCAAAGCAGATGGACTTTTTGGTTTATTCAGGATTGAAATTATTAAAGACAGGCCTTGTATTTAATTATGCAGACATGAACTCTCAGTGTCCCGCCATTATCAGGTATCTGTGAGCGGTATTAGGACTACAGTTTGACTTTCAAGCTAATCTCCAAAGCCGACACGACACCTGGAATGTGTAACATTCATATTTCCAGACGTGTTTCATAAATGGTGAAAAGAATGTGAACAAAAATGGCCTAGTTTTTGTTTCTAATTCACTCTAAAGTAGTCTATATCTTAATTTAACTTAGTATGGAAAAGCCTTCCCTTTAGTTTTCTTTACATGTTTAAGCCGTGTGGGTCTTGCAGACAGCTTTTTACAGAAAGAAGAGTCAGTGTTGTTTCACTCAATGGTAGTGGCTTCACACAGTTGATAGTTGGAAAAATGTCTTTAAAATTTGAGTTTAATGTGAGACCAAATATTCACTATAGGGGTCAAATTGTCTTTAGATAACTTTTCAATTGTGGGAAGCAAGCCATTCTTCAGTATTCTCCTCCACTCCAAAGCATTAAATGTCTTTTTACAGTGAAGTAGCTCACCAATACCAGCAGCTAAAAAGGCTCCCCACACAATGACACTCCCTTCTCTGTGGTAGAGATGCATTTATTATTATATTTCTCAGCAGATTTTCGAAGACACCGCTCTATAGCATTACCATGCAACTCATGTTTCTTTGTGATTCATCACTCCACACACAACTCCCATATTCAGCCAAAAAAATTATTCTGTCTTTGATGTTTTTCTGAGACAGCAATGGCTAAAAGGGTTAGTTCACCCCAAAATGAAAATTCTGTCTGTAATTACTCACCCTCATGTTGTTCCAACCCCGTAAGACTTTCGTTCATCTTCGAAACACAAATTAAGATATTTTTGATTAAATCTGAGAGCTGGATCACTCCTCCATAGGCTTCTAAGGGATTGAAACTTGCCGGCCCAGAAAAGTTAAAGACATCGTTAAAATAGTAGTGTAGTGTAACTGCGCAGCGCTTCTAGGTTGTACGTCACACACATAACCAGCGTCGGCCAATAGTGAGCCTCCGTGTGACATACAACCCAGAAGCGCTGCACAGTTTCACTACGTGAACTATCTCGAGGCCCACAGAGAAGGAAATGAATAGTTGAATAAAGTCGTTATTTTTGTTTGTTTTTTGCACACAAAAAGTTCTCATTGCTTGATAAACTTAAGATTGAGCCACTGTAGTCACTTGGACTATTTTAATGATGTCTTTAACTTTTCTGGGCCGGCAAGTTCCGATCCCTTAGAAGCCTATGGAGGAGTGGTCCAGCTCTCAGATTTAATCAAAAATATCTTAATTTGTGTTCAGAAGATGAACGAAAGTCTTACGGGGTTGGAACAACATGAGGGTGGGTAATTACTGACAGAATTTTCATTTTGGGGTGAACTAACCCTTTAAGTAGTGCACTTGCTTAAATTTAGCTAATTTCCTGACCAATATTTTGTGGTTAAGACAATTAAAAGCTAAGTGTTAAGCCATTTTTGGCTTGGTCCACTTGTTTTTTGCCCAAGAGTATAGGCTACATCATTATAAAACAGCATCTAAATTGAGTGAAGCGCATCATGTGGCAGCCATGCGAATAAAATCATTTAATTCATTCCTTATAGGCTAAATGTTCTAGAAATAACTACTGGGTAAAACAAACAACAATTACAATGGGAGAGAGATGCTTCCAGCACAAGACCATGTACAGCTCAGACAGTATCTGATACAGCCTATTAAAAATAATCAGAACCCACGCAGAAGGGCCTTTGTAAATATATTTAACTGGTGTCTGTTTTTATTAGACTCGTTAGACACCATTACAACCATTATTCCCCCTTTTTCATTCACACAGACTATATCTATTCTATATCCTCAATTTATCCAGAATCATGCAGCTCTAGTTTTACGTCAAATGCGCTAGAGCATTAACCTTTTAGCGCCGCTCACCGGACACTTATTTTCCGAACTGCCACAATATGTACAACAAGCAACGTGTGTTATAATGAACGCATTTTTAGCGACATTCACTGGACATTACACTTTGAAAGTGTCACAAAACCTGCAAGAAGCAACGTAATATTTTGTAGAAATGCCGCCACTCACACGTTTTTCCAATGAGCCTGGGTTGGAACAGAAGTACATTGGCTCCTCGGTGAGAGGCCGAGAAGGTCTAAGGGACAGTCATCGTGTCCTCCCGCATCACATCCTCAATCCACTCCAGCCTCAGCCTCCACGGTGATATCTCCATGACAACCGCAGAACAAGAGAATGCAAATGAGCCTCATATACCAAGGTGTTCTGGGAGAAAAGGTCACATGTAAAACCAATTCCGTTCTCTGATTTCCATTTCCAACACAACCTGTCCCTCACATACAATCAACCTGCAACTAATAGACAAAAAAGAACCAAAATGATGACACACACTGAGAAACGGATAAGTGTGAGTATTGAGCAACAACAGACATAAAGATAAGAAATAGCCCTTTAATAGGGCATGCACAGTTCCAGCAGCTTAATGAATGGAATGGATTGTTAAAAGACAGCATCAGTTGAACTCCAGAGATTATTATAGCTCCTATTATTCCCATGATTGCAGCTCAATACTAAATTGCAGACTACAGAAATTGAGCTTTAGCCAAAACAGGAAGAAACAGGTAGTTACCATCGTGCAAAGTTGCTAAGGTGAACACGCTTAAAGGAAACCATCAAAGCAAATCTATACTTTACTAAAACTGTTTCTAGATGAGTTATTGTGGCTTCCTATCACAACAGCACAATATCTGGGCCTATTTCTGTGTGTGCTTATAATTGTCTAGCCTATCTCTAAAGTCTGATCAATGCATTTAGCGAACACATTCAACCTGGAGCCAAAATGATCACTCAACAAAAGCCAAATAAGAGAACTTGCTAGAAATGACAAAAACATTTCCAACTTTTACCTCAGTGCACTGAAAAGCCTTATAAGTTGACCGCACTCAATTGATTTAGTAAACTCTTCCCCTTAAGTTAATTGAGTAACGGGGTCTCTCAAAACTTGTATGTTTAACCCATTAAAGGGATAGTTCACCCAAAAATGAAAATTCTTTCATTAATTACTCACCTTCATGTTGTTCCAAACACATACGACTCTCATTTCTGAATTTAGGCTTTTATTCACATACAAACATTGATCAGCAAACAGGCTCAACTGAACCTGCTTGACACGCAAGAACAAACCTCATGCGTAAGCTCAAATGTGCTGCGTAACACGAGAATGAACTTCATTGGTTTTTGCACGTCAAGAGATTATGTTGATTTGAATGTTTATATGTGAACAAAAGTCAAAATTCAATCTGTTCATCATATAAAGCGATTGTCTCTCTTCAGAAAATTTGGACTAAACCGCTCAATTCATATGGATTATTTTTACGATCTCTTTATGAACTTTTTGAAGATTTTCGAAAGTAGTTGCATGGACTGTCAATGGAGGGACAGAAAGCTCTCAGATTTCATCAAAAAGATCTTCATTTGTGTTCCGAAGATGAACGAAACTCTTATGCGTTTGGAACGACATGAGGATGAGTAATTAATGACAGAATTTTCATTTTTGGGAAAACTAACCCTTTAAGTTCACTTACTTAGGCTAACTGAAATAAAACATACTGAACAACAGTATATTAAATGTCTTTATTGACATATTAATTTCACCATATTAATGAAATGTTAATGGTCATAACGTTGACTCAAAGTTTGCAACAAGACCTATTAATTTTCCAAACTTTGGTGCGTGTGGAACAGTTCTTGCATTAAGCTACCAAAAACAAAATCATTATGGAGGAACTAGGCTGGATTACAAGGTGCAGTTTCACTGAGAGACGCTCATCTCACTCTTGTATAGGCTAATACTGCAAGTGATACAATGACTAAATTGTCACACAGCTAAATAACCCAATTGTCATCATGGACCAAAAATGCATTTAAATAAAAGAAAAGAATGCAAACAAACAACACACTGTCATGCCCAATAAGAACTATTTAGAGTCAGTAAAGTTTCTCAATTCATCTGTCAATGGTTCAAAACACATGGCAGGGCGTTATATTGGTACAATAACCTGTCTATCACATGACGCTCTTTAACAATAAGAACACCCTTCCCTATAATAAACAAACAGCCAGAAAACAAACAATCTTGCATGCTAGTGGAAGCTGTGTTCTAGCCTGTAAAGAGAAATATAGGCTAGTGTTATTTCCACACATAAACTCTTTAGCACAAGTTGCGAATTACATCTTTGAGCCACCAGCCCTATTCAGGTTTTCACACACTAGTATCACTAAGGCAAAGTGTTACAGAAATGCAGTAATAAGTTCATAATATAAATTGTAACCATTTGTAATGACTAACTTTCACACAATGTGTCTAAGTCAGATGCCAGTTGACCATTAAAACACAATTTCTCCCACAGTTTCAACACAAAACAGTTTGTTGTTGTTGTCTTTTTCAGTGAGAGGAAAGTACACATTTGTACACATTTATGTGGAAACGGCTCATCATGTGAATAATCTAACCTGTTAGCCTTCCTTGACACTGCGAGCTACTGTTACCTTATTGTTCTGCAAATAAGTTTAGGCCTTGTTTTGATTGTCTGCAAGGATTTCCCCGCTCCGATTTTCACTGCTTGTGGGATCATTCCCTTTTCCAAAACAGGCTGTATTACACAAGCTTCTTCTCTTGCATCATGTATTTGTGCAATAGATAGTATGAAAAAGGGAACAAACGCATGTTACACAACCAATTGACACATTCAAAGCAAGTAGAGAAGCATTCAGATTGGGCAACTGGAATATGTTTGAGAGGACACAAGAAGTTTTGGGTGTCCTTAAGCTCAGTACACGAGACAGAGAGGGCCGGGAACAGATTACGTCTGACCAATAGCAGTCGGCCTCTAAGAATAAGGAGAAGGGCAGAACTGTGTCCCTTATGGGCTGGAGGTCAAACAGGGAAGTCAGGCAACATTAAGGGTTTGACAAGCAGAATCACAGACGCAGCACAATTTAACCCAGTGTTACCAGTGTTTGTATGCGTACTGTCATTTGTGCAATGTGTGTAACACAAGTTCATGTGAAATTTGACCACAACAGCAATCTTCAGTATCATCTCAAATTAAAAAACAAAATCTCATTATCATTGTTATTTGAACTCTTTATCCCATGGCCAAATCAATATGGTGGTTATTTAGAAAAAATAAATAAATAAATAAACATACAAAGTCAAAATTTGTATGGAATATTGCAGTGTTTACAATCAGTGCACATGATCTTTTTTTTTTTTATTCATGTGCCCTCCTAATCTTAATCCAAATAAATTCCCCTCTAATTTGCAACGTCATCTGAAGGCAAAACAATGTCACTAACATGAGATCACAGCAAGAGCAAACCACAACCATCCAATCAATTCCTGTTGGATAAAATCAAGCCCCGCCCCTAATTAATTTATTTTTTGTTTCACTCGGATATAGTATGTCACAATAGGGAAGAATAGACTATCACAACTTCCTTTTCATGAACACTTTGGCTGTGTTTAAGGCAACTTTGTTATGACCTTCCCTTGCTAACTTCCCTGTCTCGTTCACGCAGATACGTCATCGCTTACGTTGCACGAGTGCCTACTACTGACGGAACCCTTGCAATGTTGAAATGGGGACACCCTAAACCCTTGACCACTTGGAATCTGCTATGGGAGTTACTGTTGTGACGTCACAATCATGTTGCATTGTGGTCTATGTATGGACCTGCCTGACTCCCTCAGTCAAAATCAAAGGACTGAGGGTCTTTCCAAATGAACTTCCCTTCCCAACTTCCCAAATAAAAGCCCAGTGGTTGACAAAATGACAGGATAGGATACCCAGACAGCAACATAGTGTCGGCCGGATCTGGATTCAACGGCAACGCATACCAGATGTGGGCCAGATCTGGGCTGACAACTAGGCTGCTGTCTGGGTAAATTTTAGATCTGCATTATTGTTAAAGGATGGCTAGGAAGGCTTCATTGGCGCAAATCGGTTCTTTTAACCAATTAATTTCAAAGAACTAGTTTTAAAACGGTTCAGCAGTTATTTTATGTCTGTACGTGATTACGCCATCACGTGGTCCATATTACGCTTTAACACATTTTAAGAAGGCTACAAAGATATATTCTTGGTTATGATTTTCTTATGATATTCTTGGTCAGATTTCCACGACGCATGCGTGAGAATTGCGATCTCCTTCAACTACTTCAGTTAAGTTCGCGTCGTGGAAATCTCTTGAAGTCTCGTTTCAGGCCTACAAGGAAGAAAAGGAATAGTCGAATAAAGTCGTTATTTTTGTTTGTTTTTTTCGCACAAAAAGTATTCTCGTCGCTTGATAAACTTATAGTTGAGCCACTGTTGCGACATGGAATATTTAAACATTTTCTTTAATAACTTTCTGGGCCGTCAAGTGTCATTCCCTTAGGGAGCCTATGTAGCAGTCATGCACCTCTCAGATTTAATCATAAATATCTTCATTTGTGTTCCGAAGACGAACGAAGGCCTTACGGGGTTGGTACAGCATGGGGGTGAGTAATTAATGACTTAATTTTCATTTTTGGGTGAACTAACCCTTTAAAGAAAAGTAGGTTAACCTCCTTTCAAATTACTTATTAACAATTCAATTAAAAGATAAAAGAACTCGTTTCGTATGCTTGTTGAAACATACAATTGAGTCATACTCATGTTTACTATACATGTTGTAC
Organism: Tiaroga cobitis; assembly: GCA_030578255.1. Taxonomy (NCBI): domain Eukaryota; kingdom Metazoa; phylum Chordata; class Actinopteri; order Cypriniformes; family Leuciscidae; genus Tiaroga; species Tiaroga cobitis. The sequence goes on along the minus strand of CM060609.1, from coordinate 6,318,365 downwards.
AGTCTGTGTTTCCTGAAAACATTGTAAACCTAAACTGGGTCCAATGGTTTCCAAGATATAGGGTTACGAATCATTTTAGAAAACGGTTCAACGGTTCAAACGAGACCGGTTCAACTGATTCATCAAACAGATCCGATTCAAAAGAATGATTCGCTCACGAATAGGACAACAACACACACCAACCAAACTGATGTAAAAAAACACAGGGCCTAATCCAAAACACTCATACACAAACACTGAACATACAATGTACTCAATTTCTAACTGCAGAAATAGGAAACCGTAGTAAGAATGGTTCAATATGAAATATGAACCTTAAGTTACCTTTCGCGTGACAATCAGCGCAAAACTTGTTTTCCTCTGATGCGAGAAGAGATGTGAGAACAGCCTGATAGCGGTCAATGTCTTTGACTGATTTACCCGTCATCTTCAGAAATCAGTATCTCACTGATCGACCTGTTCTGTGATAGTCCGAAGCCGCTGAGAAGATGTTCAGATGTTTGTCCGTTAATGAAACACCGGGAAGCGGATCGCTGACAGGCTGCTGCAGATGAAGAGAGAGAAAACAGTACAGTACTGCTGGCTTCCGCTAATCTTACCAGGAAGAGGAAAAAGCTGTGAACCACGGATCATATAAAAACACCATATTCCCCTCTGTACATTCGCTGGTCCTTGACACCCAACTTTCCACCCGCAGTATCAGAGACACATCGAGCACGTTCACGCGCAAACAGTTAACGTTAGGCTACACTTCAGTATTCATGAGTTACCGCACTGCCTCTGTTGTGTCTGCTGGTGGTCGACAGACGTGCTGTTTAAAACATTCACTGTCTAAAAGATATAGACTATTATCCAGCATCAGAGGGACAATTGCGGTCGTGATGTTCGCCGTTCAGTGATGTGAATTACAACCCCTTTGTGTAATTTCTAGAAAATGTGTGAAATTGCGCCCCCCTGCGGGGAAAACGACACTGCGCATATCCGATTGATCAACATCCATTCATGTTCGTCTTGTCACACAGGAAAGATGTTTTAAGGACTGTATCTTTGTAACTATAAGGTTTTGAGTCAAAACTACAATTATACAAATATGTGATTTCCCTAGCAGTGGTTTTGTATTGGTTTTAAACATCTAGTTGGAAATATCAAATTAGTTTAGTAAGTTACAGCCTAGCTGTGAGCACGAAAAACACAGCGATGTTTACATCCAAATACACGCAGGCAAGAATCGACTATGATAAAGGTAGGCCTATATTTTAGCCAAAAGGTTGAAATGTGTTCTCAGTTAGGAGGATGCGGAGTATTTTTCATACCAAGGGAACTTTCCACATAAAAACTAATTCAAACCATTAATATCCTAAATGTAATAGTAGGCCTATATAATAATACTATTGTCACAAGCATGCGTTTGGACCGTAATTAATAACTTTGACTTTAAGGTACATGCCCATTCAGACATGTATTTATTCAAAAAAATAAGTCCACCCTGAGACCCTGTTTTTGGACACTTTCTGGTCACTTTAGACTTTGTGAAACATGATGTCTGTAGTTGATGAACTATACGGTTGGCCTCTACACCAGTGTGAACTGAAGGAGACCTGCTTCACACAACCTTTAAAAATGTATTATCTTGAGGCCATTTAGCTAAATGTCATTACAAAAATGCCCAAGAAAAATTGCTGGTGTTGTACATTTTGGAGTTACATTCCAAGCCTCCTATAATCCAGACAGGAGTGGTTGTTTATTATGCCTCAAAAACAAACATTCCTGCGTCCAGAAGCTCCACAGACCGTCCACTAAATCAACATCATGGTGTCCAGCGTACATATTCAACAATCTACAGTATTGAGGTATTCAGTAAGGGGGGCGTGAGAAAGTTAGCTCTCTAGAGCTCTGTTGTCTGCATGTTCAATCAACAGAAGTCCCCGCCTCCTGTGCGGGCGATGGCTTCTCAGGTCTGTCCGGTCCTCAGTGTGTTCTCTGGGTTCTCTGAGCTCCCTGAGTTCTCAGGGGCTGGCTGTAGGGCTGGGTTACACCTCTCTCAATCCTCCCCTCAGGTCCCTGCACACTGTGTTTTTCTTCCCTGTCCTGGGCAGCGCACACACTCACATACACACACCTTTCTTTTTCCCTGGATCCACCATCCTGGGCTGAGAAGCCAGGAGAGAGGGTGGCAAGGTTTGGAGAAACCGTTGGGACGATAGTGAATCTTCACCATGGCTAGATTCTTCATGATCTTCAGAAGCTTGGTCCTGTTGCAGGCGCTCTGCTTGGCCTTATCGCAAGTGGTGAGTCTGGCTGCGCTTATCTACTTTTTCTTGATGCTGGATGATCTTGGTTTTGCTGTCAAGTAAGATCATGTATCTTGGAGAACATCTTAAGGATTGAGATATGATTTACTGTGGATGGGACTGGATTTGTATTCATTTTTAGATCAAATTCATATTCATACTATAGTTGACTAGTTTGGTAGGTGACCTGTTTACTGGAAACTTTTGATTTTAGACTGTTGAGTTTTTTGTGTAATCTTCTAAAAGTTTACCTAAGTGGCTTTATTCAGCATGCAGGCCTGGCATTGATCAATATACTATCCTCAGCAGTGTTATCTTTTGATTCTGAAAGCTTAAACAATTCAGTTTTAGTAACTGAAATGAGTAAATGGAGACCCACTGAATAAAATATGAAGCAGAAAGTGAACATCAGACGAATAAACAGAGAGAGGAGAAGGTAGAAACGGAGAGATTACAAAGAGCCCATTGAAAATACACTGAAAAGCTGCTATTCAAACAGACATAGAATAACACATACTTGTTACATTTTAGATGAACCACCTCAGAGAAAAATGCATGCATGAAGCTCATATGCAATAAAATGCAATGGACCCAATGAATGTGTACTTATTTTGAGTCCACCATCTTATAAACTCATGCCTTGAAAAACAGATCTATCTTTGATGCTGAATGGGGGAGGGTCTGAGTAAACATTCCCAGCCTCTCTTTTCCCACCCCTGATGCCCTGATCATCTAGCCAAGGCCTTTAATTAGGTTTTTATCACAAACCTTGTTCTGTCTATCAAATTTAAGGAAGTAAACATGTCTGAGGCAGTGTTTGCAGTGTCAGCTAAAACTAAGTCATTTTCAGTAAGCTGGAATAAAATAAGCTGTAAACATATGCTTGAAAAACTGAATAAATGCACTATTTATAATATATATAACTATAACTATTTAATTAAAAATATTAATAAATACTATAATAGCATATAAATACTTGTCTGAGGTCACAATTACAGAACAATATAGGCTTTATTTGTTTGTTTATTATCCAAAATTAGACTTGTATACAAGAGAGATTCAACTCATTTCGTAAATTAGGGGTTTCATTTTTTAATTGTTAACAAATTATTTTATAATAAATTGCTAGGTTTGTGGAAGTTAAATATAGAACGCTGTTTATATTAAAGCGACTGGTGGTGCACATCAATGTAAAGGCTTCAGTATTCTATTGATGAAATTGAAAACTCTGTGTTTAATTTTAGACCGGTCCACCTGGACCCCAGGGCCCTCCTGGTCTCCCTGGTCCCGCTGGAACGCCCGGTGCCGACGGCATTGATGTGAGTATTGGAGCCGTTTGGCTGAACCACAGGTCGAGCTGGTACAAAGACAGTCATTGTGCACCTGATTTCATGGGCCCCGAGTTCATCTGCACTACCAAAATCTTGCCAATAGAGGGTGCACAAAATAAAAATAATCACACAAAAGGGTTCTGTTAGAGGGTTGCCGCTTTCTCATATTGAGAGAGAGAGAGAGCTAGTAGATGTTGGTTATTTGATACGGTTGTGGCCTAGACGGGTTCAGTATAAAGACACTCAGCAGGATATACAACAAGTCCGACTGATACATAGCATAGAAAAAACAGAAACAGGATCCCAGGGTTCTCCCATGAGCTTCTACAATATTTTGATTTTATAGTCATAAATAGTGATATATGCATATAGGGAAATATACAGAACTCTGACGCCAAAAATACTTTAAATCTGACTTTATGGATGGTCAGGATGGAGGAGGAGCTTGTTTGTGGTTGGTTACTAAGTTGATATATTTTACTGTACTCTTGTTTGTTTTTGTTTTTTGCAAAAAGCATTATTATTAATTCCCTGAAATTTTGCTATAGAAGAAACTGGATGATTTTTTTTTTTTTTGTCTGTTGGTGATTTGTCCCATAATTTATATTGTCAAAGTCTCACAGTCCATCTTTGCTACTGTTGTATTTCCCTTTATAGGGTGAGAAGGGTCCTCCTGGACCTCCCGGACCACTAGTAAGTGACTACCACAGTTGATCATAAATTTGCATTTTATACATAACCATTTAAAGGTAAAATAAAAAGCCTGTTTTATATTTTCATATATATTATATAAATGCCATTTATTCCTGTTTATTTATTCAAAGCTGAATTTTCAGCATCATTACTCCAGTCTTTGTTGTCACATGATCCTTCAGAAATCATTCTAAAATGCTGATTTGCTGCTTAAGAAACATTTATTATTATTATTATCAATGTTTAAAACAGTTGTGCTAATTCATATTTTTTTGCAGAAACCAGGATGCTTTTTTCCCATGATTCTTTGATGAACAGAAAGTTCAAAAGAACAGAATTTATTTGAAATAGAACAAAGTAAAATTCATTTTTGATTAATTTGATGCGTCTTTTTTTTTTTTTTTTTTTACGAAAAATCGTACTGATCCCAAACTTTTGAACGGTAGTGTAGGCTATATGTGACCCTGGACCACAAAAGCAGTCTTATGTGTCCATTTTTTTAAATTGAGATTTATACATCACCCGAAAGCTGAATAAATAAGCTTTCCATTGATGTGTGGTTTGTTCGGATAGGACAATATTTGGCCGAGATACAACTATTTGAAATCAGGAATCTGAGGGTGCAAAAAAATCTAAATATTAAGAAAATCGCCTTTAAAGGTTTCCATTTCTGTTGGCGATTGTGCTGCATCCACGTAGAAAAAATAAAATGTTGATATATTTAAGGTAGGAGATTTACTAAATATCTTCATGGATCATGATCTTTACTTAATATCCTAATGATTTTGGGCATAAAAGAAAAATCGATAATTTTGACCCATACAGTGTTTTGTTGGCTATTGCCACAAATATACCCGTGCAACTTAAGACTGGTTTTGTGGTCCAGGGTCACATATGAGCAATATTTTATACATCATTTATTGGTAACACTTTATTTTACAGCGTCATTGCAACATTGCGACAAACATATGTTACATGTAGTTACTAATAACTATAAATTATGCATAATTACATGCAACTAACCCTAAACTAAACCCATATCGTACTAACCCTATATTACGTACATGCAGTTACTTAATATTCCTCAGTCCTTAAATGTATAATTACAGTGTAACAAAGACACCTTAAAATAAAGTGTAACCATTTGATCTAATAAAAATAAATGTATTTATTTTGCACCAAAGTCAAAATCAAAGAACTGAGTGTATTATAAAAGTATTGAAACTTTTTCACGTGTGAATCACTTTACAGGGTCAAAAGGGAGAGGCAGGGGAACCTGGTCCTGATGGATCTCCAGGGGAGGATGGCATTGATGTGAGTGACACCTACAATTCAGGAATGACATATTTATGCTGTAGGTCAGCCATTAAAAAAAGGCAGTTAAGTTTGTAGTTTGGAGCTAAATCTTGTTTTCAATCAATACATTTGATTCATAATGAATAATGACATTTGACATCCTGTTCTGATGAAGGTTATTCACACCTACGCTCTGAAATGTTGCCGTGAGACTGAGAAAAGAGATCTTGGTCCTAATGAGCAAGACTTTCTCAGTCACATGCTAAGAAGCAAACATTCCTTATTGGATTTACCACTTAATCTGTTCTGGAATGCCAGTCCCTGGTTTTCCTCTCTCTGAAATGTTTGTAGTAAGATGTCTATGTATAAAAGTATCTTTAAAACATTTTTACTGAATGGATCTTTACATATTAAATGTTCTGCTTATGAATCAAGTCGTTGCCATTATTTATATAGCGCTTTATACAATACAGATTGTTTCAAAGCAGCAAAATAATGATCAATGTTGCAATGGTGCATATTGCTGAATATTAAGTGTCCCCAACTAAATCACCTGCTTAACCCGGCCTTTGAATCATCTTAGAGGTGTTTATATGACTCGGTGAATGATTCTAAATGATTTCTGTCTGATTATTATTCTGAAGGCTTGTTTCCCTCTGTTATCTCTCCAGGGTTTGATTGGTGCTAAGGGTGAGAGGGGTCCTCGTGGTAATCCTGGACCAAAGGTAACGAATTTATATTTTATTTTTGCATTTCATAGATGCAGCATACACACAATCTCTAGTGTGCAATTGTTGGCCAACCAACACACAATACAAACACACACAACATATCTTTAAATGCTGATAATAGAGGACAATGACTGAAAAGAATATCATGAATAATGAATGTCATGTATGCATACTGAGGGTGTTATGAATAATATATTATATTTTCTGTCGTTGTTAGTCTAAAATTGTATAAAGAATGGAACACATCTAATTCCACATGATGTTTTATTGATTTTCACAGGGTCAGCCAGGGCCGGGTGGACCACCAGGGCGACCTGTAAGTATAAAAAAATATGTAAGGAAAAATAATGCTGCGAGTCCACCACTTGCAGTTTCTCAAACTTTTCAACAGGTGACGCTGTAGTGCACAAAACAGTAACATTTTCGACCTGATTTTTGATGTTTGAGTATTTCTACTGACACAATGTGCTGTATTACAGTGCTAATGGACTACAATCAAGCCCTGTTGCTAATCATTTATTTTTATTTTTTTATCTTCAGGGACCCGGACTGCCTGGACTTCCTGTAAGTAAGCCAATTCACAAGCCATTTTTCTTCCTTATCCTCATTATTCCAAGTGAAACTGAGTCAATCCTGCGGTTTCACAAACAAGGTTTGAAAGAGTAGTCCCAGACTAAATGACATGTTTGAGCTGTTTTGACTGAAAGCAACTTGCACTGACATATCTTAAAATATCAAGATGCACACCAGTAATGTTTTTTTTTTTCCTATGGAACGTTTATTAAAGCTATTTAAATGTCCTAATTAAATCAAGGCCTAATCCTGGCTTAATCTAAGTCCTATCTGTGGAATCAGGCCATAGTGAATAAAACGTAGGGTGGGATCTTTGGAAGTTGGAGGGGTTGAAACCTAAGGATTTGTGATGTCAGCCAAAAAAATTGCCATGAATGAGAAGATTACAAAAGCATTTGTTTAGGCTACTATAATAACATGCACCAATGAATCATGCCCTATGAATATGTATGCCAATTATACAGGAGCTTTGACTTTTGACCAGATGTTCAAAGTGATTTGTTTTTTAAACATGTTCTCATGTGCAATTTCAGTGAGAATGATTTGTGCACTTTTACTGTTTGCTTGAAAACTATTGTGCATGCTCTAAAGACTTTTGCAGTGCAAACCGTACAAAACCATAAGAGATCTTAGCCCACAGAGGTTTCTTCTGTTCTTAGATTCGTCAGCACACGCTTATTATGTATTGGATTAATAAACACGTGTCTAATTTCACTGTTCATAATCTCATTACAGGGAGCACCAGGCCCCATTGGACTTCCTGGACAAATTGGGCCTACTGGGCAAAAGGTGGGTCTCATTCGAATACATCTTCCTAATAACATGATAGTGCACAAATCTTTCCTGGTTAAGAATGCTGTTCATTCTTAACCTTTGTTACTAGCTAAGACAACTGTTTTCGTTGTAGCATAAATAGTTTTAGTGGTAAAACATCACTCGGTATACCCATTTAATTAAATGGATCACTGAACTGATGCATGCTTGCACTCACATCTCTCATCACAGGGTGTCTTGGGAAGTCCCGGACCTCCAGGATTACCCGGACCTTCAGGCAAGCCTGTAAGTCACAGTAATGTTTCATTTACTTCACTTTGAAATGTAGTCTTCTCAAGTGAAACCACAAAATCTAATTCTGTGTATAAAGATGTAGGGCCGATAATAAATCAGTGTCAGAACAGTGTAAAATGACACCTCATCTCATACTGCATTTCTGGGCGTACGTTTTATTTCATTTTCTACTCTATTTCATTTCATTTCTTGAAGGCATCCATTTGGGATCTGCTTCAGAACCTTTTCACTCCATGATAAATAAACTCTCCAAACATATTTATTTCTTCCAAGCCACCTGCATTTATATCTTCTTTCTCAATTTATTTATGTCATTGTCATTTTCAGGGTCCGCCAGGAAAGTTTTTGGGTTTAGAGGAAGGCAGCGCTGACTTCCAGGTAAGGTTGTGTCTGCAAACCATGATGTGCCACAACTTTCCCATCAGTCTGAATTCCAAAGTATATTCTCATTCATTATTTCCATAGACATAAAAAACACAGTATTTAAAGAGCTTTAAGCCTGAAAGAAAACCAGTCAGCTCCAAAATGAATAATAGCATCAATAATAGCAAAAGTATTTGAAAAAATGGAGGTTCAAGTTTATAAGGGAATGAATGAACAGCCAATTATATAATCACAAAAGGAAACAATGATACTGTACAATATATAAATGGCAATATATGGCTAAACCATGATAGAAAAATAACATCTTAATGCATTTTTCTTAGTCTTTTTGACTTGTTTTCCCAGTAAAAATAAAAAAAAATCCTCAAAATCTTCTTGACTTGTTTTCCAGTAAAAATATCAAAAAAAAAAAAAAAACTTTAAAGAATACAATTAATTAAAGATAAATTTACAGTATTTATGAAGATGATAGGATGATAATATTTTGATGTATTGTTTTTAATATTTATAGATTTCTTTCTTTTTGTTTTGTTTTAAATTAGACAAAAAATTAAGAAAGCTTTTTATGAATAAACTAAAAAATAAAACATAAAAAGTTTGTTAAAAAAAATCATATATATATAAAATCTATTGTTGAGAATGTGGTTGCAGAGTTGATCGATTTCATTTGCTGTCATTCGCGGTGCTTTATTTCGAGGTCCTTGGTTAAAAAAGCTTGAGAAACCCAACCCTAGATTTATGGTGCAGTGTAAAAGTAAAGCTAATTTACTTATATATTTGTTTGAAATCTATAAACAACAATTTGGTACTATTTTCACAATTCTGTCATCACATGTATATGTACTGTATATAATCCTTCACTATTCAGTCCTACGTCTTCCAAACTGCTCTTATTTCGCATATCTTTTTGGCTTTCTTATTTTTGTCCTCTCAGAATCTGCCCTTCTCTGTATTTATTCTCTCAGAGTTTGCCCTGTTAATACGTTTCACACCCCTCATTGATCTCAGTGTTCATAGATGTTCCTAATGAGCTTCATTAAATGGGTGTCATCAAAGGCTCCTGCCCATTGGCACCTATCTGGATCCAGAATCCGAGCGGGTCCCAGGGCTGTGATCTGCAGCCAGCCTGCCAGGAGTCTGCTCAAAAATGGGGCTTGTGGGATCACGTGGCAGACTGGTTGACTGCTTCTCCACCGGCCTAGAGCCCAGCTGGTGCCCTGTACTGTCTGGATCAATCCTTATCATCCATTTACTGCAATTAGAGCGCTGGTGATCTGAGATCTAGAAAAAATATCCGAGCCCTTGCTGCCCTTTTTCACTCAACTGTGAGGGTTTGAGTTAAACAGATCTGACAGTGATTGTTTAGCCTGTGTGATTTAGTGTTGTTCTTTTTTAATCCAATGTTGCCACTGTGTGTTCTAGTGTCCAACCAACTGTCCACCTGGGCCGAAGGGTCCTCAGGGCCTACAGGGAGTGAAGGTTAGTCAGTTAGAATTTTATATTTCTTTTTTGTGAATAAATACATGACTAGAGTGCTTAGTTCACCCCAACAATTAAAATTCTGTCATCATTTACTCACCCTGAAGTTGTTCCAAACCTGTATGGATTTCTTTCTTCTGCTAAACACTAAAGAAGATATTTTGAAGAATATGGGTAATCAAGCAGGTTATTGACTTCCATAGTACTGGAAAAAGATACTGTAGAAGTCAATGGGGCCCATCAACTGTTTGGTTACTGACATTCTTCAAAATATCGTTTGTGTTCAGCAGAATATAAAGTTCCTTATTGATTTGTGATTCTATGTGGAAAGCACATTGGTCAACAGCTGTTGTTTTTAATAGTGCTATACAAATAAATTGTCATTGTCATTGTCATAGCAGAAGAAAGACATTCGGGTAAATGCATCAGAAATTTCTATTTTGGGTGAAATATCCCTTTAAGGTCTTCGCAAGGGTCAAGCTGCAACCCCCATGACTATATTAACAAAATAGCACAGACTTGAGTGCTTTATTGCTTTTATATTTAGCAAAACTAAAAATAATTCAGATTAAAATGTTATGTACATAAGGAAATTCACTAAGTGTCATCTTTCTGCTAGGACTGCAAAGGTGTTTTGCATCATAGCTTATACTTGTGCATGGAATGATGTATTGACCCATCAGCATCTGGGACTGGAACTATTAGTTTACTACAATATTTTACAAAGTGGTATAATTTAATGGCTGATCCTGAAATTATTTTCTTCACAGGGACATAAAGGTCGAGTTGGTGTACTGGGAGATCCAGGAAGCATCGGAAAATTGGTATGTTTTTCCTTCTGATGATCAGCTGAATCCTTGTTATAATATTAATAATAATAATATATTTTATATATAGTTATATAATTTAATAATTTACTTTAATAATTAAACTATTTCATTATATATATTATTATTCATTTTATATATATATATAATTTAATAATTTAAATATTTTAATCATTTTAAATATTAAAAATATTATTATTCTTAAGAACAACAAAAATAATAATATATTTTTTAGAAATATTACATACATTATTTAATAATTAAAATATTTTATTTATTTTAAATATAAAAAAAATATTTGTATGAATTATACAGATACAATTTATAATTTATTCATTTAAATATTTAAGAGTTGTAAATATTACAAATATTATTATTAACAACAACAAAAAATGTCTTTTAAATAAAAAAATTAAATGTTAAATATTTGTAATCATTTAAAATAAATTATTATTATTATTATTATTATTAATATTATTATTATTATGAACAACAACAATAATGTTATAATTGGTAATAATAACATATTTTAACATATTTATATAATAGAAAAAATTATATTATTTTGAAAAAGTTATTTAAAGATTGGTTATGTTGGTGACCTGACCTGTCTTCATACTTAAACATTATGATTGTTCTATTTTAGTAGAAATAGTCACACAGGGAGGCCAAATAGTGTGTACACTTTGCAACCACAAAGGGGAGCATGTGAGCACCCTCCGGATTCATAAAAAAGACATATGGGACATAGCCCCTTCCAACTTTAAACTTCATAAACCTCATATCACACAATATAGAACAACAAAAAATACTGATTGGTTGGTAGAGTAAAATAAACAATGTTTCTTATTATGCATCCAGATCATGCTTTGAAGGGTCCCAGTATCTCCCCCAAAACACATATCCAGCATGCAGAGCAGGATTATGAGCTAATGAAGCCCCTCAAGGCGTATAACTGCCTCTAATCTGGGTGTGACTCGCAGACAGAACACATTGACCCAGATGAAAGGAAATAGGGGGACGGCAGGTACTGAGAAGATACTTGCCTGTGAATTAATCAGACTTAATGAGCCCCTCAAGGACATTAGAATGGACTACAGGGACAGAGCGGATTTGGCCGTAATTCAGAGCACGACTGTCTTTGGGAAGTGTTGAATTTAAAGTCGGCATGAAATGAAAGTTGTGACAGTCTTTTCTTCCCTATTGTGACGTATATTAGAGTGAAACGGCTTCTAGAATGAGAATTTCCTATCAAATTCAGGACACACATATCTGAAAATTAGTCATATATTTAAACAAATAACTTCAAAGTGACAAGTCACACAATATCCCAAAATAAAAGGCCATTTTTTTTCTTTCAAATGTAAATATGTGTTTTATCCTTGTATTCTCCATCCTTAGGGTACAAAGGGTGATTTCGGCATCTCTGGTGAACAGGGAATACCAGGCCCTCCAGTAATGTATTTATTTCTGTTCGGGTTATTTTATAATTTAAGCCTATGTTGCTGTTACATCATTGCAAGTCATTTTAGCAGTACATTTTATGAAGGTCTTAAGATCACCTGTGAAATAAAATGTCCGCTTGTCTCTACCACAATCACTTTAGGGCCCTCAGGGTCTGAGAGGATATCCGGGAATGGTGGGGCCTAAAGGCGAGACGGTGAGTCCGAAATATTACTCGTTATCTGTTTATGTCTACACTAAATATGATTTGGACTGGTCTGAGGAGATACAGGCCTACAAAATGATACATAGCAGATGGTGTCCATCAGTGTTGTTATTATTGCTAACTAAACTTAAAACTTTTTTTTTTTTCGTTAATAGAACTAACGCTTATGGAAGCTTGTTGGGGGAAAAAGTCAGCTCACAATAATTGTGAGATATAAACTGTGAGAAAATATCACAATTATTACATAAAAAGTTGCAATTACCTTTATTTTTTATTCAGTGATGGAAACAAGCTTCCATACAAGCTGGAATAAAATAAAATACAATTATTAAATGAAAGCTATATATCTATAACTAAGGGTGGGTGTTTTTGGTCCATCAAATATGTGGTTAGTTTTATTACACAGTCTTTGTGTGTGAGATGAGATGATAATTTTGCCAGGCGGTTTTAAATTTAGACATTATCATTTAAATAAGCTTATTATATTAATCATATAACTTATTGTGAATTTTAGCTTCCCCACTGAATTGTACATCGGCTCGATTTGCATACATGGGTTTTATTATATTCTGAAAACACCCTGTGGAACGTAAACAAACATTGCACAACTTCAGTTATATTTGTAGGACAGAAAATCTCCACAGACTTTGTTTTACAATCTGTAAAAAACTTTAAAGTGATTCACAACTTCTGTGACAGGGACCACGTGGTTACAAAGGCATTTCAGGACCAATCGGCATCCCTGGACGCCCTGTAAGTCGGAAAGTCTTGTGTTAATACATTTCATTCTCATAACTGACAAAAATACATTTAAATTATAAGCTTACTGTGCAATGCAGGGTGAAGAAGGACCCCAAGGACCACCTGGAGAGCCTGGTGACAAAGGTGATTTTGTAAGTATTAGTAATATTATTCACATCTGTTCATCCAGGCATTCATTTATCATTCTACACGTTAAGTTATCAAACTTTTCATCCATATATCTATTCATTCTTGTAGGGAGAACGTGGCATACGAGGGCCTCAGGGAGTGGTCGGAAAGAAGGGAGAGAATGTAAGTTAAAAGATGGTCAATTTAAATGCAATTTAAAACAGGTCCGCTAAACTTATGCTCTTAATCTTTTTGATAAATGTTCCCTGTCAGGGTCTTCCAGGAATTGATGGAAAAGATGGTACTCCTGGCATCCCAGGAATAAAGGTATGGATGACTCTTTTTTAGCTCGTAAATCAATTCTCACAGCAGCCATCCTTATTCAAGGAGACACATGACATATGTAAAAGATAATGCATAATGCAGTCAGAGTGAGCAAGTCTTGTTTCATGCAGAAGGGGGTTCTTTTTCCAATATTTAATATTCAATATAAATGCAATATATATATATATATATTGCTAAAATAAACAAAAATGAATTATAATGAATGAATGAATGCTGCACTTTCCTATCCCTTTTTTTTAAGGGTGCTTCAGGACAAAATGGAAGACCTGGAGCTCCTGGTCACCAGGGAGATGCTGTAAGTAAATTTCATACTTCATTATCCTTTCCTTATCATATACGCAGTAATTATCATCATTAAAGGTTCAAGGGAACTTTCCCTCTCTTCCTCACATCTGTCCATTGTATTCCCTTTGTTAAATGAGGATCATTACATATAAAAAGTAAAAGTTTAGTGTATTTTCTGCCTACAGTAACATTCTTGCCCTCACTATTTTGGAGCTTAACCCAGCTTGAAATTGCTCTTGCTATTAACTATTCATCATCATCAAACATGACTCTCCTGGCGACTTGGGGTAATGGAGCATGCTGGTTATGATACAAAACATCACAACGTACTTGCGCAAGCCATAATTCAGGCGCCCTCTCTAACAGGATGAGTTATTGCAGCCTTGTTCTGATATCAGCACAAAGTAAAGGACAGACATGGAGCTGTCTACGGAGGCCTGCAGGGGTCACTACATTCATCCTGCATGCTATTTTTCACATTTTGTAGGGTTTGCCTGGTATGCCTGGAGCCAAGGGTGAATTGGGAATTAAGGTGAGATCATGCAGTTTGTAAATTCCTACACGTTTTCTGTTGTTATTGTCGTTGAACTATAAACTAGTTTTTGGTGTGCAGGATGTCAGTTGATACTATACCATCCACAGTGCTGGAAAGTAACAGATTATATGTAAACTGGATTAGAATCTAAAAATTTAAAACTTGTAATTAGATTATATACATTTTAAAAATGCCATTAATCAGATTAAAGTTACTTTTTTATTGATTACATATTCAGTCAATTATTCATAAGTTACTGATTTTCCCAATTTTACAGTTCTCTTTACATTGACATGCAGGTAAACAAATAAAATGTAAATTTTTCGAAGTTTTTTATTGTTCATTTAAACTTTTTTTTATGCTTTAATTATTAGCTTTTCTTTAACTCACAAAATAACCGGGTTCAAATCTATGTGATACACGAGTTAGGTCAAAAGTAATCCAAAAGTAATCAAATAGTAGTCAGATATATTACCTGAACTGTAATCTAATGGATTATGTTACTAAATTTGTAATCTGTAACAGACTACAGTTTGTAAGTAATCTACGCTGCACTGACTATCCACTAGAGCTCCATTCTATCTTTTCAACCATTTATTTGTTCTCTTTTGTGTTTAGGGTGAGACGGGACCTCGCGGTTTGATGGGAACGCAAGGCCCTCCAGGACCTCAAGTATGTCATATCATTCAAGGACACTGGTTTACAAATAATCCAAAAGGTTTTTTTTTTTTTTTTTTTTTTTTTGGCTTCTCATGATGTTTCTCTTTCTCTCAGGGAGAGCCTGGTCCTCCAGGTGAAGCTGGCATGGAGGGAGTCCCAGGGCCAAAGGTCAGTTTCCATCCTCATTGACAAATCCTTTCATTAACATTGAACAAAATGCTCTTTTCTTACCTTTTTATGTCTCGTCCGATAGGGTGACAGGGGTGAAAGAGGACCAGTTGGGCCTTCTGGTATTATTGGCTTGCCTGTAAGTTTCGTGATTTAATATTTTCCTTATTTTTCTGCTATAATCAGGGTTCCCAGGGTTATTGAAAACCTGGAAATATTTTGAAGGATTTGTTCAAATAAATGCTAACACTTTACTTGAGGCCTTTATATATATAATGCATTATAAAAGTATTCATAAGATACAGTTGTAATGCATTATATATTTTCATAAATGATTATAGCCTAAGTTAAAATATAATATTTTGCACTCGATTAAATGCTAATGAATTTACAACCTTTATATAATGTGTTTTTCTCGATTTTTTTTGGTTGATATTCTGTCTCCAGCCATTATAATAAAAAATATCATCATTTCTTTGTAAGTGGGCAAACTTACAAAATCAGCATGGGGCATATTATCAAATAATTTATATATATCTAAACTTCTTTTTTGAGTCTATAAAAAAATAATCTTTATTCTATAATCAAAAGAAATTACAGTAATTGTTTTATTTTTTTGTCATTTTCACTTATCTTGTGTGTTTTACTTGCAGGGAAGTAAGGGAGAGAGGGGGCCCATGGGCGTCCCAGGTGGTCAGGGTTTAACTGGAACTAAGGGTGACAAGGTTTGTGACCATATGAACACAATAATAAAGAGTAAGTGAACTGAGGTTATTTCAACTGGTACAGTGATGAGGTCTGACCACATGGGGGCAATCTTCACTCATGATTTGACTTTTCTAGTAGAGGACATCTATGCTCTTAGATAATTCATGTCCATGTTTCCAAATAATACTCCTCAATTCAATATGAAATATCCTCTTATAGACACTTTAATGTCTGTTGTCCTTTAATCTACAATATCCTTGCCGTTTAATACATTGAATGATGGCGGTAAAAGCCGGTTGATTTAGTGTGCTCGGAGAGTTTACGGTAAAATAAGATATTACCAACAATAAATTGGTATCCATTAGGGCTGACACTGAGAGATATCTGATGTACAATTGCATCTACTTACAGGGATTTCAAGGCAAAGTGGGATCAAAGGGAGACATTGTGAGTACACCCTCAGATAAATACATACACATATTTATGGAGGGAAATAGAAACCATACATCACAGTCCACATCACAAAAGATAACAACTTAAGATGACATTGATGGATCTCACCTGCTTCTTTCACAGGGTAATCCTGGTGTAGAGGGATTGGCTGGGGAGAAAGGAGAGAAGGTAAATACGTCTTGTAGTCTGATATATTTATTTAATAGATTGGTTCCAGAAGACTTCTGTTCATCTTAAAATTGCGTTTCTCCATTTAACAGGGACAATCTGGGGAGCCTGGCCCTAAGGGACAGGTAAGGACAGCATGAAGAACACCGATAATGCAAAGTGAAATGCGTAATTTAGTTAGATTCAGCTTTATTTGTTTGTTTTACAATAGGGCAGGACATGACAAACTATCTTGAAGGTGAATTGTGTCAGTTCTTTGTTTTGAAATACGTCATGCCGCCCCAGTTTTGTGAGTACTTTTACACAAGTCATTCTGACGTGTGTATTTTTGGCCCAAGCCGCCTACCCAATGGCGTGAGTTAGGGGCGGGGCTACTCTTTTGTCCTATAAATGGAAGGAGGTAAATCAGACATGTTTATGGCAGTGCTGTTATTAACTAACTAAAACTAAAATGATGAAGAAAAAAAAAAAGGTAATTTACATAAAGATGAAATAAAATAAATATGAATATTAGATAGAAAACTTAAACTTAAAAAATACAACTAATTAAATTAGAAATGTTGTCTTGGAAACCAGACGAAATGAAATGAAGTTGTAAATGAAGTTGACCAAAAAAAAACCGACTGAAAATGTCAATTTCATGAACAAACTAGAATTAAAATACAAACTGAAAATATAAAATAAAAGGTAATTCTGAATATTAACCAATATTACATTAGCATATAAATAATAATTAACATGGTTTATGGGACATGTTCAGGAAACCTGTTTGGAAATGATCATTAATATGATATTGCTCAGACCTATTATTATTATTTTGCCCAAAACTAGCAGACTAATGGTGTTATCTTGGCAGACTGTAAAGCATGAAATAAATACAATTTTATTATCTGTTTTGTAATTGATATTTGCTTTGTAATTTATTAAGTTTTGACAAATTAACCGATTCTTAATTTATACTATTATATTTTATAATCTGCCAATTTGCCACAAAAAAAAAATCTTATTTTGTACCACTAGTGGTGCAGAAATGACACACTTCACCTTTAAGATAACACTTTATTTATCTTAAGCTTTATCCTTGTACAATCAATAGTGAACATCCTAGTTACTTTATTTTCTCAATGACTGCCTCCTCTATCAACAGCAAGGTGTGACTGGTGATCCAGGGCACAACGGTCCCACCGGAGATCCCGGGCAACCAGGAGACCAGGGTCCCGCAGGCTTACCTGGTCCACGTGGCCTGTCTGGAGAAAGAGGAGTTCCAGGGATGCCAGGAATACAAGGAACAACTGTGAGTGTCAAACAAAACCTCAAGAACAATTTCCATCACAGCTTTCCCAACCTACATTAACCAACAAACAATTCTGTTTACCAGAGAGCATTTATGCCTCAAATCTACTCAACTAAAGTATTGCTCTAGCCAGACAGGTTGCAGTAGAAACACTTGCAGACAATAATGAGAACTCTTGAAGTGAGGAAGATCGGGTTTCTCTTTCAGTCTCTTAAAGGCACAGTATGTAAGATTTTTGGATTAAAAAATCCAAAAACCACTAGAACAATGTTATTTATTTTGTTGACTTGTGTACTAACATCATCACGAATGTTTCCAACGTTAAATTTTAACGGCCCGCGCCATTGCGTCACCAACTCGCCTGTCAATGACGTCATGTCCACGTTACCCTCTGTTTCCGCAGAAACCATGGAAACACCAAAGATGCTTAAAATATATTATGTGTTTTATTAGACAGGTGAGCCACTGTTTTTGGATACATTTATCGACAGAAAACGAATAGCATAACACGGTTGGTCTTATTGTTTGAATCTCTTGTTTTCTTGATTTACCGCGTTTTTACCATGCCTCAGAGACAACATTATTTTGTCAAGTGGCTAACATAGCAAAATCAGAAAGAGCTTTATTTGTAGTAAAAGTAATACAGCATTTTCTCCACCATACAATATACTGTATTTTAAAATGAACTGCATGCCATTTAGCAACACAAGTCATCCAGCTTTTATTAATATGATATTATTATTGTAATATCGATCTAGCTTATACCACAATATCCTGCTTCATACCACAGTATTGTTAATAAAGCTTTAATACATTAGCTACATGATTTCTGCCTGAGTCCCATCGAATTGCTTTCCATCGGCTGTGGAGGTGAAGACGACAACTCCCATGATTCCATGCTCACCCAGCCAGAAATGAAATAATTTACTCACCATCCATCAATGTTGTTCTGAATCCAAAAGGAGATGTTTGGCGTTCTAAGCTGCTCTTTTCCCAAAAAATAATAATAAAGAGCTGTGGTCACTATTTACTTTATTTATAGGGAAAAGAGCAGCTTTGGACATTTTTTTCTAAATATCTCCTTTTGTGTTCCACAAAGTCAAACAGGTTTGAAATAAGGATAAAGGATGACAAAATGTTCATTTTTGGGTGTGCTATCACATGAACTGTGTTTTTATAATTTTTATGACTTTGCTTTTCAGGGTCGTGATGCTACGGATCAACACATTATTGACGTGGTCCTGAAGATGCTTCAAGGTGAGAAACAATCATTGTTCTTTCCGTAAATGGCTGCAATCCAATTTGGCTGCAATCAGTGTGTCAGAAAGAGGGCAGCTGTAATCTATCCGGCTAAATCTACAGTACTCTTCATCCTTCAGAATGTATCAATGTGCAACTCATCCCTCCTCAGGGACAGCTTTCCTGCCAAACACTATTTATCCGTTTCTCCAAATTGACTTCCACACAGTTCTGTTTTCTCTGGGATTGTCAGGCTATGCTCTCTGGCCTTCTATTTTGCAAGAGAGAGAGATGACCTGAAGTTGCCCGCGATAACCCTTGTTGGCTCCCACCGTTTCACAATGTAATCCCTCAACCTTGCGATTGCAAACATACCTCCGCTTATACAGCCACACACTCACGTGAAGCGAGAGGAAAGATTTCTCTTTCGTTCCCCATAGGGAATCAGATTAGATGTGGAGATTTGGTCAGTGTGACACCTTGAGAACTGGTACAACAGATGAACGTCCAGCTCTGGGTGGTTATCTTAATGATATTTACCCAATGTTGCACCCGGTGAGATGTGATTGTGTGCTAAGCGAAGGTTTGACACTATTTGCAGGGATTATTTTCAGGGTTAAGCGCCTGAGTCTCCACACAGAACACATTTTTGCATTCCACTGTGCTACTCTATTGATTTTCGATGTAAATTTGGCTAGGTGGATTTGACTGCTGCACATGAGACCGTGTTCTATAAATGCAGCGCTCATGTTAAAAGATCTTTAGATCTTAAGTTTTTCCCTTTCTCTGGCCTGCATTTCGCTTTTTTGCATTCCACTGATTTGCTTTTATTTTTGATTTAAATATGCATTAGATCAGGGGTTCTCAACTCTGGCCCTCAATATCCACTTTCCTGCAGGGCTCAGTTCTAACCCTATCAAACACACATGAACAAGCTAATCAAGGTCTTCAGGATTTCTAGAAACTACAGGCTTGATCAGGAATGGAGCTAAACTCTACAGGAAAGTTGGACTGCGTCTGAAAACAGTGCAGCGTTTGCGCACTAAAGCACCTCATGAAAAAACAAAATGTTAAGTTTTTTAAAAAATGCGTCTCTAGATGGATGTGTTTAAACGCTGCACTTGCATCTCGCTCTTTCGCAGTGTCTCGTGCATGATATGCTGTTTTTAAAACACAGCACAAGTTAAAAAAAAAATGTTTTTTTTTTAAATGTACCTCATGTTTTTGCACTTCACTGAGCTGCTTTTGCATAGTTTTTTATTTAAACATGCTCTAGATCAGTGGTTCCCAATCCTGTTTCTGGAGTACCTTCAACACTGCAGATTTGTTGTCTCTTATGCCTGCTACAGATCATTATAAATCACACTGTACGACATGGATGTAATACACTTGGGTACGACGTGTATGTAGACTGTGCGATGATGGCACCTATTAAATCGTAGTCTACGACGCAAGTTAGTGTAGAAGAATAAAACGTCATTAGCATGAGCTAGTGGTAAACAAATAGAGCACGATGAATCACACTTTGGCAATTGTGGTGTTTACTGTATGTATGCTAAAAAAGAAGAGGAGGAAGCGAAAGAGGAGAATATGGACACAGTCATGGCTAGGGAAAAGAGGCCAACTTGGCATGCCAGTTTTGCAAATGGAGCTTTAGGTAAGTAGGTTTAAGTTTTAGTGCCATTTCGTTGATCAATACGCCGTTGCATGTTTATTGTTGGTTAGTAGACGACGGTCGTAGCAGCAAACACACTGTGAGATGATCATGCTAATGAGTGTACCAACAATGTACACTCAACGGCTGTCACAATTTGCTCACTCGTTTTCCTTCACTACTTCAAGTGAACAGTATTAGTGGACTAACGTAGGGAATAGTGATTGAGGGTTTAGGGGGTGATTTCGGGATTCAGCCCTTGATTAGCTGGTTCAGGCGCGTTAAATAA
Source organism: Tiaroga cobitis (assembly GCA_030578255.1). Lineage (NCBI taxonomy): Eukaryota > Metazoa > Chordata > Actinopteri > Cypriniformes > Leuciscidae > Tiaroga > Tiaroga cobitis. The sequence continues at coordinate 6,297,355 of CM060609.1, read as the reverse complement.
GGGTTGGAGCTAACCTCTTCAGATCATTGGCCCTCCAGGAACTGAGTTTGACACCCCTGCTCTACACTTTTTTCATTTTTTTTTCATTCCACTACAGTGTCTCGTGTTCATAAATGCAAAAATACATGCTGCCTGCACTCAGTTTACTTCTATTCTTCTGACAGAAAAGTTAGCGGCGGTAGCAGTGAGCGCTAAGAGAGCGGTACTTGGCGGAGCAGGCATGATGGGACCTCCAGGTCCTCCAGGACCACCAGGATCTCCAGGACCTCAGGGTCCTCATGGACGGACAGGCGGCCGTGGCATTCCTGGCATGATCGGGGGCCCAGGCCAAATAGGAAACACTGGTCTTAAAGGTTCAAAAAACCTTCTAAATGTAGATCTAGCTCTAGCTCGATAAAATTCTGTCAGTTAACCTAATAGCTGTGTATATCATCCCCATGTTTCTTTTTCTTGCAGGGAAGAGGGGTGCAAAGGGAGAAAGAGGAGATCTTGGACGCCCACACTCTGGCCAACCGGGACCACCTGGACTGCCAGGTAAGTTCAAACTACGGCCACCTTTAAAGTCCCTTGAAGGTGAGTTGGTTAATCAAGTGGCCCATCCTGCTCTCTCACAGGTCCTCCAGGTCTTGACGGTGTGGCACGCGATGGTAGGCCAGGCGAGCGAGGACCACAGGGTGCAGCGGGTGAGGCGGGCCGCCCTGGAAAAGCTGGTCCTTCTGGTCTTCCTGGATTTTGTGAAGCAGCTGCATGTTTGGCAGCATCAGCCTACACTTCTCCCAGACTACAAGAGGCAGGAACAGTGAAGGGCCCATCCACTTAATTCAAGCCCTCTACTGGGGCATAAGAACATCTGGGAAGAGAGAGAGTTAGAAAGAAAGGGGAGAGAAGCATGGAAAGAGGGGCACACAGGCCTTCTCTTCATTGGACACATGGTGAGGGGGAGGGAACAGCCGTTGCCTGACATTGTGAATTATTTTTGTATGTGTTAGGATAGCATATGTATGAGTTGACATCTACGGAAAGGAAGTTTTAAGGTGGCAATGTTAGCCAATGCTGATCTGTCCCACCTCACAGTACAGAGAGAGGTGAGAACATTGCCAGTGACATCACCGATGACATCATCATCATGCACCATGGACTAGAAGAGCTGTGAGAATGACATTCAAACAAAGGTGCTGTTTTTTGTTACTAATATTTTTGTTTTATGCATCTGATCCAAATGATGGCAAGATTTTTACAAGCCAGGAAATTCCCCTTTAATTGAACCAATAAAAGAGTATTTAAAGCTACCTTATTAATAGATTCATTTACATTATGCTTCAGTAAACCGCTTCCCCTGCTCGAGCTGATACACCGTGATTGAATCCGAAATCGCCCCATATACCCTCAAATAGGGCGCTATTTGAAGGGACATCCATTTGTAGTAGTGTCCAAAACGTAGTGGATGTTTTTGAGTGCACTCATTCAATCCCACAATACAGCGACATAACGAGTGTACATCCGATGTACGTTCAACAGCTGTCCGAATTCGCTCAAGTGAACCGTATTAGTGGACTAACGTAGGGAATAGTGAATGAGGGTTTAGGGGGCGATTTCGGGATTCAGCCCATGTGTACTTTATGTCCCTGTTTGAGCCATGAAGCAACGCCTTTGATCTGTTCTTCTACATGAGATGGTGACGTGCTCCCATTAACTTTATCCTTGATTCCATGCTGTAAATCTTTGTAAATGTGTTTTAATTTTGTATGGAAAGGGTGGGTTTAGAATATTAAACAGATCCAAAGTTAATGACTTTAATCAGCATTCAGGATCAAACTCCAAACATTGCTCTAACTGAATTACAAACCTGTATGCCACTTCCAAGTTACTGTGTTATGTACTTAGAGAAGAACTGATCATCTTCATTAACAACTATTTATTGTTCTTTTTTTTTTTTTTTGGTTCGTCTGTAAACACTCAAGTTTTTTGTTTTGTTTTTCTGGTTGTCAATACCCCCAATCAATAAACAAGAACTTTTTGTAAAACTCAATGTTCTTCTGTACCGTGAACATCTGAGAGGAACAATGATTTTAACTTTCTTTAAACAATTTAAACGTTCTTTCTTCTGGATCTGACATCTTTTTTGTTTTAATAAAAGATATTCATTTTGATATCTAGCCTTGTTCATGATGAAAAGCGGCATGCATTAAATTCACATGAATGCTACGGTATCGATTCATCCAAAGCACTTGATCGTTGTTAGTTTAAGAAAAGGAAATGAGTTGATGTCATTTTTGAAAAAAACATTCAACTGTCTCCATCCTTCTTGCTCAAGGATACGACAGCAGAAAATCTGTATTATTCCTTTATATCTTTTTATTACACAGCTCAGTGGAATACTTGATTCTGATTGGTCTGATATGTCTGAATATTCTCCATCAGCATGTCAATACCATCTACCGCTCACCTGGATAACTAAAAACATACTTAACACCAATTTATAGAATAAATAGTGTAATAGTGTTCACACTAAAAATTACAATTGGAAAAGTCCACTTCAAATACTTGGATAATACACTTATTTAGCTGATCAAATGAAGTGTGGAATGGGAGGAGCTATCAGACTGATGCTGGATGACCTGGATAACTTTATACAATTCTTACAATAGACACTAGTGCATTGTATACACTCACCGGCCACTTTATTAGGTACACCTTGCTAGTCCCGGGTTAGACCCCTATTTTGCCTTCAGAACTGCCTTAATTCTTAATGGCATTGATTCATCAAGGTGCTGGAAACATTCCTCTGAGATTTTGGTTCATATTGACAGGATAGCGTCACCCAGTTGCTGCAGATTTACGGGCTGCACATCCATGAAGCGAATCTCCCGTTCCACCACATCCCAAAGCTGCTCTATTGGATTGAGATCTGGTGACTGTGGAGTTTAGTGAACTCACTGTCATGTTCAAGAAACTAGTTTGAGATGATTTGAGCTTTGTGACGGTGCGTTATCCTGCTGGAATTAGCCATCAGAAGAGGAGCACACTGTGGTCATAAAGTGATGGACAGGGTCAGCAACAATACTCAGGTAGGCTGTGGTGTTTAAACGATGCTCAGTTGGTACTAAGGAGCCCAAAGTTTGCCAAGAAAATATGTGCCACACCATTACATCACCAGCAGCAGCCTGGACCGTTGATACAAGGCAGGATGGATCCATACTTTCATGTGGATTATGCCAAATTCTGACTCTATCATCTGTTTGTTGCAGAAGAAATCAAGACTCATCAGATCAGGCAACATTTTTACAATCTTCTATTGTCTAATTTGTATGAGCCCGTGTGAACTGTAGCCTCAGTTTGCTGTTCTCAGCTGACAGCAGTGGCACAGGTGTGTCTTCTTCTGCTGTTGCCCATGTGCTTTAAGGTTGGCTGGTTGCGTGTTCAGAGATGCTCTTCTGCAGACCTTGGTTGTAACGAGTGGTTATTTGAGTCACTGTCTGGCCACTCTCCTCTGACCTCTGGAATAAACAAGGCATTTTCACCCACAGAACTGCTACTCACTTGAGATTTTCTCTTTTCCGGACCATTCTCTGTAAATCCTAGAGATGGTTGTGTGTGAACATCCAAGTAGATCAGCAGTTTCTGAAATACTCAGACCAGCCCGTCTGACAACAATAACCATGTCATGTTCAAAGTCACTTAAATCACCCTTTTTCCACGTTCTGATGCTCAGTTTGAACTTCAGTAGATTGTCTTTACCATGTCTACATGCCTAAATGCATTGAATTGCTGCCATGTAATTGGCTGATTAGATATTTGCGTTAACAAGTATGGTGTAAGTGCATAGTGTATATAGCGTAATTTGGGACACACCTTGTGTTTCTCAAATCACATATTCTTGAAATCCTCGCCTCTTTAGTATAAGCAATCTTATTTCTACAAACTAGTTACCCTTGGGCCAAAGTATTTCAAGACATGTCATTCATCCTTTGTGAATACAAAACTGTTGCTATAGCTACAAACTGAAAATGCATATATAAATAAGTTGTTTTGGGATTGACTAACCAGTGAATAAACAAGTTCATAGACTGTAACTGCTTTCAAAACTTTTATTGCTTTTAAGTTTCTTTTAAAAAAAAATTGCACACAAATAACTTTACTTACAAATGGCACTATGATGAGTTGCATGATGAAGGGAGAGATTTTTTTTTAAAGCTTGGGATAATTAAACAATTGAAAGGCTGAATGCTCATAACATTCACTTCATGAAAACGGCGTAATTTAAAAATTGTCAATGGCTCTGCAAAACCTTTTCAGCAACCCTCTCAATACAGAATCTTTCTCGCTATCTTCACACACACTCACACACGCATACAGTCCGAGGGAGTGGTAAAGTGCAGAGTGTAAAAGCATCAGACTGGCTGACGCAGCAGAGAATCAGAGATGCCGTTTGCTTTCGAAATAACTGAACTGTGAAGGTTGGGGATCTGGCGTGTTTTAGGACGACTAGCAAAGCACATTTAAGATTAGAGTGTTCTAGGAGCGCATGATGGTTCAGCTGCAAGTGGTACCGTACAGTATATCAAAGTAAATTCAAGTTTAAGAGTCAAGAGTGGTGGAGGAGATGTCATCACAGAGCTCATCGAGAGATAGGTGTCACTGAAATACTCTTATAAAAATAAAATCTCTTTTTTCGTCCGGTGAAACGTCACAAAATTGCTTTTTAACCCCAAATTGCATATAAAACCTACCTTTACCTTACAAATTGTCCATTTGTTTAGAGCTTGTAAACTTGTAAACGACAATAAAAAGGGCTGCCATGGTGATGTCATTTTTTTTTAAGTACAAAAAGCCATTACATATAAATATAATTATGTACAACACAAGCCCTTGGGGAAGTTCATTTTGAATAATTAACAGTCAATTAGGGCAATTGTATCTATGCCTCTAATGATAACATCAAACTATTTTATACTAAATGGCTCACACTATGGAATGAATTATTCTCTGGAAACTGGATGGATATTTATGCCACATTGTCTTTGCCAAAGCAGTAAGATAGCAAAAATAGCAGCTGCCAAAACAACCCCCTTACAAAAATATTATTAAAGGAATATTCCAGATTCAACACAAGCCCTGTTAACAGCATCTGTGGCATGAAGTCGCTTTCAACAGAAAATCATTTCATAGCTAATTTTGTTACAAAAAAAAAGTTAAACACTTGCCCCATAAACTTCCATTATAAGTGCAAAACTCTTTTTTTTTTTTTTCACAAACTGAGATTTAAGTTAAGAAAAATCCCGCAGTAATCAACAGCATGCCATAGATGATTTTAACTTGTATTTAATTTAGAATATTGCTTAACACTAACCAAGGGCCTTGAAGACTGATATGAAGTGTCAAACGAAATTCTCTCACGGGGGCTAGTAAAGAAATGAAAATGTTGAATGATGAATAAATCTGGGCACCAATAATGACTTTAAACAGCTTGTATGTCCGGGGAAGTAAAAGTCTTCAATTTACTGTAATAATAAATCATAAAAAACAGTTTATGATCCAAGCATAGCATTATGGGACAGTTTTCAGGGGTTAAGGCACTCAATCTTGGGATGTCTTCACTGGTTCAACAGCAGACAATAACTTACAAATGTCCCCCATTCGTGGTGAACCAGTATTTTGGCATTGCATCATGTGGAAATGAAACGCACATTAATCCTTTGGTTCTCCATGGATCTTCTCAGAAGCCGGTAGGTAATTGTGAGAATGTCAATCCTGGGGTACAATCCTCCAACTTTTATTTCTCCTAAAACACTCTTCTAGTACATGGGACCTTTGTGGGACATGGGACCCTTAGGATTGTACTCCACAGGCATACTCATACAGTCTGACGGGTGACAACGGCCATCCTTGCCCTTCTGTCCAGAGGGTCCTGGAGGTCCAGGAATCCCGGGGATGCCCTGCTGACCAGAAGAACCTGGTGGTCCCATCTTACCATAACCAGGAGGACCAGGGACCCCTAAGAGGGATGAATGGAATGAGAAAGAAATTACAGTATGACAGTAGAATAAAGTTGGCAAAATTACCATTTTTGAAAACTAGAGTCAGACCTGGAGCACCCGGAGGACCACTGTCTCCCATCTCTCCTATACCCTTATCTCCTTTCTCTCCCTTTACACCAGGGGCACCTGGGGACACACGAAAGCATCCATGTGGAAGACTGGGCAAATGGAACATTGGACCGCTGTAGGAAACATTAGCACATTAGTTCATCTTACCAGGTGGACCCATGGGTCCCTGCCTTCCTTCACGGCCAATCTGCCCAGAGCGGCCAGGTATCCCCGGGGGCCCTTGGATGCCTGGACTTCCATCTTTCCCTGGAGGTCCTGGTCGGCCAGGGGACGCCACCATCTCCACAGGCATCTGCATTCGTGACATGTAGTAGCCCATGCGCTCTGCAAGAACAAATAAAGGTTGAAACCTAAAACACGTTCTCTGTGAAATAAATTATCTAAAGATAAAGTCCCAGTGCATTTCTCATCATCTAGATATGTCTGGTCACAAAAGTTCTCTCACCGTCAAAGATCTTTATGACCTGCTGTCTGATGAAGGATCTTATGTCATCATAGTTTACAACAGCCTGGAAAAAATTGATACATTTCAAAGTTAAAATACTCACATACTGCATAATAACTATTCTGCAAAACATGATCCATTGTTTCTCAAAGTAGAGACTGTTCTCTATGATACTGCAGACGGGAAACTGTTTCTGTCAGTTAATAAACTCTTCCACCCAAGTTTTTTTATTTTTTTATTGTGTACTAGGCCTGCACAATTCAAGGGGAAAAACACAATGCGATTTAAAATGCGTGAAAAAAATCTGTGTTTCCCTTGTGTTTGTTTGTAGGGCTGCACAATTGTTCCAAAATTGTGTGATTATATATATATCAACGGAAGCGTATTGCATTCACTTGAGGAAAAAAATCTACTCTGTTTTTCTGAATTAACGAGTAAATTATCTCAGAATTACGAGATAATTTTTCATGGAAAAAAGTTTTTTCTCTGTTTTTCTGAATTAATGACTTAATTATCTCAAAATTATGAGTAACTCATTAATTAATAAAAACAGAGTGAAAAAAATGTTTTTCAAGAAAAATGTATCTCATAATTCTGAGGTATTAACTCGTTAATTCCGAAAAACAGGCGATTTTTTTTCCTCAAGTGAATGCAATACGCTTCCGTATATATCAATAAAATAATAATTACTATTATTACTACTAAATCAAATATAAAATACTAGATAGAAATATTCAAAATATTGAATATTTAAGAAAAATAATATAATAATAATTGTATTTTACATTACAACTGTAAAATGCCAAAACTAATGTTTATGGCTGTCTTAATTCACTTTCAAATGATAAACCAACAAACTTTGGTTGGGAACATAGCTTCTGAAAAAGCCTCACATCATTCCCTGGGATTCCTGGTGATCCCGGGGTACCAGCTTGTCCAGGTGAACCAGGGCTTCCCCTTTCGCCACGGGGTCCGGAAGGTCCTATGATCCCTTCTGGTCCTTTGGAGCCAAAACCAAAGCCTCCTCCTGGTGGGCCGGGACGTCCGCGCTCTCCCGGGGCTCCCCTTTGCCCTGCAGTCCCTGCTTCACCCTGGACAGGGTTAAAGGAGCATGACTCTAGGACAATGACCACAGGCTACTCAATGATCCTTGTAATAGCATCGCATAATGGCCTTTATATAGAAACTCAGCACTATACAGTCCACAAAATAAAATGTTCAAGGTCCATCCCATCTACTTTTATGAAAAGGGTGGCAAGTGTGAATACAGTGAACACTATAATCGTGGCCTATATTTCATTCTGCTTTGCAATCTATTGCGTGAATTAAATTTTCTACTTCCTGAAAAACCCTTTGTTGGTTAAATATTTTTTTTATAACTATTTTTGTAAATTAGCTATTGATTAATCAATGTACAGATGAGTGAGGGATGGCTTTAATGGCTTGTATTTTAGTGTGCCTTTGCTTTGAAAACATAAAACAAATGTGTCTCAATTTTCTTTCAAGCGGACAAAAAAACAAAACATTTAAGGTATTGTATGTGCTGTGCTGTACTTCTATCCCTTACAGACAGTAAACAATTTAATGTTGTTATCACCAATTTAAAGGAAATTGCACCTGGATTTATGAAGTGGATCGTAATGAATGCTGGAGAAACATTTGATGAAAATCAGTTTAATGGACTTAGAAAATGTCTAAAACAGACAAAAACAAACAAACATTGAATTCTTACTCTGCATTCCATGTCTTTTTATGTGGATATATAATTAGTTAATTTCTTTGTTATGTTTTTACCTTGGTTATATAAATTCTTGTCCAGTCTAATGTATTTTATAGACTATATTTAAATATATATTTAATACAAATAGTTATACTTAAAAAGATATTGGCACCTTTAACTTCAATGTAGTTGGTTACTTTTAGCTAACGGCTTGTAGTGTAGTTTAGGGTAGGGTAGTTTTAATATATTAATTTACAAGTAGCTTGTGAAGCTACAGTTTCAAGTAGCATTCCCAACTCTGATGTTGTGCATGTAGCAGTCTATATAAAGCGAATCACTTGTTTACACATTTAAGGGCTTCTTCTAATGGGTTGAGGGATAAGCACTGCTCTCATCTCATTCAAGCCTAAACTTCAAAAACCTGACAATCCTGTCCTATCACAGTGACATATGCTCCTGTATGGCTTTATTACGGAGTATAATGGTGTCACTATGTAAGCTGAGAGTGGTGAGTTCAAACAGGCTACTGTGGCAGATGAGGTAAAAAAATAAAAATAAAGAGTGATGGCAAAGTGAGGTTAGATAACAGGCTCTTGTGATTGCAGATGGAGCCACCTGACAACTTCCTTGAACAAATGTAAGCACACAAACTAACTAGATGTGTTGAGCATTGATGGGAGGGGAAACACTCTCTTATGCCTGAATAAGATGTATCCAAATAAATGTGAAAAGATGACAGTGTTCAATGGTGCAAAGACATTATAACAGAGACGTGAAAGCAATGCACCTTACCTTCAGTCCCTGTGGACCAGGTTCTCCTGACAGGCCTGGGGCTCCCTGCGGTTACAGATAATTAGAGGAGTGAAACTGGGACATGTAGTACAGGCTTTTGCAGTAATAACCATTGTGTCTATGTGAACAAGAACATTCCTAAATCAATCAGAATTTTGCCATATTTCGATTTTTTCGTGTAAACAAAAAATTTTCGTGTAAACGTACCCAGACAGCTGGCATTTACCTGTGTTAAATGAAATTAATAATTACCCAATAAGCTTCTAGAAAGTTTTTACAATTCTGAACTAGACAGCTGGCATTTACTTGTAATAACAATCCAATTAACCTTCTAGAAAGTTCCTATATTACGAATATGTCGGCCGTTTACACCACACCATTTTCAACAAGAAAAAAAAAAACATTATGCGTTTTGTCTGTTTATTTACACGACAACTGCGTTTTAAGGGCCTTAAACGCAAACCTTTGAAAACGGGTTTCAAAGAGACCGTTATCGTCTTCGTGTAAACTACAAAAACGTTAAAATTCTAATAGAATTCTAGTTTCTAGAATTTTATAGGTGAATTTGGGAAAACGGTGACGTCATGTGCATTCATATTACGTGTTCAGTCTATAGGTGCATAGTTTTTCTTTACAAAGTGACATCGCCAACTACTGGCCTGGCATGAATAATACAGCGTTTTTAATCGTTTACGGGGATCGTTTTGTCAATGTTGTCGTCTGTACGAGAAAAACGCAAAGGAAAAACTTTTCCGTTTTTAGTACATCGTTGTCGTGTAAACGTACCAAGACAGCTGGTGTTAAATGGAAGCAATAATAACCCAATAAGCTTCTAGGAAGTTTCTAGAATTCTGAACAAGACAGCTGGCATTTATCTGTGCTAATCGCAAGTAATAATAATCCAATTAAACTTCTATATGGTTTCTAAAATTCTAAATTAGACAGCTGGCATTTACCTGTGTTAATCTGAAGTCTGTTCCATGTAAACACATTATTAAAAATTCAAAACTGACTATACATTTACATCTCTGCATGTCCAAATAAAAGGAATTCTGGTTTCTATGAGGCCAAAATCCAACAGTCAAAGAAACATTTTTTGTACCAACTTGGAGACAGAATCTTTGGAATGATGGCTTTACAATGATGTGCAGTTGGGTAAATTGTGTTTACAAAGTTGTATATTGTATTTATAAGATCGTATACTGATGCAAATCAAAGGAGATACTTACGTCTTTACCCGCCGCTCCATCACTTCCTGGTTCACCCTACAGAACAAAGAGTTTGAAAGAATAATTTAGTCTATAAAAACTTTTGGTAAATATTATTGAAAAAAAACTAAGTTTAGGTACTGACCATCAGCCCTGGATGACCTGGGACCCCTGGGGGACCAGGTAATCCACCCTGTCCTCTCTCTCCCGCCTCACCTTTGTCTCCCTTAAGGCCCTGGTTAAGAACAAAAATACACAGTAAAGAATTCAACTCATTAAAAACATCGCTGACATATTATCTGTTTTGGAAGACAAATTTGCTCACCAGTCCAGGTGGCCCAACTGGTCCTGGTGGCCCTGAAGTTCCGGCAGAACCCTAGAAGTTTCCAGTTGCAAGCATTATGCCATTACATTCTCAAGTTTTTTTTTTTCCTTCTGTACACTACCATTCAAAAGTTTGAGGTCAGTAAGATTTATTTTTTAATACTTTAATTAAAAAAGTATTTTAAAAAAAGTGATAATATAGACATTTACAATGTTACTATTTTTGTTTTTACTTCAAATACATGTTGGGTTTTTTCTTGCTCGTTCTATTCATCAAGTACTCCTGAAAAAAGTATCCTGGTTTCCACAAAAATATTAAAACTGTTTTTAACATTGATCAAATCTGCATATTAGCATGATTTCTGAAGGATCATGTGAAACTGAAGACTGGAGTCACGATACTTTGCCTTCACAGGAATAAATTAGATTTAAAAAAAAAATATTAAAATAGAAAACAGAAAAAAATAATATTGTGCTGTTTTACTGTATTAAATAAAAACCGCCTTGGTGAGTTCTTTCAAAAACATTTAAAAACCTTTTGATTTTTGAACAGTAGTGCATATGTACAAACTAAAGAAAATGGATTATAAAACATTTTAAATACTTACCATATGTCCTGGAGCTCCAGGTGGTCCTTGAGGTCCAGGAGAACCAGGATCACCCTGAAATGCAAGTAAAAACATTTTTAATTATCCAGACGTGTCAGATCGCAATTCATTGCACAATGCAAGTAAGCGTTGCACTCTCAGGATTGCCGCCACCATTTAATATTATTTCATTATGGACATACGCGTAAATTGTCTTCTAATTACTGTCATGATAAAGCAAACGTTTAAAGAGAATATTCCTGAACAAATCAGTTATAACTCCCTTGAGTACTGAGGTTTGTTAATTCCACAGTAACATGACAACACACATTAGGAATGTACAATGGGATCACACACTTGCAATACATTGGCCAAGCATTTGTATTTATGTTTGCTTGCTTACATATGTTTCTGGTTTAAGGGTGCAGAAACCTATTTTCAGAGCATTCTTTCATTATCTGAAATCTATAGAGCATTTGTAGAGAAATCTATAGCGTATTTAAAGGTGCAGTGGCAAAATATCTAATAAAAAACAGCTTACCTCTAGACCAGCCCGTCCTGTTGCTCCAGCTGGTCCCTGAGGTCCTCTGTCTCCCTACAGATAACAATGAAGAAAAGAGAGAGGTGATGCAGCGTAAAAGACAAAGAAACATGTAAAAAGACAGCATAATATACAGAAATAAAATCAGCTTTTTGTGCAATTAGAAGTGACAAAAGGATTTGCAAAAATAATGATCGTTTCCAAGCAGTTTCCTTATAGTCCCACCCCAAACTGATGCCATAGGCTGAGCTCGAAGTTGACATGTTGGGCGATTTAAACAAACAGAACAATATAAAAACTGGAATAATAACACTTTTCAGCTCATATATGGCTTACTTGTGGTTATCTCTGCTCATTAAGAGAAAGTATTATAACATCAAAAAACATTACACACATCAGCTTTAAAGACAGGATCAATGGAAACTCTCATCTTTTATTCATTTATGCACTAAACTTTTCAAATAGAAATAAAGACAAGGCTATGAAACTCAAGAAAAGGCTTGTACTTTCATTCCTGGGAGACCTGTGTGCCCTTTGATGCCCTTGAAACCCTGGAATGAGAAAAAAAAGTTACACAGTGAGCCTCTTCCAATCAGAGAAAAGTCAAAACTAAAGCAAGTCAAGCTCCTCCTCGGAGACGCTTAATTAAAGTTGACTTTGTTCTTTGTTTCAGGCTTTGTTCCAACTGTTGATTTTTGTATTCATGTGTCACTGCTTAAATCTATAAAGCGGAGAACGAAGAAAGAAAATATGGCACGGTTAATACCGGTATTCCCCTGGGTCCAGCGGGGCCAGCTGGTCCTGGTTCACCCTGTGTGATTATAAGAATAAAACAGAGATGAAACAACTGTTACTAAAACAACACACACACACAGACTCACACACACACACACACACTCGTAAAAATACAATAGATATGGTTATATATATATATATATATATATATATATATATATATATATATATATATATATAATTTTTTCTGACCCTTAAACCTGGTTTTCCATCTTTGCCATCAAGTCCTTCCATTCCAGGTGGTCCCTTTAAACAAACACAAAATGCAAAGCAAAACAAAATCCTTATTTAATCAAAGTTTTAATGATTACAGAGACATGATAGAAGACTATCCAGAGGATTCTGACACTCACAGGCATGCCTGGGCCCCCGGGTGATCCTGGGGGACCTGTGGGTCCCTGTGAGCCCTGAAGTCCAGCACTACCCTAGTGGAGTAGATAAATGAAGGTGAGTGCTTGAAAGAGAAGCATCTACATTCCACATGTCAAGCCATTTTACATCCAAAGTGCGGTATGTCAGAGTGCTTGTTGGTGAAAGTGACCGTTGGTGAAAGTGACAGTAAATGGTGAGTCATCCATCAAATGTCATTGCTCTTATAAGGATTTATTTCCAACGTGAGCGAGGAATGTCACCTATGTGGTATAATTTCATTCATCAATGCATGTTCATGCATTATAGAACTGTCACTTGCTTTTTCAGCCTGTGGTCCTGGAGGGCCCGGAGGACCTGCTTTTCCCGGGAAACCTGGAGGACCCTGGAGACATGAAGGCAACAGTAAGAGATCTGGGATTGTTCCATTGGCATATACAAAGAGATGAGGCTTATTTTAGAATTCAGACGTCAATATTAATTATATTTCTATTCTATATTCGAATAAAACAGAAACTGTTGGGCGAAACTTTACTTAATCCATCAGGAATTGATTGGATTGTGAAAAGTGGGTGTCCCATACCAGAATGCGAGTGGACTCTATACGACAGGTAAGGAAAATAGTGACTGAATGATGAATGATAATGATTGCAATCCCACCTGTTGTCCTGGGAATCCTTGGGATCCTTGGAAGCCCTGTATACAAAAGAAGTGAGAACTGTTACTGTGTGCACTGTAATTCGTAAACACTAGGGCTGTTTTCGACGAAGGATTTTCATAGTCGAATCTGATTCGTTAGATTTTGCCGTAGTCGACTGATAGTCGAACCTTTTTTTTATTTATTTTTTTAGATAGCAGCTAGACGTTCGGTTGAATAACTGTTCGTCTCTAGGACAACTCGCTCTACGTTTAAAATGAACAGCAAGACAACTAGAAGTGAATGTGCTTTCCATTAAATGAATCCTTAACAACAACAAAAAAAGCTTTGTTTAAAAAAAATCACACACAGTAAACAAAACCTTAACAAAAAAACTTTGCAATGAACTTTGCAATTTAGACGCGCAAACTGGTTGCCGGTGCGGTCGGTGAGACGTACATGCCCGAGCAGATTCGGCTTGAAGCCGTTCATCCTCGGATGCGGTGTCGCGCGCGCTGTTACAAAAAAAGCCGTGCACACAGCCAAGCGAAATGGGGTCTTGCCGGTCTTGCACACCCAACGCGTCATTTTTTGCCATGCGCACCTTCGCACTCGTGCGGACGCGTCTGGTAAACAAGGCTTTCTCCGTGTCAGCGCGCGTTCTGATCGGTGAAGGTGCACAGACCTCTCCCGAATGATCTCCAGCACTCAGCCTCCGAACCACCACTAACTCCGCCTCCGTTTCCCTCGTAAGCTGATATTAGTATTTAAACATTCTCTATGATAACATTTTTTTGTAAAAAATATTTTAATAGCACGGCTTTGGCGGTTATGGAGTTCTAATGACACTGTCGGTCTCATGGTTATATGATAACCGTCACACCCCTATTGGTTACATAACACTTCCCTACTGTTCGACTATGAGGTTCATAGTCGAATCAGACCTCTCCGAATCGAATCGTCGAATCCTCGACTATTAGAAGTCAGCCCTAGTAAACACAGCAACAAAATGAAGGTGATCCACCTGGGAATTTATTGAGTGGATATACACAAAGTTATAAATATTTATTTTCCAAGGAAAAACAGTATATGTTTAGAACATTTCTCAGATCTTGGGCTTGTACATTTGAAAACGCAAACAGAACAGCTTGCTCTACATATTGTATTATAAATAAATAAGGTATCACAAGAATGTGATATCAAGGGATATGACAGATATAGAAACATATTTTAAAGAAATATTTTTGTTGCCAATACATCAGTGACATGCTTTACCTGATCTCCCTTTGGTCCCACGGGTCCCAATGTTCCAGCTTCCCCTTTAGGACCCTGCCAGTCAAGAAAAAGTATGTTGTTCAACACTACAAATTGTCACCGTTTTTGAGAACAATGTTGAATCTTTGTGAAAAGGAAAGAACAAAAATCAATGCTCTCCTAACAGTTTTTCTAGTTGAAGCTTGTTTGTTTGATCTGAGAGTTATTACTCACAAAGAGAATACAAAAGAGAATCTGGCTTCTAATATATATCGTGCATGATTATCAGCCATCCACGATAGACATAAAGGTTTGTTTTGAAAAAAGCCAGTGAAAAAGACAAACCAATGAAGTGCAGTGCTATTGAGGGTCGGAGTATACGAGAAGCAGAAATAATAACAGCATTAAAACTGGATGTTTACTCACTGCTGGGCCAACCGGTCCTTGATAACCCGGAGATCCCGGTGGGCCCTGAAACGAGTGCAAAGTTTCAAAGTAGGCATTTTTTGTGCATATCATATGCGTTGAAAGGTTTAGGGTCAGTAAGATTTTGTCATTTTTGAAAGAAATTAACATATTCCGATTCAAATGAAATGAAATACTTTTACATTGTTACACAAGATTTCTATTTTAAATAAACGCTGTTATTTTGAACTTTCTATTCATCAAAGAATCCTGAATAAAATCATCACGGTATCATGGTTTCCACAAAAATATTAGGCAGCATAACTGTTTTTGTTTCAACATTGATAAGAATAAGAAATGTTTCTTGAGCAGCAAATCAGCATAGTAAAATGATTTCTGAAGGATCATGTGACACTGAAGACCAGTGTTAATTTTGACAGCAAATTTTGATTTAGTTTTAGTCTTAGTCTTTTGACTAAAATGCCATTTAGTTTTAGTCATATTTTAGTCATCTGAATTGTTTTAGTTTTAGTCTAGTTTTAGTCGACGAAATACAATACGATTTTAGTCGACTAAATCTACAGTAAATTTAGTCGACTAAAATATAATGGGTTTAGTTTAAGTGTAATGGATTAATTTAGAATTTCGCTTAAATGTCCAAACCCATATACCGGAGAAAACATCTATTAACCTATAAAAATGAATGATTTTTAAGTTTGAATATGCAATACAGATTTAACTATTGTGACTTAAAAAATATCTTAAAATTAAATAAAACCACTTTCCTAAAGTAAAACACAGTCTTCTTTTCAATGAATGATACCGGTATATGCATTCTTTACAACTTGCATACATCATTCTTTATTCTTTCAAGCAGACATATTTATTTGTATGAAATATAATTAATCCTTATTAAAGCTATTAACAAACAGTGAATGCTTTCTCTTTTTCTTTTGTTGCTTGAATATTAAGGACACAGACCGCATTAGGTTTATTACGCACTTATATTTATATTTATTACGCACACATGCGGATACAATCGCACTGATGCACATCCGATACACTCACAACCGACAGTTTACATGAATACTCTCCAAAACGGACATTTAGACATAATGTTGTGTTTATTTTTTCCATTCAGACACGAAAGAGAGCTCAGTTCAGTAGCTACTCGCGCGCTGTAGGCTATATGTGTCATGTGGCTGCACGCTTCGGGTTAGGTGTGTGCGCACAGAAAACCGCACCGAATAGAGCTCTTTTTTTCGTCGTCACTCTTATTCAGATCTATATGTCTGCTCTACTCATTCTCCCAGACGTTTATATTTTTTAACGTTTTATGAGACCGCGGGGTAGATCACATTACAGCCTACAAATGTGCGCATCTACCACACACGCAGGACATCAGTTCTGACTGGATCGCTTTCCAGATCGTCACTGTAACATTTTCGTCTAGTTTTTATTCGTTGACGAAAATGTCAATAGATTTTCGTCATAGTTTTTGTTATTCAAAACTAGGTTTTATTTAGTTATCGTCTCGTTTTCGTCTGTGAATAATTTTCGTCATTATTTTCGTCAACGAAATTAACACTGCTGAAGACTGGTGTATTGATGCTGAAAATTGAGCTATGCATCACACGAATACATTACATTATAAATATATTTAAAAGTCCCCCTGTGGTGAAAAATGTGCAGTAAATGTTGTGTTTTTAATATGCTCTAAGACAAACCATGTGTAAATTCATGAGTCAACACCATTGCTGATTATTTCCTCCTTAAAACTGCAGTGAACCAAAGACAGTCTCAGGTTTGAAATCGCTGGTGTTTCTGCGATTTCAGAAACTACCTTGTAACCAATCAAGTCAATGTGTGATGGTCAACGAGTGGATCTCTGAGCTGGTGTGAGTGAGTGGAGGCGGGGCTAATTTGCATATTCATAGAACCGTGTATATTAAACGAGGCAAGGGTGTAGAGTAAAAATCAAGCTATTTTAAGGCATGAAGACATTTTTTGATGAAAAAAACGTTTAAATACTTTATGTAATTTTGGTGATCAAATATGAATTTAAGGGATGCAATTATTGACTACAGGGGGTCTTTAAATAGAAAACAGTTTTTTAAAATTGTAATAATATTTTAAAATTTTACGTATTTACAAATATTATATTTTTAGTGTAGTTTTGATTAAATAATTGCATCCTTGGTGAGGATAAAATAACTTCTTTCAAAAACCATTATAAATCTTACCGACCCAAAACTTTTGAAATATAGATGTATTTATAGTTACACATTTAAACAGGAGTTTCAAACATTTCATGACATTTGTGCTGTGTGAAACTCTGATTACCCGCCGAAAACTGCTGACGACATAAAAAACAGATCCCATTGAAAGTCAAACAGAGCATTCTTACTGATTCTCCTTTATGCCCTGCAGTGCCTGGACTGCCACGCTCTCCTTTAAGTCCCTGGAAAAAAAAAACGGGATAACGATTTCAACCCACCAATAAAACATTTAGCAGTTATATCACCTGTCACAAAACATTAATATATGATGCCTCTGCATCTGGTCCATTGCATAAAATGTGTAATCCACTTACAGGGAGTCCAGGTGTTCCCATATTTCCAGGATAGCCAGGATTTCCTGGTGGACCCTTGATAAAACAACAAAACCACTCAATAAAACGGCAAAGTGTGCATGGGCGCTTTTCTAGTCAATATTACTGAATTACTTAAGACATATACTGTAAGCTGACTCACCTGTTCACCTTTCTGTCCTGGAAGCCCATCTGTCCCTCTCTGACCTTGTTGACCCTGATTTAAAAAAAAAAACAAAAAAAACAAAACAAAGAGGCATTAGAGAAAGAGCTGGCAAAAATATGAATATTATAAAATCACACATTAATCAAGTCCTTTTAGGTCTTGTTGGAGAATACTTATGGTTTCCCACCGCCTCGCAATTCAGATCATTTTGATTTTAATCACAATACAAAAAAGGTGTATACATCTGCCACCACCAGATTGGCATTTATTTCATAAGCAAGTGTTGAAAGTAAGGGGAATGAATTAATGTAATTTGTATTCCGGAAACACAGCCAAATGATGCAGAATTTTTCTTTTTATTGTTTTTACCTTTATAGTCACGGGACAAAACATTCCTTTCAGCTATTGCAAGCATAATGGTTATGGTGTAGACCTGAGCTGAATATCATATTGGATAATCAATCAGTGAATGCTTCCTGCATATAGATATAACACTTAGAGTAAGTTTTTTTTTCTTAAGCGATTTGACTAATTTCCCTAAACAAAGTCAATGCTCTTTGAACAATTAACAATGTTTCTAGACAGATTGTTCTTATTTATTCATTTACTTTTTCTAAACGCATTGACCTTAGTTAGAGGAGTTCTTTATCTTAGTATTGTTCACATTTTTTGCTGCATTTTGTCTATATTGTTACTGAACTTTTGCACGATATTCTAATTTTTCGAGTTTCACCTGTATAGGGTCATTTTATTCAGCTTCTTCAGGAACTTAATAATGGCTCACTTATGGTTGTCTCTACACATTAAACAGAAATATGAGATGGGAGAATTTGACTTCATCTTTAAATACAAGAGGAAATAATGCCCCTCCATAGGCTGTGTCTGTTGGCAATGCATTTCTGTCATTCTCCTTAATCTTGCTGACTGCACAGCCGGCTCAGCGTTTCAGTTATATATCATTCTATTAGTGGATCAATTCCACAGAAAATTTCAATTTGGAAAACATCAGCCTACTGTAAATCTTTATTTTAAATTTTTTTGTGCTAATGGGAAAAGAAAAAAAACTCTGCAAAAAAATCTACACCGCTGAGTTTGTTGTTTCAGATTCGATTGAAGCACATTAGAGAGAGTCAGATAATGCTCACAAAGCATAAAGCTGGTCGACATTAAAATAAAATCCATTCTGACTCAGACTCAATTCATCAGTAAGCCCAAATCTCTGCTAAAACATGCCGTTCACGATGTTGCAAAATAACCTGTTAGCACCACATGCGCAATGGCAATGGAGAGATCATTTAACAAGCACCACAACAGTACAGTTTGATTTCTATATCATGGAATTTATTAAGGTGCATGAGAGAAGTTGAACTGGTAAGGTAATTAAACATCATCTTCTGAATGTGTTTGTTTGAGCTGATCATGAGTTGGCGTGCTTTGACTTACACTCAGGCCAGGGGGTCCTTGAGCACCAGGAAAACCAATATTCCCCTATGAGATAATAAGAGAGCAACATTTAGAAACATCTTCCTTTATAATGGACAAAATCAATAAACAAACAAGGAATCCTGTTAGAAGTCCCTCGCACCCGCCTCTTCATTTCTCATTGTCATGCAGCCTGTACCACTTCATTTTGAACTGAATGTGATGTTAGAACTAAAGTGTGATGAAACTCAACAGAATCAAAATTACAGTAAAACAGAAGTATTGTGAAACAGTATTACTATGACTATATTTTTATATATTTTAAAATGTCATGTATTTCTGTGATGCAGGTTGTGTGCATATACATATTGCACAGTGCTAAAAAAAAAAATAAAAAAAAATGAAAGGCCCTTCATATCAAAAAGGGTTGCAGACTCCTTGCAGAACCCAAGCCATTGCACACAAGTTAAAACGGGCACAAGCTAAGTCTTAACTCTCATTTCCATCTTGAAATTAGGTTAGGCACAGGTTTGGGACTCTTTTGGAAAACCTTCTGGATTTCTGGGCCAAACCTGTAGGGGGCTCTCTAACCTCACAGCAAAGAGTAGCTACTATGTTGCTTTCCCTTCTTGGTCCTTCCTAATTGAAAACACTGAACCTGAAAGAAAATAGATCGTGCAAACAAACACTGCATCATGGGACTAAATGCTAATGACTAAATGAAGTCATGCAGAACAGTTCACCGTATGCTGCACTTCTGAAACAAGGTCTCAGCATTGGTTTGTCTCTTATGACATGGGCTGCACTCTGAAAGCCATCTGGGGTCACTCAGTCTCAGTTACCAAGAAAAGAGGGCTAAAAAAAAGGGAATCTTGCCAGAAATAGCCTTTTAGGGAGACAATCTAGAGCATAATGGGTAAAGTGGAAACTTACCGGGGTTCCAACAGTACCAGGAGGTCCTCGCTCACCTCTTGGGCCCTGAACACAGACAAGGATAATGTTTTATAGAAAACAGGGGTAGGGGGAGCAACCATTATAACTGGGTTCGGGGGGGGACACCTTTTTGGAAAATAATCATTACTGGCAATATAACATGATGAATAAGAGCAAGCAGAAGCCTCTGACTACCGGTTGCATCAACAGTGAACTGAATGAATGTGCATGCGGTAAGTAATCCTACTATCCCTAGCGCCCACCTAACTGGCTTCCAGGAAATCATTTACGATGACTGGGCGTACATTACATAATCTAATTAATATTCATGAGTCAAGATGATGAGGTTTATAAATGTGTCCCTCCCCCCACATTTCAGATCATTCCAAAGCCACTGATAACACAGATCTGGGACAGAATATAGGACAGAATTAATAAAATGTGAGTGTGCTATTGGGCTCTTATATCATCTCTAAGTGGCACTGGTAGTAATGAAACTGTTATCGGAATCTCTTACCGGTTCTCCTTTGCCTCCTGGGCTCCCTGGGAATCCGGGCGGCCCTGGTGAACCAGTGCACTGACCACTGTTACCCGTCTTAAAGCATTGAGACAGACATGAGGGGTTACAATCAAAAAATGCTTGCACAATTTGAAGACAAAAATAAGTAATGACTTTTATGTGATGTAAGTGCTTTGTGTCAGTACAATGGAATAAATGAAAATTTGCAGACGTGTGGCTCAGTTACTCAGTTACTTTCAGAACAGTATAGCTTTTTAAGTAACAAGTTACTTTTTCCAGTTAGTAGCAGTATCGTGTGATAAAGCTTCCCTAACGTGTTCTTTCTAGCATTCTGATTCATTTTGTGAACTGGTTTGTTTGGACATTCATACAAATGAACCGTTTCAAAAGAATGATCCACTGATTCAGTGAGACCATTTGTATAACTGCCTATGTGAAATATTTAGCAAAATGCTGCTGTTCATCATGGTCATTTACACAACAAAGTGTTTTTCCAAGTTAAAAGTGTCCCTATTATGCTTTTCAGATATTACATTTCATGTAGTGTGTTATAAAGCTGTTTGTGAATGGAAAAGGTCTGCAAAGTTTCAAAGATTAAAGTGAACGCCTCCGGAGCTGAAATTCAGATAGGGTAATAGACATTTTGTTTCCGACGCGTGGTGTAAACGGTAGACCAATCAAAACAGACTGGGCCGTCTGACCAATAAGAGCAGAGTTAGCTTTTTTAAAGGAGAAAGACTGAATCCTTTATCAAACCGTTTCAGATGCTGTGAGAAAAGAGGAGATGCTACAATATATATTATGAGAAAGTTAAAGTGTTCTTTGACCTTGGATACATGCAAACTAGGGGTGTAACGATACACGTATTCGTATTGAACCGTTCGGTACGAGGCTTTCGGTACGCATTTTTGAACCGAACATTTTTGGACCATTTTTCCTGCCGACCAAAATTTCGTTATTTCAAATGTAGGCGGATCACGCGTGGCAAGCGCGCTCATAATGTAAGAGACGCTGGCGTGACCACAACATTGCCCAACATCAAATGGCAAATGTAATGTAAGCGGAACGAAACCATTTGTTATTGTGTGGTTGACTGACCGTTTATCAGTTTGGACCAATGCAGCGCGAGCCGATCTTAAAGGGTTAGTTCACCCAAAAATGAAAATTAAGTCATTAATTACTCACCCCCATGCTGTACCAACCCCGTAAGACCTTCGTTCGTCTTCGGAACACAAATGAAGATATTTATGATTAAATCTGAGAGGTTTATGACTGCTACATAGGCTCCCTAAGGGAATGACACTTGACGGGCCAGAAAGTCATTAAAGAAAATGTTTAAATATTCCATGTCACAACAGTGGCTCAAATATAAGTTTATCAAGCGACGAGAATACTTTTGTACGAAAAAACAAACAAAAATAACGACTTATAGAGTCTTCTCTATAATAACGAGACTTCAAGAGATTTCCACGACGCATGCGCGAGAATTGTGATCTCCTTAAACTACTTCAGTTAAGTTCTCGCGCATGCGTCGTGGACATCTCTTGAAGTCTCGTTTCAGGCCTACAAGGAAGAAAAGGAATAGTCGAATAAAGTCGTTATTTTTGTTTGTTTTTTCGCACAAAAAGTATTCTCGTCGCTTGATAAACTTATAGTTGAGCCACTGTTGCGACATGGAATATTTAAACATTTTCTTTAATGACTTTCTGGGCCGTCAGGATTCATTCCCTTAGGCAGCCTATGGAGGAGTGATCAACCTCTCAGATTTAATCATAAATATCTTCATTTGTGTTCCGAAGACGAACGAAGGTCTTACGGGGTTGGTACAGCATGGGGGTGAGTAATTAATGACTTAATTTTTATTTTTGGGTGAACTAACCCTTTAATCATCAGTACTGTTACTACACAGCGAAATCCAGTAAAGAAAGCATTTGAATTCGCCACTGAAGTAATAACATCGCTGCGAGATCTAGTGAGAATCATTCGCATTTCTCCGTTATTAACGGATCAAACAGCGCTGACGTGGAAACCAGGAAGAAACATTGTGCCATGAATGAACTATCCAGTGTCCACAGATCAGCAACATTCACCATGGATTACTGTAACCATGGGAGTTTGGCAGGAATAGTAGGCTATAATGCTTTCAAGTAACATCACGTCGGTTTTATTTTGACATTATGAATACAATTGCTGCCCTCAAATGTTAATCTGAACTCAAATAAACCTTTGTTTATAACTACTACAATATTACATTTCATTTTGTCCAAGGAGCTGTTTTGTTTTATAAGCTCCTAAGAAAAGTCAAGTATAGCTCCATCATTGCTCAAAGTTAAAAAATATCATACTTTATGATGTTAGTTTTAATAAAAATATCATTAAAAAAATGTAATCAAGGAAATTTCTCTGGCATTTCTTTCTTTTTGCTGTATCGGAAACGTACCGAATCGTACCTAACCGAACCGTGAGGCAAGTGTATTGTATCGAACCGAACCGTGAATTTTGTGAACCGTTACACCCCTAATGCAAACCTATTGTTTGGAAGCTTTAAAATATTATAATTAGGGCTATATAACAAATATACCTTAAGTAAAAAAACTAAACAAATATGATGAACAGAAACATTTAACTAAATATTTGATTTTTTTATATTAACTTTATAATATTATAAACTAATCTTATTTATGATATAATATTATCCACAAACTTACGGGCCCACTTGGTGTTTCCTCTCTCTGCAGCTTCTCAAAACACTGTAAAGGTGATCATAGAGATGGGTTTAGAAAACTGTGCGCATCCAAACAGTACTATATGTTGTAGCATGAGCAAAACCAATGGGTATTGTAGGAAGCAAAAAGGAATACCAAACAGAAAACACAAACCCACAGCCTTGTCTGTTTAATACCAATCACTTCATCCATCATTCATCCCTCTCACCCGTTCACATCCTTCTAAGGGCAAAGCGCCAGGCTTGCCCTGATCTCCCTTCTCGCCCTTAGAGCCAACAATGCCGGGCACACCTGGTAGGCCCTTGGAGCAATCGCCACAGCTCTCCTACAGTGAAGCAAACACATATGGAGCACATGAACAATAAATACACAGCATCGACGTGCATATACTAGTGAATAGCATTGCTAGGTTGAAGAGTAGTGAGGTTCAGACAGACTGAGGAGTATGCATGAAATATAAACACAGGATATTTTCGTTAACAGTAAAGATTGTGCTCTCACATGCCAGTTTGATAGAGCAGGAATTAAAGAATCCAAACCTCAGCTCAAAGAATGCACAACGTTTCAAAGCCAAAAACTAGGGTTTATAAAATAAATGAGTTTTAAATTGACTTTCTTCACCCCAAACAGCACACATACGTCACTAAGACATGGGTGAAAAAGATTCTTAAAAGTGATGTTCTATTTTAAGTGTCTTATTTTTAATTCGTTTTATTGATAAACATCTAAATAAAATCTTAAACACCTTAAATTCATCTGCTGAACGGCTTTCAAACATCAGCCAGGGATTTTTAAGCAACATATTGCACATTTTTATTTAAAGAAATGAATACTTTTATTTAGCAAGAATGCATTAAATGCCTTTAAAGTGACAATAAAGACATTGTTACAACTCTGTTTCAAACAAGTTCTTTGAACTTTCTATTCATCAAAGAATACTGAAAAATGAATCATGGTTTCCACAAAAATAGTAAGCAGCACGACATTCAACATTGATAATAACAATAAGAAATGTTTTTTGAGCACCAAATCATCATGAGAAGGATCATGTGAGACTGAAATTCGTCTGTGCCATCAAAGGAAACAATTACATTTTAAAATATATAGGCCTATTAAATATAATATTTCACAATATTGATGTTGTAGTGTATTTTTGATCAAATAAGCAGAATGGTACTTTAAATCAATACATTTTAATAGCTTTGTCATGTAACCATCCTAAAGTATGTATTTTTATGGTTGTATACTTGAAATGAAATATGTCTGGCTTAAATTGCAGCACTTGTTTTTGTGCAATGTGCATCAGGGGTTCCCTTCATCATCTATCTATCCCCCAAGGGGTATTTGGCGTAAAAAAAAGTTTGAATCACTAAATGGCATAAATGTCTTGCTGTCGTATGTGTAGTATTTGTATACACATGACTGGATAATACCATTGTTTCATTGCACATGCATACTAATAATTCTATAGACAGTTGAACACATGCAGTTAAAACAGAGATGCAGATTAGACTGTCTGTTTACCTTGCCTGGGGAATCCTGAGGCAGAAGAATAGGAGGCTGCAAGATGGAGGAGACAGTCAGATATGGTGACGGCATCAAAAAACATTTTTCATTTCACAATAACTGAATGTGCAAATTATAATCACAAGTTCAGAAGAAAGTGACTATGATGAGACCAAGGCAATGCAGTACACTAACTTATTTTTTGAAAGCATTGCTTTGAAGTGTACAATGAAGTTATGATCTCATTAGGTCATTAATAACAAAAATCTCATTTTAATAAGGGAATTATTTTGCATGAAATTATTCAGAAAAAAAAATCTGAGAATAATTTAACATGATACATTATGCTACATTTATTAAACTGTCATTTCAAAACAGTTCACTGACTAATTGCATCTATAAACATGTAAATGAAAATGCATTTAGTTATGGTTGAAAATATTATGCTAGTCATTTACAGCATGATAAGAAGTTACTTTCACATCCTAGTTTTAAAGCATTAGTTTCAGAGCACAAAAGATATCCAGAAAAACAGACAATTCCAAACACTCCTATGTGGAACACCCACAACATGAACTCACGTGGAGTATGTAACAGAGTATTTTAAAGTATTTTAAGGAATTAAATTCCACGTCAACTTGAACCAATGTATTTCATGCACTTGTTTTCTTGCACTTGAATATTACTCTAACCACAGTTACCTGAACTCAACCTGAGAGCTTGACTGAGGATGAGACCATCCCTCAGATGCTCTTGAAGGTGCTATGAGCATCCAGATACTGATGTGCTTCGAGTACATCATCTCCTCTCACCACTGGATGGTCTGGACTCTCCATAGCTCAATAAAGTGGTTTCATTCCGGGACCACTCATATGATAGCGCCTTATGCAATCCAATTACTTTTAATCCAAACTACTTTAATCACGAGTTTTTGAAAGAACCATTTGAATTCCTGATGTTATTCGTTACTCATTTAATTGAACTATTTAGTGTTTTTGACTGTACAATTTTGAATATTAATGAACTAGCTTTGAGATTAAGCTGTTTGTGGGGTCTGTTGTTTAGCGAATTAATATAACATGGTTTAGATCTGATTGTGCTCTGGAAGAACTTGGTGGTCGGATTCTGCTGATAGAAGAGGAGCAGAGCAGACCAGGACAGAAGTCCGTCCAAATTTCCGCTGCAGGCTGGAAGCCCAGAGCTCTGATTCCAGGATGGGCCTCCGGCCAGCTGAGAAAATATGCGTGCGGAGAGACGGGGCCATTAATGCCGGAATCCTGCTTTCAACCAAAGATCTAATGGCTCTTTATGTACGGCAAATCACTCACAGTAATGGCCGCCCTAACCGTAACTCAACACAATGGCAGTGTTTGGCATTACACAAAGCCTCGGAGACTGTGAGTTAACACTGAAAGGGTAATGGGACCATCGGCGGCCATAAACGACACACTACAACAGAGATGTCCTCAAAGAATGCTGAGCTAAGATGCTTACAAATGCCTACTGGTTCTTTTTTGTATTATAAAAAAGCTGATGGGTCATTGCTATTGTCCTCGTGAATCACCTCTAGCGAGCTCCGTCTCCCCGCACTGGTTCAAAGACGGCCAACCCGCTCCCCTTCTAACGCAGAAGTCAGCCAATCAGGCTCCTTGATCTGTGTTTTTACTGTAATAAAGCTGTTGCACTCCACTAGCTCCTCCCCCTGTCTGGTTACTCACTGCTTGGCCGGGTGGACCCGGTTTCCCTGGTACGCCAT
The DNA here is from genome assembly GCA_030578255.1 of Tiaroga cobitis. Lineage (NCBI taxonomy): Eukaryota > Metazoa > Chordata > Actinopteri > Cypriniformes > Leuciscidae > Tiaroga > Tiaroga cobitis. The sequence continues at coordinate 6,270,552 of CM060609.1, read as the reverse complement.
CGTTGCCAGGGTTACCCTGTAAGAAGGAACTGAGGTTGAATTGGTTTAGCCTGTGGCCACAATCTGGACACCTCCGTCTTCAGCAGGGCAGAGGGAAAGTAGCCAAAGCCCTGGACCCTCTCCTGGTTTGTGTTCCAGCTCGGAGTAGACATTTACATTTTTGTTTGCCTTTCTCTGTCTATATTATTTTTTATTTCAGCTCTTCTGAGGCTTGGGAAATCAACACAACACCAGGTTAAAGACCACTCAGTGCTCACGGTGAGATCATACAGAAGTTAATTTGCCATTTTATCAGGGTGATTTTAATGTCGATGATCTTAAATACCATCATATTTCCTCATTCTGCATTTAAAACAAAACTGATGAATAATACACATGACCAATGGACACATGTTAACCTCACAGTGAGCTCTGCATGGTTTTTAAAAAGAAAAAGCAGCATGATCCCCAACCACTTATTTAATTAAGGTATTAATTTAAGTAGTTTTTTGCACATTATTTTAACTATACATTAAGGCTTTAAATTTACAAGCTACATTAATGCCTACATTTACTTTATGATAACTTTTAAAAAAGCACAGCCATTAACAAAGCACATCCAACGGCACTAACCAAAAATCCCAGAAGCCCCTTTAAAGCGTGCAAATTCAACAGCAGTGTTTTAACATAGCGCTCTTTTACAAACTACATTACAGTTGCATGACATTATATTTACATTACATTACATTAATGGCAGCTTTAAGTTTTAATCATTATTTGCTTAAGTAACATTTGTTTTTATATGTAAACATTTATGGGTGCATTTAAATTTGCTTTAGCTGAAGCTCAGAGTTATCCATGCAGGCCTTCCCAATATAGAAGCCCCGCAAAGACAGCAGGATGGAGAAGGAACAGACAGAAAAAGCAGAGGTACACCATGATGCAAACTGTTTAATACTCACCTGTGGGCCTGTGATTCCTATGAAGCCCTGGGGCCCTGGGGGACCTGGAGGGCCTGGTGGTCCAGGAGGACCCTAACATACATTAAACACAATGAAATCATTAGAAGTAAGAAAGCGGCCATACATTCATCTTTAAAAGAGTCGCATTTTTGTGTATTTTTGTTGTCCTTTTACAAACTCAAATTGCAGACATTTAAGCAGCAGAAGAGAAATAAAGAGTGTAAAAGGAAGTCAGACCTGAGGACCAGGCTGCCACCTGCTCTCACCACCTGGGACCCCCTGCATGAAAAGAGCAACCAAGTTCAGATCTGCAAATGACATCGGGTCTCATGATCTGAAGTGAGTGTTTTTAAATCTGAGTGTGTGTGTGTGTGTGTTAGTGCTAATGTCCTCCTTATTAACAGCAATAAAATAAATCATTAGCTCACAGGTCCGCCAGTTCCAGGGAACGTATTATGCGAACAGTTGCACTCTCCTGGTTCACCCTATGACACAGAAAAACAATTTGGTCACAATGATTTCTACATTATCTGAGTAATGATTTCTACATTATCTGTATTGCTAACTACACCTGATACATTCAACCTACACAAAAAGCAAGCATCACAACTCAACAAAATGAAGGTATCATGTGTATTAATATTATACAGAATGTCTAATATAAACAATATCTATTTTATTGTTTGATTTTTGCTTTTTGACAATAACTAAATGATCATTAGACTACAACAAAACATAATATAATATGCATTATGTATATTTGTGAACACACTGTATATATATGACGCATATAACATGCATGTGTCCTCCTAACATGCATGCACACACGCGCACTCACACACACACAGTTACAGTGTGTTGACAAGATGACATGATGTCGGAATTACAAAAGGTTTTCGCTGTAGAATTCTATCCTTGCACTCAACAGGAATGACAGAGCACTTCATCACACTTAGGAGTAATATGCATCATTTGATATCAGCTGCCACTTTCCTCTGTGTTTAGACAAATTAGTCTGGGAGACAGCAAAGGACATTAAAGAATGAAGCATTTCCAGGCCTTTGCTTTCGAGGTCTCTCTTTCTCATCTCCCTCACGCTCACTTCCTTTCTCTTTGACACTCTGTGATGTTGTCAGATTACAGATGACAGCTGTTATATTCACCAATTAATAGTCCTGTTTTAGCTCGAGGGCATTTTTAACTTTTTCAGCACTGTCAAACTCTTCTGTCAGACTTATGCGTCTGTTTGCGTCTCCAGGGTGGACACATCATTGTGCATACAGACGGTCGCTCTAAACATTACTCCTCCTATCCCTCGTTCTCTCAGTTCACACTCACACACACACAATCTCACTGCTTCGGGGGAAACTCGAAATCGCCTCCCCAGCTCACTGATCCAGACACTTACCTTGTCACCCTTAGGCCCAGTGACTCCCTGAAAGACAAGAAGAAACACACACACAAACGCTCAGTTAGACAGTGTTATTGTGTGTAACTCTCCAGGGCCAGCGAGATGAGTGTGGATCGGGGAGGAGCAGCGACAGGTGACGTGATGCAAGCAGACAATGTGTTGCTGTTAGGGATCCAGACAGAGTCGGATATGACCCAAGTCTGTTTCTGGATTCGCTCCTCAAGCTCTCTGCGACAAAGCCCCAGGTAATTAACATCTGATGCAAGAACAGACAACGCTAACTTTGCTTTTTTTTTTTATCAGACGAGCTCTGGCAAGACAACACAATCTCGTTGCTTTTGTCGTCGCAGTTTATGGAAGTTCGTTTGATGCCATCTCTAGACGCCAGAGCAATGAACAATGGACAATATGGTTGCATGAATTTGAGTGTGTGTCACAATAAGGGAATAATCTGGAGGAGATGATCAAAGGACTGCTGGAGAGGAATGAATCAATGAATAAATGAATAACTTACAGGACTCCCATTCTGCCCAGGCGATCCTGTCGTACCATTCCTACCCTGTGAAACACAACGTATAAAAATCATTTACAGGCTGTCTTACTCCACTCCTAATTTCCCTTATTTTTACTGAATCAGTACATTGTGAACAAGTATTAACAGCATCAATCTGAAATATGCACTTATCTTGCATTATTATGCAAAACAGATAAACAGCCAAAACATTATGACCAGTCACAAGTGAAGCGAATATCGTTGATCATCTCCTAGTCCTAACAAGGCCACATATTAAGGTCTGGGTAGATTAGATGGTAAGCAAACAATCAGTTATCATAATCAACATGTTGGATGCAGGAGAAATGGGCAGAAATAAAGATCTGAATGGTTTTGACAAGGGCCAAACTGTTATGGCCAGGCGACTGTGTCAGATATCGGCAACCAGCAGTGAGCAGAGGAGTGGCCTCTTTAAGCTGGATAATGCACCCTGCCACACTGCACACATTGTTCAGGAATGGTTTGGAACATGATGAATTAAGAGAGGAAGGTGTTGCCCTGGCCTCAAAATTCCCCAGATCTCAATCTAATCGAGTATGTGTGGGATGTGCTGGACTAACAAGTTCGATCCACAGCGGCTCCACCTCGCAAACTACAGGTCTTGAAGGTTCTTCTGCTAATGTCTTGCTGGCAGATACCACAGGACACCTTCAGAGGTCTTGAAGAGTCCATGCCTCAGCGGGTTTTGGCAGCACAGGAAAGACCAACTGGTGAGCATAATGTTTTGGCTCATTTCTGTACATACATAATGGCATTTAAACATTAAATTGTTACAATTAAGAGAGGCAGAAAAAAAATGTCTGCCTTCCTGGCTGGGGAAAATCCTTCTGTCCATGTCATGCTCTTACCGGAGGTCCGATTTGTCCCATTCCCATTGGCCCTTGTGGTCCCATCTCTCCTTTTGAACCCTATTGATATCAAGCAATACGTTAGGATAACAGTGAGGTCCGTGTCCAGTGTTTCTTTGGCATGTAGAGTGCTGTGTCATTGCATTGGTGATCTACCCTTTGACCCGCTGGTCCCATCGGCCCCGAGGGTCCTTGACGTCCTTCTGGACCCTGTAGGACAAACATGACTGTTTTAACACTTGGTTTTTACATGTGGTGCATATTAAAAAGGCCTGTTTTTTATCTATTGTTGTGATTCATAAACTATTGTTAAAAAGTCTGGGGGTTAGTAAGATTTTGTTTTTAGAAAATAATACTTTTATTCAGCAAGGATGGATTAAATTGATCAAAAATGACAGTGAAGACATTTATAACGTTACAGGATTTCTATTTCAAATAAATGCTGTTATTTTGAACTTTCTATTTCATTTCTATTTCCACAAACATATTTTTCAACATTGATAATAATAAGAAATGTTTCTTAAACATCAAATCAGCATATTCGAATGATTTCTGAAGGATCATGTGACACTAAAGACTGGAGTAATGATGCTGAAAATTCAGCTTTGCCATCACAGAAATACATTACATTTTAAAATATATATAAAATACTGTAATTTAAAATAGTAATACTATTTCAGAATACTACTGTTTTTACTGTATTTTAGATCAAATCAATAGCAAAAGATACTTTAAAAATATTTACAAACATCAAACTTTTGAACGGTAGTTTATGTATCAGATAACAGTAGACAAGAAAAAAATAGACAATTCAAAGAGAACAAAGATCTGCTAATTTGCACACTCAAAGGGGCAAATCCATGTGTGAACACCAAAGAACAAGATACTTTTTGTGCACTTACAGCAGCTCCGGGAAAACCTCTAGGTCCCTGCTCACCCTGAGTGAGAACATCAAAGCATCAGATGGTGCATTCAAGGCATTATTTACCAAAGACCTGTACAAAGTTTCTCTAAAAATAGTATAAATAGTATAGTTTTTCTGACTGATTACAATAGCTGTTCATTCACCTGCAGTCCTGGAAGGCCAATACCTGCAGGCCCAGCATCCCCCTAATGTAATAAACATAAGCATCACTCCACAGTCACTCTTATAACTTTATCACACAAATGTGACTGATGTATGCATTAGTCAGGTTTGTAACTTTACCTGACTTCCTTTGAGTCCCGGAGGTCCCTGGACACCAGGTGGGCCTAGTCGACCCTACAGAATAAAGATTATAAAGAAAGATTTTGCTAGATTTTGCTGAGTCGTCATGTAGGTTTTCTTTTCCTTGACTTTTTTGTTGTTGTTACAATTAACAAATGAATCACTAGGGAGTACATCATGCATTCCATCATTCTACGATCTGACATCGATTCTCTTAGCCACCGATACGATATTTGCACATACCTCAAAACATGCCACAATATGATTACGATTTGATTAGGTTCTGCAACAGATATATATCATTATTATGATATTATGTGCCAAAACCAGATACATTTGTATTAACTGCAACCAAAATATAACATGAATATTTAATTGAACTCTCAAATCAACGATGAAACAACTTAAAGGCAGTATTTTAAACATTACATGTTTTACATATTTGTTTAATGGCATCTACTAAGTACTATGAATGTTAATCGAAGAAATATATTTTTCCTAGTTCTAATTTTTTCGCTGGTTTTATCATCTGCTAGGGAAAATCATAAGTCCAATCCCTTAGAAAAGTTACAGCACATCTCTCCTCAACAAGACGCATGATTTGAAGTAAATGTAGCACAAACTGTGTGCATTTGTACAGAAAAACCTGCACCTGTTTCCCTTCTCGGCCCTCGCCTGGCAAACCCGGCTCTCCTCTCTCTCCCTTGGGTCCTGGAAAGCCAGCAACATTGCCATTTCCTTCAGGGAGTGATGGACAGCTGTCACATGCGTCTCCCTGGCGATACAGACACAGATGCAATAAGAAAAGACAGAACGTTTTCAAATCGCAAGGGAGCAGAGATCCAAAATGGTCAAGCGTTCTTATCCGGTGAGATATTTTTGCCTTATACATGAGTCGTATAACACCTTAATTCTAAAAGTGCATGTATATCAACATGATTAATGGTTATTCAAAAACCCTGTGATGGCGCATAATTCAAGGCAATGTAATTAATATGTGACCACATGATCAATGACCTTTTCTCCTTTTAGTCCATTAAGGCCGTTCCTGCCTGAGTCTCCTTGAGATCCTGGGGCTCCAGGTGTCCCAGCCACACCTGGGTCTCCCTGTAAACCCTGATCACCCTACACACATACAAATGATATTTAATCCCTAGAAAAATCCCCCATATTGTGAACACACTATTATTTGCACTGCATTAAAAAAAATAATGAACTTACTTTCTCTCCTTTGAAACCTTGAAGACCTGGTGGCCCCTGTTGAGACAGCCATTTTGAAAGCAAAGTCAGTGGGTTCTAGGCTCCTCAAATTAAAATATGTTCAATAATACACTGAGAACCTCTTCCTATATAGAGCGGAGATAAATAGTCATGCTTACCTGTTTGCCCTCAACTCCTTCACCTGGAGGGCCTGGAGGGCCACGTTCCCCTGTGACCTTTATCGTGGGTGGGCCACTTCCCACCTCAGAGGCAGTGGTTAGGCAGTCTCCCTTTAATAGAAGGCACATGTGTACCATGTAAGCACATCTATACACTTCTAATGAAGAAGAGAAAACCACAGTAAAAATATTTACTTACCTTTTCACCTTTCATACCAGGTGTTCCTACACCAGGTTGGCCAGGATCCCCCTGTAAAAATGAGGTCACTAGTGACAAGGCATCTATTTTGGAGTCAATTTAATACATTTTTAATAACAAATTAAATTGCCAGTATAACAATTTGAGTGATAAGCTAAACATAAAAATAGATTAGGTTTTAGAATCTTGCCCCCGGTTTCACAGACAAGGCTTAAGCCTAGTCCAAGACTAAATGCATGTTTTAACTGAAAACAACATGCTTTTTATCTTAAAATAATTCAGTGCCATTGTTTTGTCTCAAGATGCACACCAGTGATATTTTTTCAAAGGCATGTTTGTAAAAGCTTAAATGTCCTAATTGAACTAAGGCCTAATCCTGGCTTAACCTAAGCCCTGTCTGTGAAACCAGGCCTTAGTTATTTATTTGGTTTGTTCCTATTTTACTTAGATAACAGTGGAACTCAAGTTAATTTGAGATGATCAAAAGAAAATCTTGCATATTAAATTCTTAAATATATATATATATATATATATATATATATATATATATATATATAAAAAATAAATATAATATATAAAATCTTTTATGATTTTTTCTTTTTCAATATTTTTTAAAACCTACAACTTTCAAGGTTCAAATGAATGCAAATTTTAAATGCAGTCTCAGACTCGGATACCGTTCACAATTTTGGGGTCGGTTGGTTTTTGAAAGAAGAAGTTTCTTATGCTTACCAAGGCTGAATTTATTTGATATTTATTTTATTTGAAATATTATCAGTTTAAAATTTTATATGAAATATAAACTAGGTAGCTACACTAAACTCAGCTGCACAGTCTTTAAGCAATTATTCAGCAGTTTATTTTTAATTGCATTTGTTTCTTCCACTATTTTCACTGTATATGTGTTTCCTGGTTCTGTGAGGTTGCAATCAAAACACTTTAAAATTAGTGCAGAATAACAAATCTGAGTTGGGCTTTATCACCTGGGCTCCTTTATTTCCATCTTTCCCACTTGGCCCTCTTGGACCAGGTTTGCCCTAAAAACATTAACATCTGCATATTAATCTAATGTTGAGGTCAGTCATAAATCACATATGAAAGTAAACAGAAAGCACAAATAAAAATAATAAATATGAAAACAAAATAGTTACCGTTTTCCCCTCGTTTCCTCTGCTGCCTGCATTCCCCTGTAACCAAACAGAGTGTCAGTGGATAAACATCAAAAAAAAAAAAAAAACTACTGTCCACACATTAGTGTTTCTAAAATGACTATTATTTTATAATGGATTAGCGGGCCACACAAATTCTAGATTGTTTCCCTTCAATAGTTAACATAACTATTAGAAAAAATAAAAGGTTCACACCAATTCCATTGAAGAACCATTTTCATTGAACTGTTCATAAAAGAACTATTTTTTTCTTAGTGTGAAGAACATTTTAATAATCTAAACAACCTTTTACCACTATAAAGAACCTTTTATACAATGAAAATGTTTCATGCAAGTTAAAGTTTCTTTATGGAACCATTAGCCGATTTCCCACCGTCGGACTGAACCCATTCTCATTGCTTTGCTTATCCATTCCATTAACTGGTGGGTTAGCCAACTATGCTGAGAACGGGTTTTAATACGATGCTGAACCAAGCTCAAGTGAAAATATAACTGGAACCTTTCCTTACTGTTCTTAGAACGTTCGGCCCAATGGTGGAAAAGTTGACGCCAATAAAGCACCTTTAATTTTTAAAAATGTACACTGTAGACATGCACAATGGCTACAAAAATTATTTGGACACATAAGCTACACTTTTATTGGAATCCGAAAACAAATGACGCTCAAAGTTTTCTCAAAGCTACGTTTTTGCAATTACTTTTAACCATCTGGTCCCAAGGTCATTTTAAATGGATGTATGAAGTCAGTTTCTCTCCACCCAGGTACCCTAGAGAGCAACCACAGGTGTAGTTCATCACATTAAGTATAGAGATGTTCCACTAAATCTGACAACCAACTTATTTTTGTGAAATGCTATCTCCCTGTACATGAATATCAAGTAAAACAAAAGGAAAGAAAAAGAAAAGCAGAAAAGATCCGTGCATATTAACATCAAATGACAGGCACTGGTTGATTAATTCCCCAATCTGTCATTACAAACATTTTTTATAAAGCATTTGTGCCTGAAGCGTATATCTGAGCCAAATGCGTGGAGTGGCCTGCGATTATGCATCAGCCAATATATACATCCCTGTGCACCCATACGCAACCACTGAAGCGGATATCAAAAACTGTTTGTGTTGTAATTTACTTCCCTTCAGGGCTTATGGGAGGAAGTGATGCAGAACTTTTTAAAATGATGTGCTAGCTGTCAATGAGAAACCACTCCACAACATTCACCTGGTCTCCTTTCTGGCCTACACCTGGATCTCCCTTCTGTCCCTTTTGATTCCCATTCAAAATGCCTGCTGGAATAACTCCAATGTTAGGGCAGCCGGAACATGCTTCACCCTAACAGAGCGAAGATGGCAAAACATTAAGAAAAGTTGCAAAATTAAGTCGCAATGTCAAGTAATTCACAAACAGTGAACAGATTCTTCATCTTTTCTCGACAACACCTGGCAGACACACCTTTTCACCTCTGGCCCCATCGGCTCCAGGCTCCCCCTGAAAGAGAATGAAACTCTGAATGAAATTTTCAGTGATTCAGCACTCTGGAATTTGAAAAAAGCAGGCAGTAGTTTAGTCTGGAATACACACAGCTGTAGTTGTCACAATGCACAGTTGCTGACTTTTTAGGAAAAACTCTCCAACAGGAAGCAGCTTTTGATATAGCAAGGCATATTTCATTGTCTGTGTGTGTGTGTGTCATATTGTGAACTTTGGATTGGTAAGACTAAGACTAAAATAAGCCAAATAAATTAACTAATAGTTATTTCTCAGCGCCTAGTCCTAAATAAGGTAAGAACTGTCCATAAAAATGCAAACAAAGTAAACTTCAGAGCTCAAAACTTTCTTCTCTGTCCAAAAAACAAAAACCCACACACATCGAAAACTAAGGGCCAGATTCACTAAACAGGGCAAATTAGCATGAGACCGCAATCCCATAAAAGAGCGATGGAAGCGGAAAGTTCTGTAGGGGATCTACTAACAAGTCAAGTCAAGTCATCTTCATTTATATAGCGCTTTTAACAATGGATTGTTCCAAAGCAGCTTTACAGAGATAAACATATAATTTAAGGTAACAGAGATTGTTTTGGCTTTATAGCGGTTCTTGAATAATGTTATTCCCAGCTAAAGTTAGTTGTGATTGATTCACCTCCATTGAAATGATCATTTGTTATTAAATTAGGGGCCACTAAGACGACGCCGTTCTCTCTAAACAGACTTTAAACGCGAACCTGTGATTAACGCTGACGGCGTTCACATGCGTTCACATGCGCATTAAGAATTGATTCTATAGTTATGTACTAACAATGTGCAAATGAAAAGACACAGACGCAGCCATTTCATTTCTATTATGACCAAACCAATCTACCAAGAGAAGTGCAAATTAAAAATAACGTGGCTTGGTAAACGATATGTTCATTCTGTGGCATTTGAAATAAATTAACAGGAGTGGAGATAATTCTCTCTGTTCTCTGTGGTGTCTCCTCCTCCTAGCTTAACTATTGCAGCCATGTCAAGCTCAAAATGCTTTAAGTCCCCTTGAAGTCATTAATCATTGTATCCCTTAAGACTCATCTTTGATCACCAAAATAACACATTTAAACGTTTTTTCCTTGAAAAAAAAATGTCTTTCCTTAAAATAGGTTGAACGTATATCTACACCCTTGCCTCATTTAGTGTACCCGGTTCTATGAATATGCAAATTAGCCCCGCCTCCACTCACTCACACCAGCTCAGAGATCCACTTGATGACGATCACACGTTGACATGATTGGTTACAATGTAGTTTGTGACGTCAGAAACACCAGCGATTTAAAACTGCGTTTTTGAGACTGTCTTTGGTTCACTGCAGTTTTAAGGAGAAAATACTCAGCAATGGTGTTGATTTATGAATTTACACATGGTTTGTCTTAAAGGTGCAGTGTGTGATTTTTAGCGGTCACTAGTGGTGAGGTTGCGAATTGCAACCAACAGAAGTTACGGTGGCCGACAGGAAGCGATGTCGTCGTCTGAGACAGCAGAGATCTTTTACAAAGATAAATTAAGAAATTAGGTTTACTTGATTATTCAGTAAAATGATATGTTATTGCGAATATTATTGTTACTTGTTCATCATTGTGTCAGTGTTTTATTCGCTGACTTTAGCTAGCTTCTTTGCACGAAGAACAACATAGTGGCGAAACAAGTTTGTCCGGTTAGGGCTACTGTAGAATGTAAGGGGACCCGCGGCGTATGTAGATAGAAATGGCTCATTCTAATGTAGTAAAAACATAACGGTTCGTTATGTAAGGTCTTTATACACCACTGAAAACAGTTATGTATATGATATTGCACTTCTGTCAACAGATCCTCCTAAATATTACACAATGCATCTTTAAAGCATATTAAAAACACCACATAGATATATAAACAATATTAAAACCTTGATTTTGACCACAGGGGGACTTTAAGACATGCTTTTTGGGGTGTTAAATAACAGTACAAATACCAGTAAATTGACTAGTGCAAACCTTAGTAAATTACTTTGTATGCTTAATTAAAATATTCTCCACCCATACATTTTGTGTCTGAAAGGGAAACTCCTCTAAATGCATATGCAATAAGGTCAGCCGCAAAAATAACTGTCCACGACTTTTCATCACTCACTGAAGACAACACTGGGTGTCTTCAGTAAATCCTGACAGTAGCTGGCGCAAGCTGTTAAAAATGGCTCATTATAAAGTAGTTTGCGATGTAACAAGAATGAATACATTAACACATCATGGCGCATTTACACATCAACAAAATATATAAAGTGTCCTGGTCAGTAATTAAGTAATAAGAAGGAGGTTAGATACATACTAATAGTTAGAAGCAGAGCCATAGAGAGAAAGAGTTGCGACACTCCCATAGACCTCCGTTGTAAAAAAAATGGCGGCGCTTTTAACCGCCTACTTCCGGGATATGGAGCTCGGATTAGTTCCAAACACTGGCATTTGGCTGTTGGACCCCATTCACTTACATTGCTGCGCGTCGAGTTGTTCCAGAGGTAAGTTGCTGAAATATCGACTTCTTTTGAATTGTCAACTGTCTATATTGTATCAGAAGCCCTTTGCGATGCTTATACTGGTCTTCATTTGTATATGCACAGCGTAATTATTTATATTTTATCTTGGTTGTTCCAACCAATTTTCAAGCACTGCCTGATAGCTAGTTAGCTAGCGCGACTTCACCAGTTGTGAAGGTATAGCATCTAATTAGTTCGGTAATGAATCGCTACCACCTTTATAGCAACTTTCATTTAGTTGAATCTTTGGTATATACTAACTAACTTTTCATTATGTTACGTGTTGGCTGAGTTTTGAGTGGTGAATGCTGCGCGTCGAGTTGTTCCAGAGGTAACGTAAGTTTCTGAAATATCTACCTCTTTTGAATTGTCAACTGTCTAACTTATATTGTATCAGAGGCCCTTTGCGATGTTTATACTGGTCTTCATTTGTACATGCAAAGCGTAATGATCACGAAGGTAGGCTAATGGCTGAATTGTAATTTATAAGCAAAATCACGGGAATCAATGGCCTAATACAGCCCAGTTGTGCTAAAATAAATATCATGAGACCGACGTCCATCATCAGATGAATATGGAAAAGTTAAGTTAGAGCCGCTAAAGCTACCCATGCGAGCACTAAGCTTTTCCCTCCAAAAAAAATTGCCTAAAACTTATCTAAGTAATATACAGTATTTCGTTGTCAACCTGCCTCTCCAAATGCAAAACTGACATTAACAAAATGCAATAACAGCTGAAAAAGTGCTTGGTTGTGTGTTTTATTTTATATTTACCGTTCAAAAATGCAATCGCTGCTGTCTGTCCCATAGAAGAACATGACAGCCAGCGTACGTTTTGGAACTATTGGGGCTTACATGAACCACGTGACAGCCGTCGCGGCGACATCAAAGAGTGTCGCAACTCTTTCTCTCTATGGCTCTGGTTAGAAGTGTTGTTTCTAATTTCTCATGCAAAGAGGGTATTTACACTAAAGCCTGAAATGTAAAGTAGCAAAAACAGCCCAATTCATTCTAAGGGTCAGAGAGTAAGTGGAAAATGGTAATATAAGCTAAATTATGACTAGTTTTAGTGCAAGAAATCTTGATTAACATTATAAGTGGACCTCAGGGGAACAAAATAAGATGATTGAAAAAAACACAGAGGAAAATGTGAGTGGAATTTGCCCATGGAAAAATAGCCTTCATGGTGTTAGAGTAGTTTTGTTTTGTTTTTTCATCCAAAAGATGGCTGGTGCTTTGTGAATGCCCAATTCTTATTAGTCATTTTTATTTTGTTTAATTCAAAAAAGATTTGGCTGGTGTTATTAGTATGCTACAATTTTAAGTCAAAAGTAATAGCATATGATTTGAGGTACTTCTATACAGCAGTTTAAGGGTTTGTTGGAATATCAAACAGTAAGTAGGAGCGATAGTGTTAGTGATGCTTGCCTTAGCAAGCACATGAATTATGATATCCCCCCTCTAATCATGCATATATTCATGTGTTATACTCATTATATGGGTTCCTATGCAGTAAGAAACAAGTAAGCAGTAAACACACACCTTCTCTCCTGATTTGCCATCCAGTCCTGCAGGGCCCTAGGAAAAGAGAGCCATATGAGTATGAGCATCAGTCTCCCTAATCATGACACTAATGTCATCCTAGCTGACCGCAGCTTCCCCCCTGCCAATGTCCCCACATTTGCACCCTGTCACTTTCTGCATCCCACGCTCTCACTCTCTGTCCCATAACTAGGTATGAGGAATAGATCGTGATGGCATTGGAAATCGTTACAGAGAAATACGAACAAGCTCTTTGTATGGTATGCCGCATAGAATACTTTTTTGTCAGAAGAGAATGGAGAAATTTTAATGGGCTAAAAATGAAAGGGCCTTTACCGTAGTCACTGAGTAAAATGGAATCTGACGTGGAAACTGGTCTAAACTTTGAGGGTGGAAATGTTTCATGGATGAAAAGAGAGACCTGAAGGTCCCTGAAACTATAATATCTGTTCACTCATTGAGAGGGTAGTAGAATGGCGAAAGCATTTCTCATTCAACACAACAACAGCAGGCGAAAAAGACCTCGCTGATTGTTGGCTTATTTCATCGAGCTTGGCAAACACAAATATGGTGGACCCACTGAGGTGAACAGCATCTTTTTGAAATGATAAAGTGCCTACCAGGCACAGATTTGAGTAATGGAATTAAAAAAAGTTTCAGGATGCTACACAGAGACATTGAATCAAACATAATGAACTGCTTTTAGCTTTTTGTGATAATCACAAGCAGTTTCTCGAGTTGGTTTCGGAGTAAACTCACAGGTGGTCCATGTTTTCCTTTGCCTGGGGCCCCTGGTTCTCCTTTAGGCCCCTGCTTGGCTACGATGTTGCCAGACTCCGAAGAGATCACTGGACATGATTCACACGGTTCTCCCTGAGAAAAGAAAGAAGCATTTTAAAAAAATACAAATTCTGTCATAATTTACTTGCGTTTTTTATAGTTCCAAACCTGTATGACTCAGGGTTATTAGTGTTAATTACTAAAAACATTTTTGTTAATTGAAACAAAGCTAAAATAAAATATTGTTAGATGAAAAACTTAAAAATGGTAATTTGAAGCACAAAAAAAACCTGATAACTGAACTAAAACTAAAAACGCAATAAAAGGAAATAAAAAGGAAATAGTAATATAAATAATAAAATGATAATAAAAAGATTAATTAAACTGAAAATATAAAAAAGCTGATTCAAAATATTAATAAACTAGCTAAAATAAACTTGTATTTTATTTCAGCTAAAAATTATTTTATTTCAAGAAACAAAAGTTTTTTATGAAGGGGGGGAAAATTGGACATTTGTGCCCCATGCAAGAAAGAATGTAATGGGTTTTAAACAACACGACATGAGTGAGTAAACACTGAGTAAATAATTATATGGTGAACTGTCCCTTTAAATAGAAAATAAAGCAATAACAAGCAAGAATATTCACTGTGACTTTCTGTGAATTCTGAGCAGAATCAACACGCAATAGCAATTTTCATGCGGAATCTGAAATTGAGACTACTTTAGTTTACCTTCTCGCCTTTATGTCCCGAAGGACCTCTCGGACCCTGTCAGCAAAACAAAACACGTCATTGGAAGATTAGAACAGCAGAAGCTCATTCAGCTGCAAATGCAAATTATGTGCTGATAGCTCCATTGGTAATAAAACTAATTATGGTGCTGATGATAGTAAACACATTTTGTCCCGCACAGTGACAGAACAATCAGGATAGTGATAGAAAATCAGGATAATTAGCTTCTTCCGTCTTAGCAATTCAGCACACACCATCATTTCACATTGACATCTCTCTATAGGTCAAAATGAGAGAAAAAAAATGCACTTACAGGATCTCCAGGCTTTCCGTCTACACCAGGTATCCCAGAATTCCCCTAGACATGTATAGATGTGTTTTGTTGTTAGCGCATATGCAATTGGAAGAGACACATTGAGGAAGGAAATGGTATGTTTACATTAAAAATAAGTTAACATCTTCATCTTTGGGGTCAAAGCAAGAAAACATCCCTGTAGTTCAGTCTCAATAATAAAAGATACTCTGGTATATAATGGTAAACATACTTTCTCCCCTTTAGATTCTGCAGGTCCACCAGGGGGCCCCTGTGAGAAAAAGACAAATGTTTAAGGTACTGATTGTTGTATAATACACACTATAGAGCGTATTTTTGTAGGCGAAATCCCAGAAACGAGTTAGCATTTTAGCACTTCTGGTTCCATCGTCCTAAAGTCAATGGGTTTTTTTTTTTTTTATGGATTTTTGGATAATGCTTGAAATAAGGTGAATACAAACTCAAGATATTGTCACGTTTTATTCTACGATATAAAATACATCAGTAATACTCTCTTGTGATTTCTTTTAAAGCTTTTACTTGTAAATAGCGGTTGCTAACAAGTGGCTAAAAGGGAACACAGAGGTTGCCGGGGACATTAAATATCATGAGCCGAACAGGTAAACTCATCTACTCAGTCCGATTTCACAGCCTTGTTGTGTTCATAATCGCACTATTGCAAACTATTATAACTCAAACTTCCAGGGAAAATGTTTTAAACAAAGACTAAAAGAGTTGTCAGAAGCTTAAGTGATAGTGACGTTGAAGTCATGTGACCGTGGGGTAGTTCGTTTTGACTTCTGCTGATTTTGTTTACGCTTCAAAATTCATAAAAGTTGTGTTCATTTGTGAAGATTATCACAATGAACAAACTGTGTAAGAATCATAAGCTTTTGTTAGTTTAGGGTCCAATTCTCACTATTAACTAGTTGCTTATTAGCATGCATATTACTAGGATATTGGCTGTTTATTAGTAAAGCACATATTAATGCCTTATTCTGCATGACCTTATTCTACACTCTTAATTCTATCCAACACCTAAACGTAACAACTAACTATTAATAAGCAGTAATTAGGAGTTTATTGGGGTAAAAGTCGTAGTTAATAGTTTGGTTATAGTGTGAATTGGACCCTAAGCTAAGTGTGACCCAAATTAGGTGTTCAAATGTTTGGGGTCACTAATATTTTTTAGTTTTTGAAAGAAGTCTCTTATGCTCACCAAAGCAGCATTTATTTGATCAGAAATGCAGTAAAAACAGTCATATTTTGACTTATCACAATCTAAAATTACTGTTTTTATTTTAATACATTTAAAATGTAATGTATTCCTGTGATGGTAAAGTTGAATTTTCAGCAACATTACTCCAGTCTTCTGTGTCAGAAATCCTTCAGATCCTTCAGAAATCATTCTAATATGCTGGTTTAGTTATTAACGTTGAAAACATTTGTGCCGTATAATGTTCTTGTAACATTCTAAATGTCTTTACAGTAACTTTTGAACAATTTAATGCAATTAAATAAGAAAAGTATTATTTAATCTTACTGACCCCAAACTTGTGAACCGTGGTGTATATATAATGACCTAAAAAAAATCATTTGAATTCATTGATTTGTAGTGTTTTTTCCCCCCAATTCTGGTGTAATTGGCAGTCTGATCAAATAAGTGACAAAATGTAATTTTCAAAGTCAGCTCAGTGAATTTTGACAATAACCACAAGTAGTTCTGTTGTATATTGAACTTTCTAGCAAATTTAGGGTAAGTTCTCCTATTTTTGCAATGTAATGCTATTTTGGGATTTTTATCCAACTACACTCAAAAACAATACATCAAAAATGTTGTACCTTCAAAAGGTAATAAAACCTCTATTTAGAATCTTAAAATTGTCTAGAAAGACTGTATTTAAATGATGAATATTCCTTACTGGTGGTCCTGGTTTCCCAACTCCGGGCAGTCCAGGAAGGCCCGGGCGTCCTGGTTCCCCTGCAAGCCCCTCCGGACCGACTACACCAGGAACGCCCTGTGAATTAATCAGCGCTGAGAAACACTGGCTGTGCATAACAAGCACTAAAAATAATGATACCACAAATCTAGTGTTCATTTATAGTATCTCAGAAACCAGTTAAATAAATCCCAAGAGGATCAGTCCGTTTTACCTTTTGTCCTTTGGGGCCCACCACACAAATAGGATTAGCTCGACCCTACGACAGGCAAGACCAATAAAGATCATTAGCTTGAGTTCATCTCAAACATTAGCATTAGCAGTATCACACTGCTTACATAACAACCCTCCAACAGGAATCAAACAAGTCAGTTCACTGATGACTTGAGGCTTAGATAGATAAACAGTTTAAAGGAAAATTCCAAGTATGCATTAGCCGGCTCGGCCATATTCGCCATCCCCTTAGAACATGCTTTGTATACGGAATAGAAAAGATTAAGCATAATACAACCCGACTATCCATTTAAAAGAATCAATGAGGCTGCATTGATTTGTGGCTCTTTGTTGGCTTATGTAATCTATGCAGCATTAAGAAGATTTAACACCCAAAGAGATAGCTAATGAAAAGAAAAGGCAGCAGAGAGTATATGGGTAGGAGTCCAATACAGGCTTTTTGTAGCGGAGCGCTTTGAATAAATGGAGCCACTTTAAACAATATAAAAGGAAAGAGACACATCTTACATCCTTTTAAAATTAAAATATGTGCACAGAGACATAGTGTGCATGTGATAGATTACACAATCGTTCATTAATTTTTTGAATACACTCTTAGAAGCGAGACATTGAAATATATCAACACGTCTGAAGGAGGGGACCTAGAGGCATGTGCATATCCAATGTACTTAAAGTAGGGCATAAATAAAGAGCATGTTTGAGTTTCACATCAAATGCTAGTCACTTACATCTTTTCCTGGACTTCCGGACAGACCTGGGGCTCCGGTTTCTCCTTTCTGCCCTTGGTCCCCCTGAGTATGTATATGAGAGAGACAAGACAGACAGACAGAAATGGAGAGAGAAGTAAGTGGCAAGCTCTAATACACTCATACACATTATATCAACACGATGCCATCTTCCTTTACCTTCACTCCTATAGCTTCCCCCCAGTTGGCAGCCAGGCCCTGAAACGTAAGAGAATGAGAAATGGGTGAATCAATAGCCAGAAATAGTATCAAGATATCCCGTCTGCTTCAGTGAAGCCTGTTGAACAAAAATTCGATCGCCCGCCTCTCTCTAAAAGACAGGGTTGGTGCACACACTTACCGACTCGCCCTTCTCTCCTTTCTCCCCTTTAGCACCTTCTAAGCACTAAAACACACAGATACAGCATGTCATCCAAGTAATTCGTTTACATTCAGTGGAGTCCAAACTTCTGAGACCACAAAGAAAATCTGGGATTGATAATCTAATTTAAACTGGAAAACAATACTAAAATGATACTAAAATAATCTATATATAGGCCATTTAGGGCTGTCAAGAGAATACCATTTTTTAATGTAATTAATTACACGATGTGGCGATTAATGAATCAAATTAATTAATTAAGATTTATATAATGTACGTTCAAATGGCTGATTCATTCTGGAATGAAGTAAATGGCCCTCTTTATGAATGGCCAGATTGATTCGCTCAAAATGCGGATTAATTCAGAAATTAAACAACTCTGCGTGTTGCTTGAGATGCACAACAGTTCTTCTCTGACTTTATAGGTATTATTTTCATTGGCAAAATTGAGCGTTTAAATACGTTATTAAATTTTAACACGTTATTTTCCCCATAACTAATTCATTAAATGTACGTGTTAAATCGACAGCCCTAATACATATATACACTCACCTAAAGGATTATTAGGAACACCATACTAATGCTGTGTTTGACCCCCTTTCGCCTTCAGAACTGCCTTAATTCTACGTGGCATTGATTCAACAAGGTGCTGAAAGCATTCTTTAGAAATGTTGGCCCATATTGATAGGATAGCATTTTGCAGTTGATGGAGATTTGTGGGATGCACATCCAGGGCACGAAGCTCCCGTTCCACCATATCCCAAAGATGCTCTATTGGGTTGAGATCTGGTGACTGTGGGGGCCATTTTAGTACAGTGAACTCATTGTCATGTTCAAGAAACCAATTTGAAATGATTTGAGCTTGACATGGTGCATTATCCTGCTGGAAGTAGCCATCAGAGGATGGGTACATGGTGGTCATAAAGGGATGGACATGGTCAGAAACAATGCTCAGGTAGGCCGTGGCATTTAACCGATGCCCAATTGGCACTAAGGGGCCTAAAGTGTGCTAAGAAAACATCTCCCACACCATTACACCACCACCACCAGCCTGCACAGTGGTAACAAGGCATGATGGATCCATGTTCTCATTCTGTTTACGCCAAATTCTGACTCTGCCATCTGAATGTCTCAACAGAAATCGAGACTCATCAGACCAGGCAATATTTTTTCAGTCTTCAACTGTCCAATTTTGGTGAGCTCTTGCAAATTGTAGCCTCTTTTTCCTATTTGTAGTGGAGATGAGTGGTACCCGGTGGGGTCTTCTGCTGTTGTAGCCCATCCGCCTCAAGGTTGTGCGTGTTGTGGCTTCACAAATGCTTTGCTGCATACCTCGGTTGTAACGAGTGGTTAATTCAGTCAAAGTTGCTCTTCTATCAGCTTGAATCAGTCGGCCCATTCTCCTCTGACTTCTAGCATCAACAAGGCATTTTCGCCCACAGGACTGCCGCATACTGGATGTTTTTCCCTTTTCACATCATTCTTTGTAAACCTTAGAAATGGTTGTGGGTGAAAATCCCAGTAACTGAGGAGATTGTGAAATACTCAGACCGGCCCGTCTGGCACCAACAACCATGCCACGCTCAAAATTGCTTAAATCGCCTTTCTTTCCCATTCTGACATTCAGTTTGGAGTTCAGGAGATTGTCTTGACCAGGACCACACCCCTAAATGCATTGAAGCAACTGCCATGTGATTGGTTGATTAGATAATTGCATTAATGAGAAATTGAACAGGGGTTCCTAATAATCATTTAGGTGAGTGTACATTATATATATATATATATATATATACGTATATAATTGTTTATGTTTACTTTAAGACAAGACAGTTTATTCCACTAAGGATCTGTCAGTGCCAGAATGCAAATGCAAAAACCATATTGTATTGACTCACTCGTCCAGGAACTCCAGCACCAGTACAGTCCAAACCCTGTAAGATCAAACATTTTATATGAACAATTTAAGGAACAATATCACACACATATACAGCAACAGTCTTGCTTTTGAAATGCCTCATATCAGTCCCCATCTTGAAGACTCTTAATGTTGTCTACATGAAGAATTCTTCATTAAATAATTTATATATTAACCCTCTGGTGCTGTTCGGTAATTTTTGACTGAAAAATGTTACGAAACGGTATGGAACGAAACTTGGTAAAGGTTTTGGCACTTGCTGTGTGAACACACACACACACATGATTCAAAAAGGTTAAATGGTCGAGAAAAAAATAGTCACACTCCTGCTCCTCGCGGTAAAAAATGATGGCATTGGAAACAAATGGGCGACGAATTTCATCTAGCGGAAACATTTGATACTTCTCGCCAAAACAAAATCTTACTGAAAGCTTTTTTTTTTTTTGAGATATCAACCTTAAATTTGAAACACAGCTTGTTTAGATGTATGGCTTTGATTTTAGAGTGACACAGTTTTAGAGTAAAATGCGTTTTGGAAAATACATCTTTCATATAAAAATTTTAAATGGTATTTTTGTGCATTTTTCATAACAATAAATGTAAAATCTTCACTTTTTTAAGCATTTTTCACTTCAGCAATAATCTGCCAAGTGTCGTCTTTAAAAAGAGACAAAACACAAGTCTGTGCTCCGAAGCATAAAAGATGTATGACAGTTTAAGTTGGAAATTTCTTATTCTCAAAAAGTAAATAAATAGATTATAACTACTGCATAAATATAACGTAGTACCATAAAATCCCCTAAAAATACTAAATATTGAATAAAAAAAACATTATCGAACTAAAATATAGTACAATCATTTAATTGAAGAAAAAAAAATCTGTCACTTTTTGACCTGACGCGTGACGAGATGATGCCAGTAATAATGAAAGTTTTGAGTCGGCCAAGCTGGATCACTGGCACAGAAGCTAGCTCCTAATGAGGCATTTGTATAAAATGCCAAACTAAACAGCGCTGTAATAATTTATTCCCAGGCCTGGACAGAGGACAGATTTTGCACACAAACATACTTGCTCAAAGATTGCCATTTCTTACCTGCTCTCCCTTCTCTCCTTTGAGGCCTGACTGACCCGCATAACCCTCCTGGATAACCTGCAATATACAATAAAGAATGTACTGCATGTATATAACACAATTTCATATGAAACCCCTGTAAAAAAAAAAAAAAAAGACCAGCTTGGACTAAGCTGGCAAGGGCCAAAAGCAAAAAAACATATACAGTGAATGTGTTTACTGTGCCAAGATTTAAATTTTGTACATGCAAATATGGAATAGAGCATGTGACGCGGTGGTAAAAGACCTGATCAATCCTTGAAACTGTGAAAAAATATCTGGCACTGCACAAAAAAAAAACCTCAAATCTTTTTTTTTTTTCTACCAAGCAAAATGCATTAAGAACACTACACAGGGCATGTAGCTTTGCAAGTGCATTGGCTGCTTCTCATAAAATTCCTCAAAGGTAGCAGAAAGTCTGGCCAACCTTTAAACATTCAAACTTTACAAGCATCCTAAATCTATGCCAGATTTTCAAAGATGTAATGCATCTCTTTTTCCAAGGGCGTGATAACTGCAAGTAGGACTCATGCACACTCATGCATGCAAATCCTGCTGCCTACCAACACAGCCATTATACATGCTGCACACGACAAACTGAATGTGAATACCCACACTCGATTCCTCATTGAGCAGTAAACAGCCTGCACACTGAAAAAAAAAAAGAGAAAACCCAGTTGTTCCTATCCATGACCACTTATTTTCTAAAGTATGATTTTTGGATATAATGGTTTTTTTACGCTCCACTCTACTCTAATCCAGCTTTGCCTTTGACTTTATAACATATGTTGGCCTGTGGGTGGCAGTGCAACATAATGTTAATCGGCATGGGAGTGCAGATCGTGAGCGTGCGCACGAGGACCTCGACTGCGTGTCATTTCAGCTTGGCTTGGTTCTCTCACGGGAGACAAAGATCAATAAGAACAGGAGACTGGGCAATGTTCACCAAAGCCAGCTACACAGCTAGAAGGGAGGGGGCCACCCAAAGTGAAATACTAATAAAACAAACTAGTTTTTAGTGGAGGAGGAGCACAATTAAAACTAAATCTACTACCCGTGGAGTTCTGCTCAGCCAACAGGCGGTTAACTCGCATTGATGTGGTGAGGTAAGAGAGAAGGTGCCCGTCTCTGTGCCGCAGCTTTGAGAACGGTTGGCTGACACCGATTCATTCTTTCCAGAGGTGCACACAGAAGAAAGCAACATGATGAAAATCAACTCCTTGAGATTTGCACGCACTCGCTCTGTTCGCATGAATCGATGGATTTATATGCGAGCCTACTGTTAGAGATGATATAATTTTTAAGAGAGTTTGTGTGTCTGGCCAATTGTGAGCTCATTGCTATAGGCTAGAGGAATATTCTGGGTTGGTTCAATACAAGTTAAGCTCAATCAGGAGCAGTCGTGGCATAATATTGATCATCACAAAAAGTAATTTCAACTTGTCCTGTTCTTTTCTGTAAAAAAAGCTAAAATTTGTCTTACAGTGAAGGACTTAGTATGGAGATAAATGGGGCCAACCTGTTAACGCTGAAATACTTAGCCACAAGATGCAAACAAAATGTTGCGTTAATATTAATTTTGTGTGGTTGGATAACATACTAACCTTTTCTGTGCAAAGTTACAACTAATTTTATAATTTTTCGCAATTACATTTTGTCATTCTTAATTAAAATATTATAATAGGCTTATCCTTTTCTGATAGTTCCAGGTTGCTATGGCCACGCACATAAGGTTGTTTATGTATTTAACTTGTGGCCACGAGAAATCGATTTCGCTCCCTCAACATATTAAGTTGTGGGCACTACTTATTATCACGTTCCCACAAGCTAATATGACATTCCCACGAATTAATATCTCGCGGCCACGACATATCACGTTCCCACAAGTTTATATTTTATGGCCACGACCAAACTAAGTGAACCTCCCAGTCACCATGTAATTTAACTAAGGCCTAATCTAAACCCTGTCTGTGAAACCAGGCCTGTAAGCTTCAAACATCTGCTTTTAAATACTCCAAAAATTGTGTTTACTTCCATTGTAACTGTGCTTTTATAAGAAAAGGAGGGAAGAGTTTGAGTTTTTTTTTTTTTTTGACAGATTCATAGTTGTAATATATTTATACTTTTAGTAATGTTTCAGTTAGTTGTCAAGGCAATATTTCTAATTTTCATTTGTGTTTTTATAAAGTTTTTATTTTATTTTATATCTTATTTTATTTTACAATAGAACTGATATAAAACAATTTGGGACAGGGCCATTGACCCATTGTTTAGCTCTGTGAATCATACCAAAACCACTAATACCACTTGCTGCATCCCACTTAAATACTGGCATTTTCAGGCGTTGCATTTAATTTGAAAGCAGGTAATACCTTTTCTCTATGAGTCATAAACTATGAGTGTTGAGTGGGTGCAGAGAGGGGGAAAGGTGACAAACTAACAGGAGTTGTGTGTAAGAAACATGGGCGGTATTCTTGTATTGTGCCAGATAAGCACATTTACCAAGCAAAAGTCTCTCTGGGTCCAGTTGGTGTATTATCACACAATATGACCTGTTATCAGTAGCAAATTATCTTATGTGTTTATCAGGGTCGGTGTCAATGTTCTTCCCACTGAAACTCAGCACGCAGCAAATTACTTACCAATTAAACTGAATTTCTAGCTATTGGGTGGAATCTGCTGGGGCCGCACTTCTTTATGTCAGGTTTGGAGCTTCATAATTGGGACGGTCTGTGGCTATTCATGGCAAATAGCAACAAATCATTTTTCGGTAGACTTAATTCAAATAACTTACTTTTTCCGCCAGTTCCTTGGATCCAAGGATTGCCTGTAGAACATAAAAACAAAGAAACGGACAAAGAAGGTCAGATTTCTGAAACACAATGGCAGTCCTCATAACCAATATAGAAATGCTTACAGAGTAAAACTGTTCCATGCACCTTGGACATCATTTAACCAAATAGAGACTAATAGTAGTTTAAATATTATGATAAAATTGTGCATGATTTTATTTTTTAATAATATAAAAATGTTTCTGCAATTTATTTTATGCTTTTACTCGCCATGGAAAGATGGCATGTGCATCAATGTGAGGCATCACATCAAGTGCCCGGTTTCACAGACAAGGCTTAAGCCTAGTCCCAGACTTAAATATCTTAAAATAAGTCAGTGCCATTGTTCTGTCTCAAGATGCACATCAGTATTGTTTTTGTTTTGTTTTTCTAAATCATGTTCATAAAAGCTACTTGAATGTCTTAATTAAACTAAGGAATATTCCTGACTTAATCTAAGCCCTGTCTATATATTTTGTAATCTCATTGCAGTATAAAGAGAGATCACATAATCACACATTTTTAGGAGGGACTGAGATGAAAGATAGAAGAGCTGAAGCCCCCTAAATAGGGTCTAGAAATGCCTATGTGCGTAAAACACCTTCTCTCACTCCTTATTCTTATCTTACAAAGTTCTGCTGACCTGATGTTGGCGCACTCAAGTGTTTGCTTAATTTAGATCTGTTTATATTGTCATATTACTTCTACGGTGAGTTTCGTCAGTATGATCAACAGTGAATGAGACTCTTTTGAAAGAGAGCAAATGGGGAGAAGAACTGGCAGGAAAAGAGAGGGGGAAGTGCATTGAGGAGGGACATGATTTGAAAGAGAACATCAGCGACAGACAGAAAAACAAAAGATGTGTTTGTAAAGCACATGTGAAAGTAAATCCTTGAGTCATGTCTGAGCAGAGAAAGCAAACATAGCATAGGCTGATCAGACTGGATAGGCATGGAAAAGAAAAGAGAAATCATTTTTAAAAAAAAGTACGGAAGAAAAGTGCTCAGAACCTAATCTCCAGTCATACCCTGAGATCCAGATTAGAAGTTGCTGATGGTGCATACATGCACGCAAACACTAAAAAAATGGTTCCGAAGAGAACACGAAATGGACATGGTGTCTATATAGCTACAAGCTTGCACAGGATGGAAGAGAATTATGATGACCTGTTCAAAAAGCCCTAGTGGAATGAGCGCATGAATAATGCAGGAAACTTTGTTTAGCTGCAACCGTGCACGTCTAAGCTCATGAATTTCTCCCTGACGGTGAGCTCAAAAGAAAAAGAAAGCAATGACAGAGGAATGCTGTGATTTTGAGAGACTATAATGCGGGGTGGATTGAGGATCTGCGTAAGAGGAAGGGGTTAATGCAGAAGTAGGCTAATGCTAGCAGCTTGCAACACAGCCTGGAACTCATTACAGTCCGTCGTAAAACACAGACTGCTAATGGTACAAGACAGTAACCTGGGTCAGAGGAAAACATGGGAGCATGTTTGAAGTTTTTTTTTTTTTTTTTTTTAAAGGGAAAGGCTGGAAGTATGTGTGTGCTGAGCTTAAGCTCACAGCTGTGATGCTGTTTGGTTAGGACTGTATATGGAAAAATTCCTCAAATTAACACACACACACACACACCATAATGTGTGCATGATCTCATGCACACGTAGGCAAAACATGGCAGTAATGCAACTGCAAATGTATTGAACTGTAACACTTTCTTTTAAGGGTCCATAATTATGCTGTAGTTAATGATTAACTGAACACAAAGGCATTTTAGCCATTATTTATGCAGAAGTTAAGCTTTAACAAACCAGTAATCAATAGTTAAAGGTATAGTTCACCCTAAAGTGAAAATTAAGCCATCATTACCTCACCCTGGTGTTGTTCTAATGCCGTACACCCTTAATAATATTAATTTTAGGGTAAACTATCCCTTTAACTGAACATGTATTAAAGACATGTATCATGGGTTTTTGAAAATGATTGTTCATGTAGTGTGGAATATAGCTCTAAGGGAATGAAAACATCCTGCAAAGATTTATATCTGAAAGTGCACCGTATATAAAGTTATTGTCTTTCAAAAGTGAGAGTCGACTCTGAGTCTATGAAATGAATTGTTTTTTAAACGAGTCATTAACTGTTTCGTAGTGACGTAGATACGAAACATTAGCATATTGGCCGAGGCCAGTTACTGCGTGCGCAGACGGAAGTGTAAACTTGAAGTCTAGAACACATTCAAATACTTCAGCTGAATAGCATCATGACAAGACGCTGTTCTACAATGCAAAGATAGTTCAGCCACTTTGTTTTCATTGCCCAGGGACGAGCATGTGAAGAATCAGTGGTTAGAGTTCATATTTGCAACGATACCACAACAGTATAGCCCGAACCTTGTGTTGTGTTCTCATCATTTTAATGACGAATCATTCAAAAACATAAATGAATTCAAATGTGGATTCGCAAGCCGGTTGTTCCTCCAGAAGGAGGGCTCAGTACCCAGTGTATATGGATCAGCTTCGTCCTTCTCTGAATCACAATCTGTAAGTATTATTAATAATGTTTGCTGTTATGTTTTCTGTAGCATGTGTAGGCCTATTTTGTTGTGTGTGTTGTGTACGCTCCGCGCAGCTTCTAAGTGGGGTAAAGTTAGTTTTGTTTTCGATATTCCCCAGACATTCGCTGAAAAATGGCAATTACCTCCTAAACGACTTGGCCAAAAATCATTTAAACCCCATTGCCGCTAAAAAGGCAAGGCTAACAATGTTTCACAAGCTTAATTTTCCGTATTTTCGCTATATATAATAAGCACTGCCCCTCAAAAGCCGCCGCAATGTGAGTTTCGCCGGGAAAGCTCGCTCTTGACGGAGACGCGAGTAAGGGACCGTGTGGAAAGTGCACTTTTTCTTCGTTTTTAAGGAAAATTTATGACATGTCTGTTCATACACTGTATACAATTTTCAACACTTGACAAGCTATAATCCATTAATGGTGATGGGCGTTCCATTTCCGACAATCTCTGTCTACGGTTTACCAATCACAAGCGACTGGGTCATTTGACCAATCACCGCAGATTTGCGTCACACAAAGGAGGTGTTTGGGAAAATGAATCGTCGAACGAATCATTTGGGAGTCGTTGAGCAAATCAGGTAAAAATAAATGCATATTATAAGTCAAATAAAGTGTTTTTTGTCCTTGCATGCACGTGAAACTCTTTTTGGGAACTCCCAAAACAAAAATAGGAACATTTCAAATGCTATGATAGGGGCTCTTTAATATTATTATTTACAACATATCAAACATTTAAAGGATTAATAAGCCAATAATTAATGGTTAACTGAATGTACAGTAAATGCATTTTAGGGTTACACTTTATTTATAGTCCACTTGAGTCTACTAGCTACACGTAACTTTGCAACTACATGTCAACTAACTCTCATTAGAGTATTAGTAGACTGTGAGGTTATGGTTAGGTTTAGGGTTAGTAGAATAGGTTGACATGAACTTCCAAAGTTACTTATAGTGCAAGATAGTAAGATATTATAATAACGAGACATTTTCAGACGTTTTCTTTTCTTACTGAATTTTTTTAGCTTTTCTTACTCAATTTTTTTTAAGTTTAAAACAAGATCAATTAAATTTGTGTCACAGGGGTAAGAAAAATAAACTTCATTCAACATGTAATTTGTAACGATAGTGTATGGTTGGCCAGCATAAGGATAGTCCATCCCAAAATTATGTAATTATGTAATTTTGCTTCAAATCATTTTAAAGAAAAAAAAAATACTAATTTAGAAAATGATTCCTGCAGTGTAAAATTGTGCCATGCTGTCTAAATTCAGACAATTGCTCAATTTAACTGGCATGATCATACATTAATTTGTTAGCACTGCTAACATGGGATGAAATGAGTAAATACTGAGACTGGAAGTGGCATGAAAGCACATGAATTGATACATCTAATGTGTACCAATGGAGCTAAGTCCTCTGTCACTACTATATGGCAGCAGAGATAAAGAGCATTTACACCACAAGACCAAACTATTTATATAATTTCCACCTCAAATGTTCTACTGTTCTAGTGACTACTTTTTCCTTGCAAAAGAAAAACTACAAGTTGATGTACGTGTAGCTGTGTGTGGATGTAACAAGTTGCTTCGAGTGTGTTTGGCTCTAATACAGACCCCTCTGGATGTAATTATGTTGCATGCGTGAGTGTATATGAAACAATACACGTGGCAACTAGCAAGCGGAGAAGATGTGTGACCAGTTGGAGACCAGCTGAAGTGAATTCACCAACCAGCTTTTTTATTAGCTCTGCTAATGATCATGACTCACTGCTGCCAGGAGAAACAACAAGAGCAGCCCACACCAACACCATTGAGAAACTGCTGATGAATCTTTTTTTTTTTCCAGGGGAAATAGCATCCAAAACCCTGGTCTGAGAAGAAGTTATTGTTATCTGGAAGATTGAACTAAGGCTATTCCTGGAGAAGGAACACAGAAGGGTAGAATGATGTGATGGGGTCAGTGAAATTGCGTGTACTCATTGCAGCGGATGCAAACTTCAGCTCTACGCCATGCACCTTTTGTAGAGTTTTGTTTATAGTGTATGGTTGGCCAGCAGAAGGATAGTTCATCCGAAAACTCTATCATTTACTCATCCCATATTCCTCCAAACCAACATAATTGTTCTTTTTCCATGGAACACATGAGGAACACATCATTTTTATAAAATGATATACACATATATATGCATATATATATATATATATATATATATATGTGTGTGTGTTTGAGAAAGAATGTCCTAATATTATGGCTGCCTATATTATTAGTCGACCAAATGTTAGTCGATGAGAAGAGGCTTAGTCGGTCAAATTGTTTGACATGCAAAATTACATATATTAAAATGTATATATATATTTAAATGGGATGAATGTTAGCTTTTTATTATTGTGCCCAAGAGCATGACCTATTTACGTCCACATGCTATTGTAACAAGAAACTATGCTTCTAACCACAGCTCGAAAGTAGTAGTTACAACCACGTAAGTTTGCGATGCTGCTTGCGAATGTTAGTTGGAACTTAAGCTTCAGGAAACGCCAAATCGCTGAACTTTGTTGGTAACGACTGAACTTGCGACCATAGTTGGCTAACAATGCTTTTTGGAAACGCACCCCACATCGTTTGCACGGCTGCTCCATGTGGTAATTACAGTGTGTCGGGCAGGAAATTCAAACGTTTGCCTGGCATCCATTGATCTCAAACATGGCTTATGTTATTTGAAACATGTACTGTAAGTAGTAGCCTAACGTTAGCCACTTTACATGGCCACTCATCTTAAAGTTAACCTAGACAAATGTGCGCTATTATTAGACGTATATCCAAGTGTTCATGCGGAGTGTGGAAGCTAAATTAGTACCGCACTCACTGCATGACATGTTTAACTTAAAGTGCATTTTTCTATATAGGCACATGATCCACTATACTGTGGAGATGAGACGGCATTGTCAACTTCATCTTTGCAGCTGACACTGAGTTTACTATTAAATTATTAAAATGTTCAGAAAGTCTCCTTTCTGTTTTTTTCTGACACATTTATACTCATTACTTTTGCCAGCGCGCTGCAGCAAGCTCTTGATTTTAAGCGCTTGGAAGCTTAATTTATATTTTAGAGGCTCGTTATTATGATTTAGTAATTCTCTGTAATGTAGAACAATGTTATAAATGTTACATTTAATATTCTTTATCAGCCCTGAGACTCAAACCATTTTCCGAAAAGTATATATTTAATAAATTAAATTAATATCATAAACGTGCAACTAGCTGACTAATGGCTTAAATGAACGACTAATAGTCGACTAGAAAAATCTTTAGTCGGGGGCAGCCCAATAATGTAATGTAATAGTAAAGAAATATTACAAAATATTTTAGACAGCATTTAAATGAAACCATTATACTAATTTTTAAAATGTGATTCTATGCCTTGCACATTTTTTGTTTACAAAGCCTGAAATCAAATGATACATTTTAATATATGAAATTTTGACTGAAAAAAAAAACAATATTTACGTGCAGTGAGAACACATCTTAAACTGGAGATGAGGGCCAACAATTCATTAAACATCCACAATTACCCCTAAAAATAAGAAAGAGAACACAAGAAGGACAACAAGTAGGTGCAGGAACAAATGTGCACATACCAGGACCGGAGGAAGAAGAATAAAATAAATAAATAAATAAATAAATAAAAGAGCGGTGGAAGCAGAGAATGCTTGATTTCAGCACTGCTACAGCCCACTGGGCATTGTTCATAAGAATTTACGTTCATACCAGTTCCTGCAGAAGAGCTCATTCAACTGCCTGCTAGTGGGATGCTTAATGGCCACTAACTGTGTCATTTTTATGTCGAATATCAGGATGAGAAATATTTATCAGCCTACATCACATTACATCTCATCTCTTCATCTATTTATGTGCTGTAATGCTGCTGGGTTGAACCATTCATGTGTTCTAACAGGGGAAATGTGCGAAAAACTCAACTGGATGCTGCGCATTAGTATATTATTAGCATATTATTAACATATTTGCCTAAAGGGTAAACCTGGTAAACCTATTATAGTAAGATCACCTCTCTGGGCTTTAGGAGCATACACACAGGATTCGTTCTGTTTGCACCACTTTTAATTGTTGGTTTAATATGCACAAATGCATTTGATGGATGTCTTTGGTCATTGTGTATCTGTGCTGCATTTTAAAATGGTGTCGAATAAAAAAAAACCAAACCAGTTTGTTTAAAAACACATCTCGAGGCCTCTTCAACATATTCCATTACATTGCATTCGTGTTACTTATGAATGCATCCTGTTTGTACGCCCCCTTAATAGCTCCCACTGAGAGCAAGTACATGCGTGTCTTCAAACCATCTCAAGATCAGGATCCCACATTCGAGAACTAACAACCCCACTCTTAATTTCTGTAAAATCTATTCATTAGAGGCCCTTGGACACTTTCAGTGGATAATGTTCAAGTGCAGCATCAGGAGATCGTGTTGCAAACGAATGAGTTTATGTGCTGTCTCTCAATAATTGCATCTCTACAACCCGTTTTTGGTTAAACAGGTTTGAATTGCACAAGATTTTCAACAATTTAACACTACTTTACCTGAGAGAAGGGATTGGGCACAAACTCCACTTGGTTCTCTGCAGCTCGTCGACTCTTGGGAGCATCTGGTGGGCACTATGGAAGCACAAAGGACACAAGTCAAACCAATTTGATCATTGTTGATACTGTTAAAGTCCCTTTATTATGCTTTTTCAGATATTACCTTTACGTGTCATATAGCTGTTTGTGAATGTAAAATGTCTGCAAAGTTATTGTCTCCCAAAAAAACAAGCGATTCTGAACTGAAACAAGTCGCCAGTAATTCCAGTCTTACTTCCTGCATGAACCTACGTAGCTTTGTAATAAATTTGCATAATGCCAGCCTGTTGAGAAGACGCTGTTTTCTGTGCTGCAAATCCACTTAGCATGCACTTCCAAAGGATGTGAGATGGTAGACCTATCGTCATCATTACTGTTCATATCATGGTGTATACAAGTGCTGAGGAAGCCTACGGAGCCGAAATTCAGATATGGTAATGGCCGTTTCATTTCTGACACGCGATGTAAGCGGTAGACCAAAGACCATTTGACCAATCAGAGCAGAGAAGACTTTCAGAAAGGAGGGGTTTAGAGAGACCGAATCGTTTATCAAACCATTTCAGACACTGTGAGAAAATAAGTGATATTGCAATGTATATTATGAGAAAATTAATGTGTTTTACTACCTTGGATACATGTAAACCTATTGTAGGAGACCTCCAAAACAAAATTAAATTACATAATAAAGGGGGCAACTATTTCATCAACTGAAATAAACTATAAATATTAGCTGAAAAACGTCAGAAATTAGAAATGTTACTTAACTAAATGCCTGAAATAAGTTTAGGTTGAAACACTAAAATTACAACACGATTAGAAAGCTAAATAGCTTATATTAAAAACACTAACACTAATAAAAATGCTAAACTAAATTTGATAAACCTTAAACTGCAAATATAAAAGCTACTTCAAAATATGAATAAATACCATAATAGTACATAAATAATACAAAAATAACATTAGATTGCATGTACTGTAAATAAAAATCTTTCTCATGCACAATTCCTGGTTTTGATACTTTGAACAAATATGGTCTTTCAAGACAACTGCGACCTAAGACATCTTTTCCTCTGCGTCTCAAAGATGTAATCGCTGACTCCTCTGCTTTTAAAAAGCAATGTTAGAGCACATGCTTTTGGGGGAAATAGTTGCCCTTGTTTCCATTTTAAACACTGCTCGCAGGGAGCTTTGAGCATTCGCCTCAAAACAACTGGAGCACAAAGAACTTTGTTGGCTCACTTTCACATCAGAAACCTTCATGATTTAGTCACATGGATTTAATTAATATCTTACCTCACAAAACTGGCAGGTAACATGTAATGGGAATAATCACTGAATCATCTTTTCAGACTAAAAATGGTCCATCTGGCATGCAACTAATGATATCTAATAGTTCTTGGCTGTGAAATATCCTCTGATCCAAAATTGCAGCAAATTCAAAATACCAGCTCAGAGTTGGCTGTACCCATTCCCATGTGCACTTTCTTTGTCAAATCAGTTTCGCAGGTGACATTTCCTGATCTCTACCTTCTTTACTATTCAGTTTGTGGGTGGCTGGATGCTTTTCATACAGGCTGAAGTTATCTGCAAATGTGACGCATGCCTTTTTGATTCAGCAAGTCTTGCCAAAGCTCTGATCAATTCAGTGAGGAGAAACGCACCAAATTCCAAATCCTCAAATAAAGCAGCACTCCCACATCGATGACTCAGGCGCTGTTCTTCCACCACAGCCGTCCCGATGGAAGCTGAGCCGCTGCTGGAGCTTGATCCATCAACTACAACTACGACACAGATTTTTTGACAGAAAGAACGCATCCATTCCCTTAGCAAAACATGAGCTTTGCCTCTGCTGTGATCATTGAAAACATGTGCAAGTGTTTCATCAGCTTGGCTGAAATATTACTTTACAATGCTGGGAAAAACACTCACCTTTTTTTGACATATTTTTGTATAAATATTTTACCTACATATACTTGGTCTGTGGTAGGTTCAATCCATTAGGGTAAACCATCCAATGATGTAATACATGCATGAGACCATACATTGTTAAATGACTCTGTATAGGAATCAACTTTTACTTTGTTACAAAGTTACTTTGATGCAAATTGCTTCATATTCAGAGAAGCAACATTTTGAGTCCTGGAAGCGCTCCTCTACAGACATTTGGTAAAGCATTGGAGGTGCATTTTGAAATGTTTTAGGGCTGTCACTTATTTTTGTGATCGAGTAATCAGTCGATTATTGTGATGAATCCGATCTTTTTATGTGGGAATCATAGACTGTAAGGTGGGAATACAAATTTACAATAGCCTACATATTTGATCAAAAATATAGTAAAAGCTGAATTTTCAGCAGCCATTAAACTAACAGAAAAAACGAAATACTATTATAGCAATTATTAATATTTTGAAATAGCTTTTATTTTAACATTTTCAGTAATTTTAGTGATTGTGTTATGTGCTTTTGACATTATTATTAGTTTTGTATTTTATTTCTATTTAGGTTTTTTATTATTTTATTTTAGTAATTCTAGTACTTCAACAAACTTATTTCAGTTACCTGCCAAGGCAATCATTTCTATTTCTTTTTTAAGTTCAAGTTTAAGTATTTCATCTAATATTTATATTTCATTTTTAACCTTCATTTTAATTAACAATTTTGTTTTAAATAATTTTAGTAAACAATAACAACAGTTCAGTTTAGTTCGTTTTTTCTTTTGTGGTTGCCCAAAAAAATGCGGACAAACATTAATTGAGCCTTGACATATCCCTTATGCTACAAAAGGAAATTATTGACAGTGATTTATCAGACAAATTGTTTGTTATTAACAAACAAATGTTTAATTGTTTGTTATTAACAAATTAAATGTTGATAATATGAAAATGGCAAAAAAGTAATTCCCTTTTGTTACTGTACAAAATCCACAGTACAAAAACAGCCTTGGATAACATTTTATATTTTTTTGTCCATTCAATAAACATTGCCCAGACAAGTGTTGTTTTTGTTGTGTACATCTCATTTAAAACTGGAATAGGTACATATTTCTATTATATCAGCCGTATATTATATTCTATCTATATAACAGTATACAAAGCCATTTAAAAGCCCATAGCTGCCAACCACTAATGGAAATGACCTCACCACACCAAATATATTTGATATTTTGCTTAATACCATGTATCAGAGCATTTTATGAGGTTTTAACAGACTTTATTACCCGAGCTCCTGGTATCTCACAGCAGGCCTCCTGGATCGCCAAAGAGGGGTCACAATACACCATCACTTGCTGAACATCAATCTGAAGAAAGAGAAAAAGAGAATGCATATTAAAAGCAGACCAAGAACAGAGAGAATTAGCTTTTTAAATGCTGGACCCCCCTGCTTTACATATGACCATTTACATGATCATTTCGCTAAGTGGTTGGATTAACAAACGAATTAATTAGTAATGGATGAAGCTCGTTTAGGCTACCACAGGCTGTTCTTTTCATCTTTTTCGAGCTGAGTGAGCTCAGTAGTGTTAGCCCTGAAGAGAAGCGCCTGTAGTCTTCCTGTCTCTCATACATCCACAGACACACCCCTGCCGCACTTCCCCTGCAGACAGGACGCCTAAGGCAAAACCTGCGGGAAGCCGGCTTATAGGAAACTTCTATTTCCGACTACTCTATTAGCATTGTAGCGCTTAATTAACAGAGGAGCTGGAAGATTCTGCAGTCATTCATCTAATTGACATCCTTGTACTCTAAGCCTTCTAAAAAAAAAGGCTTACAACATTTGTAGGATTCACCAGAGGTCCTCACCTCCGCAGGGGCAGCATCAGTAGCCCTCATACCCAACAGCGTGTGTCCATTGATGGGCAATTGGCCACGGAGCTCCAGAGGCTTGTTCTCGATGGAGCTGCAGTCCACATGCAAGGAGGCCGCATTACTCTGCAGGCTCAGAGCCACCTTGTGCCAGCGCATGTCCATCAGGGATTCCACACCGTCACCTTCGAACACGCATCCCACCATGGACCCTTCGGGGTCAGCCCCTCTCGCCCGCAGGGCAAGGTTGCCATCTGGACCATTCCAGTCCAGTGAGAACTAAAGAAGTGTGATAAATAGGGGACAAGAGCATTTATAAAATGTGATTTTGTTGAAGCTGCAGTACAGGGTCCAAATGTAGCTTTTTCCCCATACGTTTATTGGTCATTAATATTTCTTTCAGTCATGTTTTTTATTGTTTCATAACAATACACTACCGTTCAAAAGTTTAGGGTCAGTATGTTTCTGTTGGGGTCAGTAAGAATTCAGTTTTAAATAAATGCTGTTCATTTGAACTTTCTAGTCATCACAAAATCCTGAAAAAAACAATGCATCATGGTTTCCACAAAAATATTAAGCCCCATAACTATTTTCGACATTGATAATAAGAAATGTTTCTTGATCAGCAAATAAGCATATTATAATGACTTCTGAAGGATCATGTGACACTGAAGACATGAAAAAAAATTCAGCTTTCCCATTACAGGACTAAATTACATTTGAAAATATAATCAAATAGAATATTTTTTTTAATGCTATTACTGTTTTTACTCATGATATACTCATTTTAAGATTAAGTTGCCTGTCTTAAGATGACTTTATCTTTACATTAAAAAAAAAACATTTTTGTATTTAACTTTAACTTCTTTTGTTTATGTGCCAAAGCCAAATTTCTCACATAAAAAGACAATAACTCAAACACAGAGTTAGTTTTCAAAACAGTGTTAGTTTCTTGCTGTAGCATAATCAAGCACTAGCTTGCTGTTAAATTGAAATATATTTTACTAAAAACAGGATACAAGAATACTATACATGTGTCACGGTTAAGCATGCTACCTTCTGCACCACTCAGTCCGACACAAAATAATAATATCTAACAAATAATCAGCGATTAGAATTTTATGATTTAGCATGCTGCCCTATAATTATCACTTCCTGAAGACACAAATCTACAGACTTGAGGGGAAAGTGGACACACACCTGAGGATACCCGCGCTCATCGGATATCTGGAACAGGTAAATGTTGTCTTTCAAAGATTTCTTCTTCAGCAACATGGTGAAGACCAGGGTGAACTCCTCTGGAAGTCCATGAGGAAATACTTGACTGAGGAGACAAGCATGTGGTTAGACTGCAGCACACGAACAAACAAATAAACGTGGAGCAGGTGGGTTGTAATAGTACAGAATCAGTCTGAATGGTAGCAGCAGTGGGAGCATCTCTGTATTAATGGTGTTGTGGATACAGATAGAGGGATAACCCCTGACACTAATTTTGAAGAGAAATGCAGCTCAGCAATCCTCACCTTCATTCTCGACTTCAATCTCTCTCTAGATAAACAGTTTGCCTGCCTCTTGGTGGGTCAAGGGCAGACAAACTCCAGGAATGCGTTTACCATCCCAAATACACACACAGACTCAGTGCTGAAAAGTAATAACAGTGAGGCTGTCCTCCTTACGGGAAAAAAATGAAATCAGGCCTAAGCACTAGAAAGAGAGAGAGAGTTTGCACAGGATGAAACTTGTTATGACTGGGGGTGAGGTACACATTGTTTTCAAAGATTTCTTGTTGATATTACTGAACAAAACTACTCCACTGAAAGGGCCATCATAAATCAAAGATTAACGATTTTTTATTTCATTATTAGAGATAGCAGGTCGGAGACACTTTATAGAATAGAGGTGCATGATATATTGGTGGCCAGTAACAAGGAATGTTCAGTCATTATTATGGAATGCCAATGGCGGGATTACAGCCATTTTTTGCCGATGTTTTTTTTACAGTATATTTGATTGCTGAATTTTCTTTTATGTAATATGTGCGTAAGAAATAAAAAGCCTCATGTGCACGGTGTGTAAGTGTGGCCTTTAAAACAATTTTGTTTTTAAATTTGCTTTAAAACTTTTGAAACGCAGCATGCGTCATTTTTAAAACAATGGGCCTATGAGAATCTAGAAGATAAGCATATTTACTTACAGACGAGCCTTGGGTTTATATTAGCTCCGAGCAAAAAATTAGCATTTTATATTTGCAACAAAGAGTTAATAATCAGAATTAGAAATATTGTTCTTTAAATCAGAACAATATAAAACATATATATTATGTTTATTATTTTAACCAAATAAATGTAGTCTTGGTGAGCATAAAAGACTTATTTCAAAAACATTCAAATATCTTACCAACTTCAAACTTTTTATTGGTAGTGTATGTGAATCAAACAAACACACTTGTTGCAGACCCTCCCAATGATGTAAAATTCATATTGTGATTTTTATGGTTTTTCAACAAATCCTGTTATGGTTATTGTGAGCATTTTTCATAAATTAAAAACAGAACATTTCTAATTTGTTAGCTAATTTAAAAGAATTTGTCATTTCGTCTAAATTAATTGTAAAGAACGGTGCTTTTAAACAACACTTATTAGGTGTCAAGTGAGTAGTTTACAAAGACACGTGTAAACACAAAGACATACAAAGACACGTGAAAACACACTCAATCTCTCTCCCAGGTGAGGTGAAATCCTAGATAAAGAAAGGCAAGAGGTAGACAGTTCTTTTACAGGCCAAGTCTAAGCTAAGAGAATGACTAACACAGAGGTGGCCGAACAATTTATACACCATCTGCAGCTATCACATATCAGAGACCACCAGCTGACAAGACTTTACATTGCACTTTATCTCATAGTAAGAGAATATAGGAGAGCATTTATGTAGGAAGAATCTTGTTTCTCTCTCTCTCTCTCTCTCTCTCTCTCTCTCTCTCTCTCTCTCTCTCTCTCTCTCTCTCTCTCTCTCTCTCTCTCTCTGCAGTAAGCCGGCCATGTCGAGTGAGTTTCAAGTGCAGGCTCTTGCTCTCTCTCTCTCTCTCTGGCTGAGAAATGAGATTTAGAGCAGGAGAAAAAGAGCTCAGGTTTCAAATGGGGAAAGCACCTGGGGCTCTGGAAAACCCATTCTTAGAGAGGAACTCCCTGATGATGGGGGGATTTGGGTATGCCTGTGTGTATGTGTATGTGTATGTGTAATGTGTATGTGTATGTGTATGTGTATGTGTATGTGTATGTGTATCTTTCAGAAGGTCAAACCGTACAACTTTCAACCAAAAGACAACTATTAGTGCAGCTAAAAGATATGAAATGGAGAAAGAAAGCATTTTGGAAACTATATATAAAACATTTTGGAAACATATTAGCAATTCTGACCACATTTTGTGAAATTGTTGAGATTTTTTTCTGAAAAACTCCATAGGAGACACATCAGTCGTGTTTCAAACGATGCACTATATGCACTTATACTATGCACTATATACTCTTCTATTCTCTTCTGATAGTCCCTCCATTTTGCAAGGAAAGCTGTGACAGTTGAGAGCATGAAGTGTCCAGCATTCCACACTTTTTAGTTTAAAGGAGCTATATAAGAAAACTTTTTTATTGCCAATGTGGCAACATCTTGTAGCAAAAAGTGAGAAAAAAAAAAAAAAAAAAAAAAGACTTCCCCGACTTCAAGGTTGTCTATGAAAGCCTGTACACTGATTTTTAGGTGAAGGACTTTGCCAGGAAATCAAAAGGATATGACGTTTACGCGCATACGAGAGCTATTCTGTACTGTAATGTCAATGTGTCATGCAAAGTAAAGGGATTAATTCAAACTATAGTCTCACATAGCCTGATATGTAGTCTTTAGTCTTACATATACTTTATAATCAAACTAACTGTATTTTTGAATGAACGGTAAATTGCAGAACTGGTGCATACATATCCACATCGCTACGATCAGATGCGTTCTTAACCGCTGCTTTGCTTTCTCACTGCTGTCATTTTGTTGTGCGTTTTATTTGTCATATTTATTTAAGCGTCGCTCTCAGCAGCGTGGACGGCGTCTCAATGTTCATTAACAGTATATCGCTGCAAAGGTAAATGCACAAATTGGGACACATCTCACATAAGAGATGAGTTGATTGTCTCGCCAGACTTCCACCAAACATCTGGATCCAAACTCCTAACCTTTAAGTAACATTTTTTGCAATGCGCCATCAGCACAAAGATAAGCTGCGTCAAATCCTCATGTTTATTTGCAACTGACAAGCTGCTTTCTCTAAAGAGAGTGGCAAAGAACAGCTATCATCTTATGACGGGGAGATAAACAGCTGCTCAAACACTATTAGAGAAAAAAAGATCACACGTCTAAACATCTGAATACTGGATAACTAGTATCTTAGAGGGATGGATATATATATATAGAGTCTATATACTCTCTACATTATGTATCCAAGCATCCCATAGAATGTGATGAAACCAATGTAGCTACTTGGATCTTATTTTAAAAACAAATTTAAATGATCAGAATATGTCCCACTTTGCCTGTAGTCACCATATCTTCCTTCAAAAAAATGATAGAAGATTGTTAGAGGATTAACACTTATTCGATTAGCATGAGATATAAATCTGAAAGTTAGCCTGTACAACACAAAGTTATCTAACCTCCTCAGGGAAAAGAAGTTCTCCTGTCCAAATAGGGATTTTGAAGGACATCATTTTGTGTGTGTGTGTGTGTGTGTGTGTGTGTGTGTGTGTATGTGTGTGTGACAGAGAGTGGGTTCATGATATACTGTATACACTGCAGATTGAGGACAGAGCAAGTACAAAAAGAGTATAAAAAGCTCTACAGTCTAGCACAAAAGCTTCAGTATTACTCCTCTGACCTATTTGGCTCAAACACTCAAGCTCTCATTTCTGTTAAGTCTACACGAGAAAAGGATAACAGGAAATTCTAATAAGGTACCTGATGTGTAGTCTAAACCAATGCAAACTGAACTTCTCATCCCAACATAAAGTACCAGAGAACTCAGAGGAAACAGAACCCGTTAGCTTATATCATTGACATTTTTCATTTATGCGCGGCTCAATAAAAGCATTGTCATAAAACGGATTGTTACTGTGGTTTGATGTCTCACCAAAAGCACTTAAAGTTATTGTTAATAAAACATTTAACAGCATTTCTGTGTAAAAGCACAAAGCAGCATGTAATCTGCTGAAATGTTTATTTGCAGAGAGATGGACGTAACATAAGGAGGACGTCAAAATCTCTCCGGTGACATTATTGTGATTATTTCATGATGCTACTGTAAATGATAAACCAAATAACAGTCAACAGCCAGGAATTCAAGGCTTGTACTGACCTGCTAATACTTTGGTAGTTCTGCAATTATATCTTATTGAACTGTATTGCTTTTAGAGGATGAACAGACTCCATAGTCTGAAAAAATTCGTTTTTTTCTATAGGAGACCCTAAAGGGTCACAGAAAAAGATGGAAATAACTCTGAGTAAAAATAGATAAGACAAATAAGAAGAGGAAAGGTAAAACATTTACTCTGTAGGTTGGATGAGTTGGACTTTCCCAAGGCGAAGGATGACAGGCCCTCTCAGATTTCGGATCTTCTTGACCTCGCTGTTCTTCAGCAGGGAGAAACGGCGCGCCAGATTGAAACCTGCAGATCGGACGATCAATCTATTTAACACCCCACAGGCTAATGAAGAGCTAATGGACTTTTATTAAGTGTATAAAAAGGCTGGAATGATTACAGATGGCAATGCATTTACATAATTATACAGAGTGAACATCTTTCCCATTTTTGGATATACTGTGTGCAGAAATAAAGTGGCACAGCCGAAGGGAGTAGAAGCCAGTGTTGACATAATAATAAGGAAAGCTTCTTGAGCATCAAATCGGAATATTAGAATGATTTCTGAAGGATCATTTGACACTGAAGACTGGAGTAATGATGCTGAAAATTGAGCTTTGACATCACAGGAATAAATTACAATTATATTCAAATAGAAAATAGTTATTTTAAATTGCAAATATATTTCACAATCTTATTGTATTTACTGTATTACAATCAAATAAATGTAGTCTTGGTGAGCATAAGAGACTTATAAAATCTAAAATCTAAATTATATATATATATATATATATATATATATATATATATATATATATATATATATATATATAATTTATTTTAAAAAGCATCACAGCAAGAACGAATCCAGTGTGATTGGGCCCTAAACAGTGTTTCTGCATTTACATAAACATAAAATCATGAGAATAGGGATAGTTTGCTCAAAATGAAAAGTGTGTCTACTCACCATCATTTCGCTCAAACCTCATATGCATTTTGAGTCATGATTTTTAGTGAATAATATCTTTAATTTGGTCTGTTCCTCATACAAAGCTATGATGTTGCTTTAAAATAGTTGTAATACAGTGTACAAATCATATGGACTTAATTATCCTATTTAGAGCAAGACAACCCCCCAGCAGAGCAGGTTGGACATTCAACTAAATATCTTCTTTTGTGGCATGACTTGAGGGTGAGTACATGACAGAATTTTCATTTTGGCTACTTTAATGAAGGTCCAAAAGCAGCAGTCTTTACCTGTAATGTTGTGTCTGGCAGCTTGAGGAAACTTCCAATCTTCTACTTGTATGGACGGGCAGCTGACATCTGCAGAAACAGAGAAGCAGTCAAGTTGCAGCAGATCTTGTCCTGCCAACTGTGAAAGGTTTTGCAAAAAAACAACTTGTACAACCAATCATGAAGTGTCCTGTCAAAACTTAGTCCTGAACATGAGGTGAACGAGCTGAGGCTGAGCCATTCAAAGATGGTCTGAAGGAGACAGACACCACCTCACATATAAATGGAGCTAAAAATAACTTGCTTTTCTCTGGGGGAATCACTCTCCCAATCTCACTGCATGGTGGCAAAGACAATGACAGGTGGTCTGAAACACTCTCAACTGATGGGCAACATATGAAAAAGATCTAACAAAGTTCACACAATTCAATCAATTCCTAAAGGATGAAATCAAGTCCCGTCCAAACATTTCTTTTTTTCATTCCAGAAGTCGTTTCCCTCAGATATACATCACATAGGGAAGAAAAGACTATTGCAACTTCGTTTTATGGTGACTTTAGGGGGCATTATTGGTGGTCCTTGCTCTTTTGGTGCTCTAGATGATAAAAGACATGAACAAATGGGGGGAAAAAACTTTTTTAACTTTAAACTTGAACTTATGTTTAACATACTGTTACAGCCGGCTCTCAGGCTACAACAAAAAGGAGACCAGATGTGTCAATTCTGAGCAAAAGATTGTGGTGAACCACAAAGAAAAACTGCAAGTCAACAACTGAACTTGAACACTAAGGATCACCATTCATTTTTATAAAAAAAAAAGTGATACACTTTTTTCACCCACAACTATTGTGCAACTTTATGTAAATAACTTTTTAGGGAGGAAGTTACATTTAAAACCTACTCAAAATGTTGAATGGGCATTATGACTCTGTATTAGAGATGTCCTAATACTAAATTTATCTGCCAATACGATAGCCGATTATTCAGAATGATATCTGCCGATACTGATACTGATTTTGTCTTCCTTAAAGAAAAATAAAATCTCTCACAACTAATACTGTAAACTACAGAGAACACTCTCATATACTAACTATGTTGGAGGTCTTTTTTTAAAGCCCAACTAACTGCTTTGTATTTTCAGGTATATATTACACAAATAAAAACTGAAATGTTTGATTACAACTCAGTTGCACATTAGGTAGTTTACATAAACACTTGTCTCCATGAAAAATTTATTAAAATATACATATATAATTAAGTAAATAAGCTAATATCTAATTTTTTTTATGGATAACTAACAAACTGTGAATATTGGATACTGTAATTTGTTCTTAAGTTGCTGTACGTCTTTCCGCGGGTGAAACAGTGATTGAGCGACATGGTACATTTTGGTAAGTTGTAGTGTATTTTTCAACATACCTTTTGATATCCCTGGATGTTTATTTATGCTATCTGTAACTGTAACTAGTGGACGAAAAGACTCGCGCTCCTGCACGCAGCTAGCAGGCGCTACAGCGATCTGGCACGTCACATTTAAGAGCGTCAAAATGCCCTTTATTGGTAGAATTTTGTGATAAAATTGACAGAATTCGAAAGCTGAGACTTTGTTTCTTATCAGAAGTAATAAAGCACAACGCTCTTGCGACTATTGGATGGAAGGTGTCCTTCAAATAATGTTTGATGTAGGGAAAAAAACGTGGAACCTGCAACTCTGGCTTGAACTACGGGTGATTCATAGGGTCAAATAGAGCTTGCTAGAAAAAAATGAAATGAAATTAATTAATTAAATTTAACGTCGCAGTTTTTATATTATACTTTAATTGTCGCATTAACGTTGACAGACCTAATTCAAAAAGAGACATTTTCTTCACAGTATGAGATGCAGTCTAACACGCCTTTCCGCCCCCTTTTGATTGACAGGATATAATCGGACCTGATCATCGGCAGTTTTTAAACAATAGTGAAAATAATTGCTTTTATTGAACGATACTGATTATTTGCCAAAAACGCCTTTTTAGTTTAGGACAAAGCATTTAAAAAAAAAAAAAAAAAAAAAAACTTTTTCTTTGTGAGGAAGCATGTCAGAGGTGTCTGCGACTAGAAGAGTTTTTAATCAGCATGGTTTGATTGGCTCAAAGGCACATACATCAATCAAAGTGCATTAGCAAGTTACTGCAGGGTAGGAAACTGTCACTTAGAAGATTCAGAGATCAGATGAGTATGAGAAACTCAAGCAATAAAAGAGAGAAGCAGCTCAGAGCTGTCTCGTCGTTGAGCTTCTAGTGGCGGAGTAGAGCAGGTGATGGGTTTTCCAACTCGTTTTCTTGCGCTGTCAAGT
The DNA here is from genome assembly GCA_030578255.1 of Tiaroga cobitis. Classification (NCBI taxonomy): domain Eukaryota; kingdom Metazoa; phylum Chordata; class Actinopteri; order Cypriniformes; family Leuciscidae; genus Tiaroga; species Tiaroga cobitis. Next base: position 6,226,333 of record CM060609.1, on the reverse strand, counting down.
TACAAAGAGCTCTTTTTAAATCTACAACACCTGAATCTCTCCACAGCCAACTCAGCAGATACAGATAGGGAGAAAAATGTCTCCAACAAAAACTTATCTGTCAGATAAAGAATTCAATTCATTGCATTTTCACTTTTTGAAATCAGACAGACTCGGCTAAATCCCTTTTCTTCTAGGTTCTACAAAGCCCCTCAGCTTTCACACAGCAAAAAGGCGGGATTAAGATGCGGAGATGTCAGGGAGGAGATAGGAAAGCTGGAGGCGGCTCTCGCTCCCGAGGCAATGATGGAAAGTTGAACGCAGGGGGAGGAGAGGTGGAGAACAGGCACGTCATCAAGCATTGCAGACAGGGCTATAGAGTTTGAAGTGGAGTGAACGTTTCTGGGGTTTAGGATTTCATACGTTCAGAGTCAGCATTCTTTTAATTTAGAGATACGTATAGCTGTAAGCTGCTTCACCGTTTCTATTTTGAGGTACTTCCTCAAAGTGAAGGCACTTTCCAAAAGAATGAACTATAAAAATACATCCATTTTAAAGAGGGTAGAAGAACAATTTTGGGAGGAAAAAAAACATATCACCTTTCCTGGATTCAGTCAGTTATCGGGAAAGCTCATATATGTGAGCTACTGTGCTGTTCAGATTCCCTCCCATGGCCTCTGCTGTATTTGTCCCTGCTTGCATATTGTTTATTGTATATTTTTAGGTCCCAAAATTGGCCTGGAGAAACTCATTAAGGAAAAAGTCAGTTGGGGATTTGCACAGCTGGGGATGAGCAAAGACATCTCAGAAATCTACTATCCAAGCCCAGGGTAATTGGATGTGGCTGAATGTGGGAAAAGGTTTTTGGGGGGTTAGTTTGTTAGCTAAAGCAATCGTGCATCACTTCTGAGCACAGATTTTCATGGTGATGAAAGGGTAAATTGTGCAATCAGAACAAAAAAAGGCACAAGGGAAAAAGTCATACAAAAGTCACATTAAAATGTGAATCATATAAAAGAGCAAGTTATTATATTTTAGAGCATGCATGAAGTAAATAGCATCCATTTTGATTTCATGATGACTTTAACAATGACCAAATATGGTTGGATTGAAGTTATCAATCAAATCTGGTACTTGACTGTTGGATGTTTAAAAGGAGGTTTAGCCTTAAACATAGAAAGACAGTATAATCATATTATCAATCGACACAATATTTTTGGCATAAGAAGCACTAATGGGAATAGAGGTTTATATGCTAATATTTCAGTAGATGCTTGGCTACATTCAGCCAGACTTGCATTATTATAATAATAAGATAAAGCAGCATTATTATATGATACAATAAAAGACTGGTGTTGACATTTCTCACTCCAGCCTGAAACCCCACAGAGACCCAGCTTGAGAAGAGCCTAACAAGCAAAAGTGCAAAAACAACATGTACTAGTATAAAGTGATGAATGATAACAAGCAAGTCCTTACATCGTTTAAACTGGAGATTCTGCCTCAAAACAAGCAGGGCTTCTCATGTTTCCTCACATTATTAGGGCACAAGCCAGTCTTGTATGAAACCAGCCAATAGTTTCTGAAGGACCTCAAAACTTCTGAAACTTCTTAAAAATGAGCCTAGTTACACTGAGGATATAAAGTGACATGCGGGAAAAAAATGTCAAAGTATCAAGACTGAGCGGCCCCCACTTACAACTCAATTCTGCTGTATGAAGGGTAAAGATGAAAAAGTCCCAAATTTCCAAAACCACATTTTTGAGACACAGCCCTGGCAGTCTAGAGAACAAGGCATGGAATCACCCTTAAAACGCTGAGCCATTTTCCACAGGTCCTTGTTCTTTCATGATTTTCCATTTCCATTCCATTTTTTTCATTTTAAGTAATACCAGACCTTATAAAAGTTTGAAAGGAAATTGTCATATAAAGAACAATGAGTACTTTGGGTTAACACAAGTTTGGCTAGTAGGCATACAGATACAGTGTTTAGCACATAGCAGGATGCACACTAGCAGGGCTTCACTAAAGAGTGCATTCAGTTAGCCAATGAAATGTAGTCAGGCATTCAGATTCATTTGGAATATGACGGAGTATATTCCTCTTAAATATCCATCAATTTAGATTTGTTTGCTCTCTTAGTTCACCAAGCTTCTGGCATCATTTACTCACCTTCATGTTGTTCAAAACGTATGACTTTCAGTATATTTTTTTCAGTGAAACGCAAAATGCTCTTTTTCATGCAATTATGATGCTGACTGTTAAGCTTTATCAAGCAAAATACAACAAAGCATCATAAAAGTGGCCTAACAACTGTTCCAAGTCTACTGAAGCCATATGACAGAGGAAAATAATAAATATTGACATCTGCTGCAATTCTAATGAGTTCTTGAGAGAAGCTTTGACGCATGATTCATGAATGAATTTTCAGTGAATCCCTTTATCTGGCTTCTTGCTTTGATTCTGAATGCTTTGTTCATGAATCAACGCGGTTCTTGAGTTCAACCGATTTATTTATCCATTCTCAGTGGTTCACTAGTTCAGTGGATAACCACTTTGATGTCGGTCTGTTTCTAGCACAAAACTATGGTATGATTTGTAAAGACTTGGAATATAGTAGTGCACAAACACTTTTATTGTGCGTTTGAAGCATATCATGCTTTCTGAAGCTTGAAAGTGTCATTCTCCATGGGTACTAACAATGACGACCATCAGGCTACACTTCTTAAAATGTCTCCTTTTATGTTCCATCAAATCCTATGTGGTTAGAACGACATGCAGGTTTGCAAATGATAGCAGGGTTTTAACTATTCCTTTAAATATTCATAGTCTTATGTTGGAAGAAGTATGACTTAAACATACAGAATCTTAGCTGTTTGAACCAGCCTTTGACAAAGTCATCCTTTGATTTGGAGACCAGGATCTTACCTTCAGCTGATGCCAGTCGACCCCCATGACCCAAGCAGATGGTGAGAAGCACCAGAGAGGAGCAGATGACCCTCATGACTCCCTCCTTCAGCTCCTAACCATGATAAAAAAGAATAAGTGAACAAGTGAGAGGGAAACCTAAACCAATGTAAATCATCAGAACACAGATGAGTTATGAAATGTTATAAGCTCATTCTTGAGGTGTGTGCCTTATGACACAGCACCATTATTCTTTTACATGTAATACCATATGTCTGTAATAAAAGACCACCTAAATAATTGCTAGAAAGTGTAAGAAAGCATGTGGGAGCAGTCATAAAAATCAATATAGTGGTTAAAGGCCAGATTAATAATGGTCCCTATAAGGTTGGATGGGTGCTTTTAGAGTATAAAATGTGCTAATGATCCAAAGCATTTCCAATAAAGCTTTGTAACCCATAACGTTTGATGATTATCATTACAGTGCCCATCTGTCCCTTTCAGTAACATTATCATCTCTCACATACACAGAAACACAAAGCTTCTCCAGAATGAATACTGAATAATGCACAGAATACTGCCTACCTACTATTAAAATAATAAAATAATATGTGAAACAGAAGCCATTATTCCACTCTAAATGTTTCAAACTCTGCATGAACTCATCACATTTAATTCTTAAAGAGGTGTCCAGATTGACTTGGAAATAAAAAGGTTATTTGCATTTTAAATTATTTTTGTGTAAAGACTAGTTAAGTCATAAAAAACATTAAACATGCAGCTTATATTACTTCTGGGTCATCCATTACACTGAAAATTAAAAAGTAGAGCATATTGCATTTGGGCTTTTCTATGGAAGCTTGTTTCAGCCACAGAATAAAATATTTAAAAAGATAATTGCGACTTTTTATCTCAAAATTGCGAGATATAAAGTCAGAATTGCATTATATAAAGTTGTGATATAAATTTATAAAGATATAAAGTTATAAATGCGTGATGTAAAGTTAAGTTTTTTGCGCAATTGCGACTTCATATCATGCAATTCTGACTTTACATCTCCCAATTGCGTGTTATAAAGTCAGAATTGTGAGATATAAACATGCAATTCTGAGAAAAAAAGTCAGAATTTCGAGTTTATTTCTAGCAATTGCGAGTTTATATCTCGCAATTCTGACTTTATAACTCGCAATTGCGAAACAAGCTTCCATAGTTTTCTATTTTAATATTTTAAAATATAAGTTTCAGCAACATTATACTCCAGTCTTCACTTTCACATGATCCTTCAGAAATCGTTATGCTGATTTGGTGCTCAAGAAACAATTATTGTCATCATCATCATCATCGTTGAAAACAGTTGTGCTGTTTATTTTTATTTATTTATTTTTTTGTGGAAACTGCAATCGTTTTTTTCAGGATTCTTTTATGAATAGAAAGGTCAAAAGATAAAATATAAGAAACTATCTGTGTGTACTAATTATGTATGTGTATTATCTTCAAGTGCATATGGAAGGATTCAACACCTGTAATTGCTTGTAACATACAATTGAAACTAAACGGAATATGAAGTATATCTCAAATATGTTTACATGTTTCCACAGAACCAACATCACCTCACTATCCTTACACTACCTTTACAGACATGCTGCTCACTCAAAGTGACCCTCAGTGGCGTGTCTGGACATGAACCTGTCAGAGTGATGTATTAGTCAGAACGCCCGGGGGACAAGGCCTTCTCCTCTGCCTTTAATGGCTTTCTTGTAAATTTCAGCCTGTTGGTGATGTTTGTGCAGGCAACACCTACTCTGCATCCTGCGACTGAGGTCACACCACCTGTAGGCGCTGTACCAGTTGAGACACCGAACGTGAAGGTGTCATGCAAAATAACACCACCCCAGAGTATACACGATCACCTGAAGATGAGAAACGCTATACCTTCTTTCACTGGCTGCCCGCACGTCTGTTTGCATCATTCCAATTCAGTTATTTACAAAGCTCTACCTCTCTTCTCACCAAAAAATCAACAGTGTTCTAGTAAACAAGACAACATCCATTTCCGGTGAGCGAGGCGGAGATACTCCATTACCTATATTCAATGCCTCTAGGCAATTTCTCATTACTCTTCGCTTCCACGCACAGAAAAAGGAATGGAAATTAAAGCTTGTGCTTGTTTTGTTCCCATTTCACTTTGTTTGCCGTGCAGCGAGAACAGCTGGACCACGCAGATAAAGGAAAGAGTCTCTCTCGCATTCTGTCTTGGCTCAATGCCCGGCAATCTGAAGTGAATGTCTATAGTCGGAATGACAAAAGCACTAGTTAGGGAATCAAGTATGTGGGCTACAAACGACAATTTATAGTGTTCCAATGAAAGACTGATAGTTACAATCAATCTATGCATGCGAAAACATTAATTCGGGACCATCTAAGAGAATGGCTAAAAGTGACAATGTGCATTTTTAATAAACAAGGGCTTCAATGAGCTATTGTAAGAATGTCTACAGTCATTTTGTTTTGCAGACTGCTGACAGGAAGTAGGCTGTCAAGAAGCCGCGTAGTGTGTTGTTTTCATGTCAGAGCCTGAGAGCTCAGGGAAAGAGGGAGTGTTAAACTCTCTCCCTCTCTTCAGAAGAGTGCAAACAAGCGACAAACAGTATTCCTTTTTTACATAGGCCTATATGGTACTGTCAGCTAATCGGTGGGTTATAAATAGATCTAAGAATCACTATTTTGGCAACCCAAGGTGCTAAAAATGTAACTGGTGTGAAAACCTAATGATATGTAAGACCCAGTAAAAGCTGTATGTGTAAACCTCACTCCCCAGGCCTCAAGAGGCACGCTAGCGGCTGCGGTCTTTAGGGTCCTTGTTGGCGCGCCCATCTCCCATGCCGGGGACGCAGGTTTGAGTCCCGCTCAGAGCGGGTCGAGTAGGACCGGTTACATTTGGTGCCGTGACCCGGATCGCAGTCTGTGCGTGTAAACCTCACTCCCCTGGCCTCAAGACGCACTCTAGCGTTTACGATTTTTGCCGTCCTGGTTAGCGCGCCCGCCTCCCACGCCGGTTTGAGTACCGCTCAGAGCGGGTCGAGTAGGACAGGTTACACAGATACCCACATTTTCAGCACAGAGCATTTGGTTAAAGGAACCTGGGAGCTATAGATACACTTCAAACACATGCAGAGAGCAATCCTGAGAGATTTATAATCGGATCTGTGGCATTTGTAATCATGTCTGCGGCACTGTTTAACCTTCAATTACATCTGTTTTGCAATCATTCTTTTCCAAAGTGGCATTTATCTTTTTTTCTGGTGCAGCGTCTTTCTGTTTCTAACTCAAGGATACTGGAACTGGTTTACTTGTAGCCTGGTTTATCAAACTAAATCATTTTTTTTAATGAAATGTGTGCCAAATTCACCAGATAGGAATAATCTGTGTCCACAAGTTATGTTGCAAACGTATCTTCACCTTGTCTCCCCCTGCAGTAGAGCAGATGGTTTTACCATCAGATATAGAGCATGCATTTTTTCCACTCCCACGGGCTGATTTTGAAAAAAAATCCCGTGTGTGGTACAGAAAGTGAGCTGAGAAGGTTCTGAAAGGGATCATGAATGAACTATGGTCTGTATCAAATTTAAAAGCACCTTGCCAGAGGGTTGCATGAAAGAACTGTCCTTCAGATTACACTTTGAAACCTGCATCTCATGACAAGCAGTATTTGCAATGCCTATATTCGGAAGTTATCAGAGAGAAGTGTGAGATTGCACAGTTGCACAATGTAGATGCTTCCAAACATTCCCTTCTCCTCATACAAACAAAATCACAGGATCATGTCATGTGATCATATTCCAAAAGTTATTGTGACACGCAGTTGTCCAGATGTTCGTGTGGAAAGAGAAGCGCTCATTCTGTCTAATGCACTTTTTAAAATGTTATGACTTTAAACATTACTGCTGTGATTTGTATTAATGTAAATATACAAATGCAACAAATATACAAATGAATATTTATCTTCGTATTGTTTGTGTTAAAATAATCATAATAAAAATATACGCAGTAAGAAATAGCGCTGAATACCTGAGCGCGCGCGTAATCTCGCGCTACCGCTGGGGGGCTACGGTTAGCAACAAGTCAAAAAGTTTTTACCAAACCAAAGTTGTAAAAAGTGCAAGGATTTTTTTTTTTTACTAACTGCGTGTGGATTATAGCACGTGCACCATTAAATTAAAACACATTTGAATAATAAAGGAAACAGCCCGAATTAAACCGGCTATAACTAATATCTCATTATAGCCTATAGAACGAAAAATCCCTATCATTTGCATCCCCACAAAGCATGAAACGCGTGAATGCATACAGTATATTGATTAATAAACATCGTGAAATTTATAAGAAATAGTAGCCTGAATAAAAATTCAGTATGCTATAACTAATGAAAAAAAATCTCCCTGAATCCTATCCAATATCTCCATGGGAGTTTGCAAGGATCCTCTCCGCCGTAAAGATTCCCCATATGACAGACCAAAAAAACACATAATTTTACCTTCTGCGATCGTTAATCCAATGAATTATGGCCACATTAATCCACAGAAAATTGTTCTTTGTCTAATCCAGTTTGCTTAAAGAGCTTCCAAGAGTCCTCTCCTGCGTGGATAAAGTTTTTGCCTGGGAGTTCTCCTTCTCCAACTCCTTTCTCCCCTCCCCTCACAGTTGTTTTATCAAACTTTCCCCTTGCCGTCGTTCCTCGATGGGAGTTGGGAGAATCTCCAGAATACGCGTGATGACATCATCATCTGCTCCGGTTGAGTGTGGAAACGCGCCTCGGGCTTTTCTTTCCATTCCTCTGCCGTCTCCCACAAGTCCTGCTTTGTTAGATTCCTCTTTTTCAACGGCCGAGGAACTTATCTGAGGTCATGGTAATGGAGACCGCGCCGCGGGTTAGGTCATCGGTGAAAACCAAAGGCAAAATATTACAAACTGCTGAGCTGACACAGTTTTGACGGTAACAATATGGTATAGTCGTCTGGTCCTTGTTTTGTTTCAGATTTGGCGGTAAACCATGTGGATCGAATTATAATTGTTTCCTGTAACTATAGCCTATCGTCGAAATAAGTTGCTCACCCTTATAAAAGTTCACTAATTCATCACTTCCTCCAAAAACATTCTCAGTGTCCAAATATGTATATTTAAGTAAAAGCAGTATGTCAAAAGAGTATGATATCTGAATACACAATATTGAAGAAAACAGTAGTTTAACAATACCTGGAGGACATTCAGCATCCACGTTGAAGTGTCCAAGCACTAGACATTTTGCTTTCCCATGAGGCCATTGGAGCTGAAGAGCTGTCAAATTCAGTTAAGTCAACAATAATCAAAAGTTTTTAAAATGAAAAATGGCATGTTTTGCTTTGGCTGTTTTATAGTTTACAGTGAAATCCACTTGATTCTTTACGGAATTTACACAAATGAGGTCTATACACTTTATTTACAGTCCTGTTCCCCATATTATTTACATATTATAGTAATTGCAATAACTTGGTAGGTACTAACCCGATTTTAGACCTAATGTACATATCTTTCTTTCTTTTTTTAATCAATGGCTGTAGGCATCTTTTGTGCAGATATCACAAAATTAAGAACACGTATATTTGAACGTTGTCATCATTGTACACCAATAGGCTCTGGGTATCATAAATTATCTTTAATTCTTAATTTTATCTGATCTTAGACCTTCATAGCCACATTAAAGATCCTAAATTTGGGAAACCTGGTTTAAATTATTTGGTTGTTTTGCAGCATGAATACTAATGGGCTGAGCTCTGGATGTCATTTATGTCTAACACTTCGGACTTGCACAACAAAGGCACTGTAGATTAGTCATGGCTTGATAAAGTCAGCTTTAAAAACCCAACTTTTATTGAACAAGTAAAATATTGAGCAGCAGAGGGCTGCTAAACTACTTTTTGTCATTTTCTTCAATCTTCTTTGCACAAAGGGCATAACCTTTGACTCAACCCGCTCACAGTGACTTGGTTCTCTTGGAGTTCAAAGCACCTTAAACAACAGGATGTAAGTGGTTGCAGCAATGACGAGAACATCTGGAAAAAGGGTGCTTGACTATCCTCATGTGCCTCAAGTCTTCTAGACTAGTCTAAACATAAAATATACAGTCCAAAATCTAGAGTTCAGGCTGTAACAGAGCGCTGAATTGGAGATGAATCCCAGATCAATCCCAGAGAGTGAGAAGGGCCATTTGAAATATTAATGCTGCAGCATTGTGTTCCTGAGTTAGCCTCACCATATGAAGTCCAATGTTTCCCTCTGTGATTTTGCTGTGCTGTTTGGAACGATGATGGACAGTATTGATGTCATATCATAAAATATAGATGAGATGATGTAAACTATGTTGTGAAAACATACCCTGGGGGATACAAATAAGCAGCAGTGGAGCACAGCCAAAACATGTTTCATCTGCAGTTTGACCATTAAATATTATGACAGAGAGGACTTGCATTCATATTCCGTCTGGGTTCTACATATCAACATTTTTATGATCCCGTCTGGCTTAGTCACCGATTTCATGTTCTTTAAAGCAGGAGAAGGGTGGGTAGGAATAGCTTTTTCTTGTCTCCTATAGCATTATGTGTTGTAGATTATTATTTTTACTTTTATGTTTGTCCTTCATATGTTTTAGTATTTTGACCTGAATCTGTCCTATCTCCTATCACTGTAAAAAAAAAAAAAAAAAATTGTTGGTTTAACTTAAAAAAGTACATTTGAATTAATACAATTGAAATTGGTTTAATAAATAGAAACTCAAAATAGTATGTTATCTGAACCGCATTAATTATCTAAGCTGAGTTGCAATAATAAATCATGAAAATATTTGTTTACAGTGTATGTTTGATGCACGTGTTTTTATTGAATGTGATGTTGCGGTTGGTATTTGACTATTTAATTTTATGTAAAACACTTTGAACTGTATTTTATGCCTGAAAAGTGCTACATAAATCAAGTTTATTATTATTATTATTATTATTTCCTCACAGAAATATTCATATGCAGGAAAGCTTTAAAAAACATCAAAATATGTGTTAAAATATAGGCCCTACCTGTAGAATATAGTTGTGGGTAGAATGTCTTAAAAATGTATGCTTGCATTATGTTTAATGAATATAATAATTGAAAATTAATTATTGATTGTCACGTAAAGCTGAAAGTGAAAGAAATGAATATGTTTTTCAGCAAGGATGCATTAAATTGATTGTTACATTGTTACAAAATTATATCATCAAAGAATAACATGACATAAGATCATGTGACACTGAAGAATGGAGTAATGGCTGCTGAAAATTCAGGTTTGCCATAACAAATTACATTTTAAAATATATTAAAACAAAATATTGTTATTTTAAACTGCAATAATATTTCAAAATATTACTGTTTTTACAGTATTTTTATTTAAATAGATGCAGCTTTGGTGAAAATAATAATACATTTGAAAAAACTTCAAACTTTGAATGGTAGGATGTATTTTCTTTTAACTGGCACTTCAATCTAATGCAACATTACAACACACTTTCAGCTTTGCATGAGAATCAATAATCAAGTTTAAAGCACGTTCTACAGTTCCTTGTGACTGTGATTTTTGTATATAAATGCTCTGCAAAGTAAACAGTTTTTTTTTTTTTTGCATATCACTTAAGATGATAATAGTATACCCTGCCAAATGTGAAACTCTAGTCAGAAACTTTTTCGCTGATCATGCAAATGGATCCATGAAATTTTAATGGAACGAGAAAAGTAATTGGATTAGGAACAAAAAGGTCAGGCACAAATAAATTGTGATGCTATTTTGTATTTAAGTCTATGGGAAGTCTAGTTTATTTTCCCCTAAAAGTGGGCGTGAATCTGTTCAGAGACATTCTATGATGTTGCGGTTGTGCGTATTGCCATAACAACGTCAGCTCCGTGCTTAAAGGATTAGTTCACCTCAAAATGAAAATTTCCTGTTAATTTACTCACCCCAATGCCATCCAAGATGTTCTTTCTTTTTTCAGTGGACAAGAAATGAAGTTTTTTGAGGAAAACATTTTCGGATTTTTCTCCACACAATGGACTTCGACAGTAACTAAATTGTTGAAGTCCAAATCAATGCAGTTTCAAAGGGCTTTGAAGAGCTTCAAAGGGCTCTGCACGATCCCAGCTGAGGAATAGAGTCTTATCTAGCAAAACCATCGTTCATTTTCTAAAAAAAATAAAAATGTATATACTTTTTAACCCTAACCCTAACCCTAACTTTTTAAATGTTCGTCTTGTGCTGGTCTGTGGCGCACCAGGCATTACGTAATCACGTTGGAAAGGTCACGCTGGACGTAGGCGGAAGTACTGCCCCATAGTTTTAAACATCCAGTACACACACGAAAGGACCATTTTAAACAATAAACTGACACAAAGACATAAATATGTCATTGAACATACAATAAAATTTGAACGACCCTCCTTCTCCACGGTTGTAAACAATGGTACGTCCAGCGTGACCTTTCCAACGTGATGACGTAATGCCTGGCGCGTCGCAGACCAGCACAAGACGAACAATTGTGGTTAAAAAGTATATACATTTTTATTTTATTTGAATAAAATCCCATTTGTTATTTAAACAGCGTGGCGCAGGACGTCAAAATGATAACTGGCGTCAGGCTGAAACTAGTAAAAAAACACTCGCGTCACGCCTGGTGCTGCATTGCACCTGGTGTATGATAGGGCCCAAGTAGGAAAACATTTCAAAAGCAAGCACACTAAAAGAGGATCGTGATAGGGACTTCTTGACACAGACTAGTCACCAACTTAAAACATCAGAGGTGATAAGCTCAAGTCTTGCAGTGCTTGCCATACACTTCTGCAAAAAGTTTAGAATAAAAAAAAATCTGTTTTGAAGAAGGTTTTTTTTTTATCTCCTGCTGCTGCCCCATCTGTCTCGTTTCAACGCCTCAAATTCCCTTTACTATATCAAGCTTGTGTTTCTTCACTCTTGAGCAAAGTCCATTTAAAGAAATATGGCCTGGCAATCCATTTTTTTGGCCTTTAACTTCCATTTCATACAGTTTTGCACTCTTAAGAGGATGAGGAATGGAGGAGAAAAAAAAAATCATGTGTTTTTTTCTCACCAAATGCCCTTGGTGGATGATTCTCAAAAAGCATCACACAGAGAGGTCAATGCTCAAGGACTGGGCACACCTATCCAAGCACACAATTGGATTTGATTTCAAGGTCCAGCAGAGAGTGATAGATATGAATCATCTAATCTATGAGCTTGAACACAGACCCTTAGACACGTATGAGAGTCTCATGGAAAGAGGCCACAGTTCACTTTTGCAACCTTTTTTTATGTTTAAAAATGAAAAAACATATTTCCAGATACATTGCAAAAAACAACAACACTGCTGTATATTCACACAATTATTAATTCCAATCCTATCCCATTGTAACCCATATGATATTGCAAAATATATGTTGTAAACGGCTTCTTAAGAATTGTTTTTTAATGAAAATACATAGTTTCAAAATGGCAAAATATACCACAGAATGCAAATATTTTGGAGATTCTTGCTAAAGTTTCTTGTTAAAATTTTGTGAGTCACTGTTAAAGCAAATGAGTAATAAATGGACCGACTGTCAATAAGTCGTTTTTTTGTTTTTTCTTACAATTAGTTAATTGCGGCATACGTTATCATAGTCTAAATGAATTGTGCAGCCCGTTAGAACGCCAAACACTGGTTAGCATAATTAAGGAAATGTAGTCCCTATACACACATTTCCAGAACCGAAAAGTTCTAGCCCAGAAAAATGGGCTCCACACCAGCCCCTATAATCTGCTGAACCAGTAACTGCACCAAGATAAGTTTTCAGAAGAGCAACTTGACAAAAACTGACACAAAACAAAACTAAATCACTCCCATAATCTCTATCCTAATTAATAGACAGCTGTTGGAGGATGTAGAGAAGAGAGTGAACGATGCAAGATAAGTGGACAGATTGGTGGAGCATGCAAGTTTTCTTCACAGTGCTAGAGACAATATGGCTGAAACTTCTGCCACGTCCAGTGCCAAAGAAAAAGGAAAATACAGCCCTCATTGCCAACTGACACATATTCAGAGACTTCCATTTTCAGTCCTATTTAGGCAGTGAGAGATCCTCTAGAAAAAAACTAGAGGATGGAACTTGCTGAGACAGAAGAATATAGTCATGACCACAGCAGCCAATGGAGTTTGGAGCACTTACAAATGTGTCTATTACATAAAGTTGGAAACTCAAACAATGTCCACAACTGAACCATATAAATATGAGATTTGAACATTTTAGGCTGAGTTGGATCTGATTTTCTTCTAAAACTAATGTATTTGAACTTGATTGTATTGGATTATTTGATTGGGTTTAAGAATAATATCGTAAAATCTATTCTATTTTATTCTATTCGATTCGATTCTATTCTATTCTATTCGATTCGATGCAGATCAAACAATAGACCCTCCAGTAACCTGGGGTAGATGGATGGGGTAGACAGCCTCTTTGGGAATTCCTTGCACACTCACAATCCCCAATTTTTCCAGACATCCTTCCAAACATGCACCGCAAAGCTTATCCTAACATGAATCCTTACTCAATTTGCCAAATGTATTTTCCAGGCAAGATGTAAAACAGCCTTCATTCTTCACAGTCTGTTTTTCACTTCTCTTCCAACTTTCATTTTTTACTTAAGCCACGCAGACATTTTAACCAACATAATTTAGCTTCACAACCAACTTCAAACTTTCAAAGGCACTTGCTGCAGGATTTTGTAGTTCTTTAGTAATTTCTAGTCAAGCAGATCTTTTTACGTTTGGAGAATGTTGTCCTTTTGTCGAATCTCTCTTCCTGAGCACAAAGACGATAATGGCCGAATTTGAAGACGGCATATCCACTCTCCAATTCAAAAGTACAGAGATAAACAGAGTTAGAGACTATACATGGCAACAGCAAAGGAAAATTGAGTCTCAAATGTGAAAGTGACTTTTTTTGTGAGCTGTACTTCATATATCTAATGTTTGAGTTTTAAAATGGCTGCAATTAATTACAACCTTCCTGACAAAGCACATTTTTATGTATGATATTGCTTTTATACAACAGTACATCAAGAAAGTTAATATAGAGTAACATGACAGTTACTTTATCTGCTTTTGCTCTGAAATGGTCCAAATTAAATAGTTCCAATCAAAACCTAAGCAGTTCTGTCTCGCGTCTCAGAGCAATACACCATAGTGAATGGCGTTGCTGAGTGAATTAGCATTTTTGAATCTGTTGAGTGAATAGGTGTGTTTGTTATGGGTATTCTCTCTAGCTGTTGAGTGTACATCGGTTGCAAACTCGTGATTGCGGTGCGTTGTGGGATTAAATGAGAGTACTCGATAACATCCACTATGGTTTCAGACACCACTAAATGGCTGTCCCCTTAAATAGGGCTATTTCAGACACAGCCAGTGTTTCTGAATGAATCGGTTAAGTGAATGATTCATTAATGACTCATTATACACTCACTTGGCACGCCTACTGGTGTAATGATGTAACCTGCTGAAAAGATCACAAATCCCAAGCACTAATGTTGTACTTCACATTCCCATCAGGACAATTATTTAAAACCATTTTTGACTTTCTTTACAAAATCTTACTCTGGCATGGCATTTGCCGAAACAATGAAATAGTTAAGTAAAAAAAAATAAATAAAAAAACGTTCTCTGTTTCCAGCACAAGTACAGTAGGTACAGCCTGGACAGGAAATGATACAATTTTATAACAGGTTTGCATTCATTTGATGTTATACAGTAGCTATAGGTGAGATCTGGCACCAAAATATTATGTCTCAACAAAGACCACGCAATTGCTTTTCATGCCTCTAAGATTCTTGGCCACCTTTTCTTAAGGTCAGATCTGATTAGATGATACATTTGCTTTGGTTCACACCACCTGAGTAGAATATATACCGGTATATCTTCTATCTGAGCTGTTTTTGAAGCGTCTCTCTTCCCACACACCAACTGTCCAGCTGAATATTAAAACTTGGCTGAAGTGGACTATTGATGTGGCTTTTTAATTAGCTTGAGGCAGCTTGAGCACTAAATCATCTTAAAAAAGCAAAACTGCATTTGAAAAAATTGCTTTGATGCACCTGTAGTACATAGGCTACTTATGCTTTTGGCTGCCCATGTAATCGAGTTTGTAGGACTGAAGTCATTTGAATGCAATATTTACAGTACAAACATGCCAAGGGCTATGCGGTATAAGCGTGAACTTGTTGGTAGTTTATAAACAAATACATGCATTCACCAGGAGCGTAGCCAGAATTTTATTTTTTGGGGGTCCCATCTTTAAATGAGGGGGCAACATATTTATATATATAGCCAGAATTGTATATAGCCTATACATGCCTATTCTGGTGATGTGGCGACTCTAACATGTAAGGGTGGCGCTGCCAATAAAGCACCTAAAACCTGTCACAAAGAACCGGCAAAAGTAATGATTATGAATATGTAAAATATAGCAATGAGGTATTTTAATTGTTTATTAATAAACAAGTGTTTTCTTTGTCGGCTAAGATGAAGTTGACGATGCTGACTCGCGATCTATAGTAGGCCTAGTGAACGCGCCAGAGAGAAATGCACATTTCATAAGGATTACATAAGCAGAGAGCAGTCTGTAGTCTGTTTTCTTTCATTTTGAATTGTTCTGTTTAAAAGTAGACATGTGAGGCAAGTAGACTACCTTATATGCTGAGTTTCTGTTCATTTATGAGACGCGCTCCAGTTCACGCGCCGGCGCCTCCGTTTCTTAGGCTATCGTCTGCTATATTTACTTCTTATTTATTAAATCCAGGCAATTGGTTGATGAAACATTGATTAAAATTAAGATACAATTAATACAAAACGAAATTCCGGTTAAAGAAAGGTTTTGTGCTTTCTGTTTGATGTGTCTGTGAAAGTTTTAAAGCATCTTTTAGTGCCGCTTTCAGAGCTTTTTTTTTTTTGTTTTCCACTAAAACACGTCCATAACATTGTTTTTTCCTCATAAATGCGAACACGAAAAATAAAATAAAATAAATATTTTATGTACTGTGGAGACTGAGATTTTTTTAGTGATTGTGAATTACACTGCGCAAACCAAAGTTATACCCACCGGATGAAGAAGGGTTTCCTTCTTCATCCGCTGGGTATTACTTTGGTTTGCGCAGTGTAATTCACAATCACTAAAAAAATATTTTGCCTCCTAAATTTTTTTTTTAAGCAATCAGAAATCTGAAGGGGCAGGACATGTAAATGAGGGGGCCTAGGCCCACCCAGGTCCCCTCGTGGCTATGCCACTGGCATATATATATATATATATATATATATATATATATATATATATATATATATATATATATATATATGAAATAAAAAAGACTGCATTTTCTTCTCACTAGAGTCATAAATCCCTGTTCACTGGTATAAAACATGCAGTTAGTGTCAAACCAAATCAATAAGAGCATGCCTTGGTGAGTCCAGTATAAATATGCCTCCCTTATGCCTTCGCCCCTGTTAAGCTCTTATCCCATTACAGTGGCCTGGGCCTGGCGGTGGTGAGCCTTGTGAGTGGATGGTTTTGATAAACACTCAAAATGGAAGACCAGATGAAAGGTGACTTTTCCCAGACCAGCGGGATTTGGGCATGAGGGACACAATTTCTGATAAATACTTAAATCTAAACAAACAGCAGAAATACTCTTTGCTTTTATCATTTTGTCAGGGAGAGCTTCTCGTGCTCTGTTTTAGCTTTGGGTTGGGGGTCTCTCTGGAATAACAGTGGTTGACCTGAAGTGCTTTAGCTAGTTCACCAATAAATCAAGTGAAGTGAAAGCAGTGAAAGCAGCAGGACCCAGGCAAGCTCATGCTTGATAAAGGAATAATTCACCTAAAAAATGACAATTATGTCATCATTATACATCCTCATGTAGTTCCAGAAAGGTATGATTCTCTTCTTCAGTGGAACACGAAAAGAGAAATTCTGTGATAATCACTTTTCCCAAGAAATTGGGAAAAATTAAGGTGCATGGGAATGGGAAATGACTGAGACTTTTAAGTTTCAAAAAGAACTCAAAGCACATAATGTATTAACAAAGTGGATCATTATGACCAAAGCAGTATAGTAAAATCTTCTGAAGTCATAAGCTTTGTACTGTATCACAGACCGTAATTTAAGTGGTTATTCAAAGAAAATGTTTTAAACATCTTTTTAGTGAATCGTTGACCCAATTTACAAAATAAATTATTTGTTCACAAATCAGTCATGTGGTAAGTTCAACTCAATGACTTTGCAGTAAATAATTTCTTTATTCATTTCCCCCCACATAAAGCTATTGTATGATACCCGAAGACATTAAATATACTGCATGAGTCATATTGACTACTTTTATGATACTATGGTGCTTTTGAGTCTTTTTTAAATAAAACATCTGTTCAAACTGAACCCTTCCAAGCCCTTGCAAGCGAGAATTGCGATTCGCGCATGCGTCGTGGAAATCTCTTGAAGTCTCGTTTCAGGCCTACAAGGAAGAAAAGGAATAGTCGAATAAAGTCGTTATTTTTGTTTGTTTTTCCACACAAAAAGTATTCTCGTCGCTTGATAAACTTATAGTTGAGCCACTGTTGCGACATGGAATATTTAAACATTTTCTTCATTGACTTTCTGGGCCGTCAAGTTTCATTCCCTTAGGCAGCCTATGTAGCAGTCATGCACCTCTCAGATTTAATCATAAATATCTTCATTTGTGTTCCGAAGACGAACGAAGGTCTTACGGGGTTGGTACAGCATGGGGGTGAGTAATTAATGACTTAATTTTCATTTTTGGGTGAACTAACCCTTTAAAATATAAAATAACAAAAAAATCTCCAAAAAAAACATTGCATTAAAAAATTGAAAAAATATGATCAAAATTAGAAATAAAATAAGCTTTCTAGACAAAAAAACCCCCAAAACATTAATTTTAGGGGGTTCGGGTCATTTTGACCCGAGAGGCACGGGTTTGTGTTACAGGACGCGAGGGAAGGATGACGGTTAAATTAAATATTTGGTCAATAAAGAAACCATGATGAGATTACGATTATAGACTAAACAATGGTTTTAGATTTTAGCAAATTAAAAAATCCCAGAATGGTTAGACAAAAAAAAAAAAAAAAAAAAAGCCTAGAAAATATACTTGCGTGAAAAGGAAGTAAAACTTTACAGCTGGAGGGAAAGTAACAAAGAGAAAGCGAGAGGAAGAGACAGTCAGTGAGAGAAAGAAAGAGGAGCCTTGGGCGATGAGGGCTGATGGGGCAACATGAACGCTCACATCCTCTCCGCATTAGTGTCTGCAGTGGGACTGCGCCAACAGCAGATGTGGAAAGATCAGCGTGCTGGGAAATTATGCAAATGCAAAGGTGAAGGCTATAACTCACGGATTGATTTAATGCTAAATGATGTACAGCGATACATGAATGGAGTTTGATAAAGCATGACGCATTCAAAAGTTTTAGTTGAGCGTGTCTTTCTCTGAATTCTTCAAGTCCATTGTGCTTACATCATCCCTCACATCACTGAGTGACACCCCCTTTCTTTTGTTTTACTGTGTGCATTAGTCGACTTCTAAATGATTGCTGCAGTGTAAGAGACAATGTAACACTTAACATTAATGATGTTGCATACTAGATTAATGCTAGTCGTTGTATTTTATTGCATAAACAATAGAACATCTGAAGGAAGTCTGATTGCAGGTGGATCAGGGACGCTGGGACCTGTATGAAATGATGCCCTAGTTCCAAAGCAGACACACCCCACACACCTGTCAGCTATTGATCAAAGCTCGATATAATCACTTTGACAAAAGCATACTCTAGTCGCATAGCCAAAAATAGGCTGTCAGGTCCTACACCTTGAAGAAAAAAAAGAAAAAGAAAAGACTAGCCCCTGCTGGTATACATAACACAATTCTGATGCCATTTTCTTCATTGATTGCCATTTAATTCTAATTTTTTTTTTGATAGCTAGATTATGAATCACTAAAGTATGGAATATATATATATATATATAACAATGTATATGTATATACTAACCTAAAGGATTATTAGGAACACCTGTTCAATTTCTCATAAAATGCAATTATCTAATCAACCAATCACATGGCAGTTGCTTCAATGCATTTAGGGGTGTGGTCCTGGTCAAGACAATCTCCTGAACTCCAAACTGAATGTCAGAATGGGTAAGAAAGGTGATTTAAGCAATTTTGAGCGTGGCATGGTTGTTGGTGCCAGACGGGCCGGTCTGAGTATTTCACAATCTGCTCTGTTACTGGGATTTTCACGCACAACCATTTCTAGGGTTTACAAAGAATGGTGTGAAAAGGGAAAAACATCCAGTATGCGGCAGTCCTGTGGGCGAAAATGCCTTGTTGATGCTAGAGGTCAGAGGAGAATGGGCCGACTGATTCAAGCTGATAGAAGAGCAACTTTGACTGAAATAACCACTCGTTACAACCGAGGTATGCAGCAAAGCATTTGAGAAGCCACAACACGCACAACGCAAAGCAGAAGACCCCACCGGGGTACCACTCATCTCCACTACAAATAGGAAAAAGAGGCTACAATTTGCAAGAGCTCACCAAAATTGGACAGTTGAAGACTGGAAAAATGTTGCCTGGTCTGATGAGTCTCGATTTCTTTTGAGACATTCAAATGGTAGAGTCAATTTGGCGTAAACAGAATGAGAACATGGATCCATCATGCCTTGTTACCACTGTGCAGGCTGGTGGTGGTGGTGTAATGGTGTGGGGGATGTTTTCTTGGCACACTTTAGGCCCCTTAGTGCCAATTGGGCATTGTTTAAATGCCACGGCCTGCCTGAGCATTGTTTCTGACCATGTCCATCCCTTTATGGCCACCATGTACCCATCCTCTGATGGCTATCCAGCAGGATAATGCACCATGTCACAAAGCTCGAATCATTTCAAATTGGTTTCTTAAACATGACAATGAGTTCACTGTACTAAAATGGCCCCCACAGTCACCAGATCTCAACTCAATAGAGCATCTTTGGGATGTGGTGGAACGGGAGCTTCGTGCCCTGGATGTGCATCCCACAAATCTCCATCAACTGCAAGATGCTATCCTATCAAAATGGGCCAACATTTCTAAAGAATGCTTTCAGCACCTTGTTCTCAATCAATGCCACGTACAATTAAGGCAGCTCTGAAGGCGAAAGGGGGTCAAACACAGTATTAGTATGGTGAGTGTATATACTCTGATGGAGAAACAGGCTTCCATATTAGGCTAATATTATGATTATATTACAGTATTAGTACTAGGTTTTAGACATTCTTGGAACAGCACAGTAGGAGAAAGAAACAAAAACAGCAAGAGAGAGCATATGTGTTCCACATTATTAGTTTAACTCAGCTGATTGTTTTTATCACAAGAAGAATTTAAACACAAGACGCCGTCTGCCACCGAGCTGCTTCACAAAGGTCTGCCCATGCAACCCAGACGCTCGTGAAAACACGTTCAGCCCGTGAGACCGAACCCTTTGATTTATGAGGCTGTTGTTCTGCTCATTTTTACGACGCACCATCAGTTCCAACGTGAGGAGATTTATGCACTTTATCTCTGGATAGAATCCGGCTGTGCACAGGATCAAGGTGTTATTGATTGTCTCCCAGCCATTGATCCTATTGAGTGGATAGTTAAGCAGTCATCCCCTGTGTGGCTTTCGAGATGAGAGAGAGTGGGCTAGCTTTATTGGGGAGAGTGGGTGGTCTGCTGTCAAGGGCACAGTCTGAGACTTGCACGTTGTAGGAGGTTTAGAAACAATTGTCGTCTTTAAAAAAAAAAAGGATTTCCTTTAGCACTCTGTATATACAAGGACCTACACTCACCTAAAGGATTATTAGGAACAACTGTTCAATTTCTCATTAATGCAATTATCTAATCAACCAATCACATGGCAGTTGCTTCAATGCATTTAGGGGTGTGGTCCTGGTCAAGACAATCTCCTGAACTCTAAACTGAATGTCAGAATGGGAAAGAAAGGTGATTTAAGCAATTTTGAGCGTGGCATGGTTGTTGGTGCCAGACGGGCCGGTCTGAGTATTTCACAATCTGCTCAGTTACTGGGATTTTCACGCACAACCATTTCTAGGGTTTACAAAGAATGGTGTGAAAAGGGAAAAACATCCAGTATGCAGCAGTCCTGTGGGCGAAAATGCCTTGTTGATGCTAGAGGTCAGAGGAGAATGGGCCGACTGATTCAAGCTGATAGAAGAGCAACTTTGACTGAAATAACCACTCGTTACAAGCGAGGTATGCAGCAAAGCATTTGTGAAGCCACAACACGCACAACCTTGAGGCGGATGGGCTACAACAGCAGAAGACCCCACCCGGTACCACTCATCTCCACTACAAATAGGAAAAAGAGGCTACAATTTGCAAGAGCTCACCAAAATTGGACAGTTGAAGACTGGAAAAATGTTGCCTGGTCTCGATTTCTGTTGAGACATTCAGATGGTAGAGCCAGAATTTGGCGTAAACAGAATGAGAACATGGATCCATCATGCTTTGTTACCACTGTGCAGGCTGGTGGTGGTGGTGTAATGGTGTGGGGGATGTTTTCTTGGCACACTTTAGGCCCCTTAGTGCCAATTGGGCATCGTTTAAATGCCACGGCCTACCTGAGCATTGTTTCGGACCATGTCCATCCCTTTATGGCCACCATGTACCCATCCTCTGATGGCTACTTCCAGCAGGATAATGCACCATGTCACAAAGCTCGAATCATTTGAAATTGGTTTCTTGAACATGACAATGAGTTCACTGTACTAAAATGGCCCCCACAGTCACCAGATCTCAACCCAATAGAGCATCTTTGGGATGTGGTGGAACGGGAGCTTCGTGCCCTGGATGTGCATCCCACAAATCTCCATCAACTGCAAGATGCTATCCAATCAATATGGGCCAACATTTCTAAAGAATGCTTTCAGCACCTTGTTGAATCAATGCCACGTAGAATTAAGGCAGTTCTGAAGGCGAAAGGGGGTCAAACACAGTATTAGTATGGTGTTCCTAATAATCCTTTAGGTGAGTGTATAAGGCAACTTCCAACGCAACAAACATGCCTGCATCCCATCCTTGACCGGACACGTGCATTTTGCTTATTTGTAGCCCAACTGCTCAGTGGAGGCTTGATCACATTTGACTTTGTATTGCTGTATGTGCTCAGCGGGGGGACCTTATTATCTCTGTAACACATTGCTCTATTTTTGTGATCCTGCCTTAACACCCTCCCTCTTTCTTTATCCCTCACGCTCTCTCTCTCTCTCTTGTATCGGAGGGGGTGTGGGTACAGGAATAGGACTGCAAGCGCTCTGAGGGCCTCTGAAGACTTTATGTCCTCTGATCTCAGTGTGTATTCCAAACAAGCTAAAGAAGCATAGAGAAAGCAAGTGTGTGGGTTTAGACGAGGGGAGGGAGGATATGGCAAGCATGAGTGTATAAACAAACATACACTTTAACCATCAGCCAATTGCGCAGAGAGACTTCGAAATGAGAGATCCATAAGGCGACAAGATGATTCTCAAGAGGTTGAGTGCATATGTGGACTTCCAACTGAGTGAATGCGAACAGTGTTAAGTGAAAGTGTGTTTCTGTGCCAACACTAAAGCAAAAATAATGACTGTTAGAATGAAAGTTTGAGAAAGTTCAGAAGATCATCTGTTATATCTTAACAAACGTCTAGTCTTAAACTCAACGCTGAAATAGATGGTTGATTATTTACATTTTTTTTGCGTTTTTTTTTCTTTTCTTTATAGCAACCAAACAGACACTGAACGACGTTCCTAAGGTCGGGTGACATCTTTCTATGGTTAAAAACACTGATTGGGGTATTGCATGAAATTATACATTTCAGTACATTATGTCTTTCAACATTGAAAGATGTTCATTCATGTTTTAGTCAGGAAGAGATTATCGGTTCACATGCGTTTCGCACTGACTTTTAAACCGAAGCGCTCACCAGTGTCAAAATTATGTTTATTTATTTATTTAAATTTTGTGATAAAATGGACATAATTGGAAAGAGACTACGTTTTATACCATATACAATATATATAAACACAAAAAAATAAATGAATTTTTTTTAGAAATTAGCGTTGCACTATTTTCTTTTTTTGCATATTGAGTATAGTACCTATAATGACAAATATATATATATATATATATATATATATATATATAAAATATATGTTTTATTTTATTTAAATATTTGCATATTGAGTATATATATACATACATATATATATATATATATATATATATATATATATATATATATATATATATATATATATATATATATAAATATATATATATATATATATAAATAATATTATAACATATATATATATATAAGATATATAATAAAAGATTGTGCTTCACCTTAATGAGCCCTCAGGAGTAACGAAACAAAATTCGACAATAGCCTTTCTAGGCTAAAACTTTAATCATTAGACTCGATGGACCATGTTACAAATAGCTAATGTGACCAAACTCTCTTAAGAATGCTTGATTGTTACTGTGTGTCTGCAGGGAATTTACTATATACACTTAAAAAATATTTATTTATGTATTTATCTTTTAGTCGTAGTCCATTTTTGTGGTTGGGATTGCTTAAAGACTCCAAAGGCCTGGTGGCCAATTAATAATGTTCATTTTAACAGCCTTTAGGTTTTTAATAGGTTTAAAATGTGTTTATTAAATTGTCACATGAAAGACCATATTTGGGTAATCCTAATGACTTTCTCACTATGTATTCTCAAGGACCCATTGGGGATGTGCACATTTTATGATTTGTGCGCTGTGCAATTAATTTATGATTCTCACTTCACCTGTAACTAACACTGCACTTAAAATTTGCCAATTGTCTGAGACTCAAGAAGATCTAAAGCAGGTTGGAGTCACAATCTTCTGCGTACAGTGGCTTGGCTACAGTAGCATACTGTAGCTGGAACTGAGGCTTGGGGACCTTTGAAACCGAGTCTCAGTGCAGCTGTTTGCAGCCTAGATCTGCCTCTCCGGATTAGCAAGGCAGCTGAGATGCCTCCTTTCAATTTTTCATGATGTTTACACAGCTCCGTGTTCTTCAGGGAAAGATCAAGGCGATACTTCCTGTCGTAGGATAGAAATATTTATCACCTCATTTTTTTCTCCCTTATGGTGTAGTATTGCGCGAGGAACGAGCGAAAAAGAGGACAACTCCAAGATATACACCACTTTTAAAAGCTCTTCTTAGATATAGCTGATTCAGCTGTTAAGTTAACTTGAGTCAGTTACCTAAGTCACCTTGTTAGCACGCTTCTATAAAATGAACATTATCACTAACTTTATTCAGTGCTCTGCATAATTTTGGGCGAATATGCATAGTTTTAAAGCTGAAGTGTGTAATTCTTTTTTTCCATGCTAAAATACTTCCTGTTATCCCAGCTGGATATTTAGTGAGTATTGGGAGATCGGAGATGCTTGTTACTTGTAACATATCAGTTTAACCACTTAGAAGCTACAGGGATGAAATCACTTAGGAGGTGTGAGCATTGTAGTTATAAGTAAAAAATTAAAAAGAGATTTACAGAGCAAACCAATTTTAAGGTAAAAAAAAAACAAAAAAACATGGTAACACTTTATTTTCAGATGACGTAGTTACATGTTAAAGTAACACCAAGGAACTTTTCCTCAGCGGTCGCCCTACAGGTTGGAAGCGGAATTGTCCATTACCGCTGTCGTAAATAATTGAGCCTACCGCAGCCTACTGTCACACGCGCACCCTCGCTGTTTATCCAGCACCGGCTTTGGAATCAACAATGGCAGACATCCCAACCTGCAAGAAGTCATTTCAGGGAGGTATATCTTGGTGACTGGATTGTTGACGGGGGGTGGCGGGTTGGTTGACTAGCTTTCGTGAGGCACACTTGCAAGGTCTCTCACGCTCTAACGTTACCTCTCTGCCGTGCTCGCGCTATGTATGTTATGCGCGCAGTATGTTCTGTCTCGCATGCGCGCTGTAGATTCCGGCAGATTTGAACTAATTTGCGGGCATCAGGGAGACGCTATAGACTTGGGATTTCTGCAATGGCCATAGACAATTTGAGGAAGTGGTGGGGGAAGTGACGTATGCCGTAAAGCAGTCGAGTTTTGTAGTTCTTTTTGTGCTCGGGTTACTACCCGAAACCCGAAGTTACATAGTGCGAGTAAAAGCGATACAGACCACGTCAGGCTATGGCAGACGTGTCATTTAACCTATTGTAAGTCGATGTACCATCACAAGGGTCTTGGAAATATATTATGAAGGTTGAAAAGTTCCATAGTGTTGCTTTAATATATGTACTTACTATAGTAATAACAGTAAATTATACATAATTACAAGTAACTAACCCTAAACCAAACCCTAACTCTAACCGTAATTCTATTGTAAGTACATTAATTATTATTAATATTTGTGTAAATACAATGTAACTACTTCACCTTAAAATAGTGTAAACAAAACAATTAAAAATTAGATTTTTGATATTAAATGACAGATCAGATATCATCTGAATCAAAAGATTCTCTTGTTTAATTTAAGATATAGGATATACTTTCACCAAAATGTAAAAAAAAAAATAGATATTCACATTTGTGAGAGTACCTGTCATGCAGACTTTTAACTGATTGCCAATGTTTTATATATTTGTTCAATCATTTTTATGTTGCTGTTTTAGAGTAAAATGTTTCCTTTTATTACCTTTTGAACTAAAATGCTTAAAATGAAATGGAGCGGAGTTGGGTGAAGTGGTTGCTGGGGATTTAGCATAGAAATTGTTGCTTGTTGAAAACAAAATAATTACATGTACAAAATTGCAATCAAATTGCTCACCCTCACATCAACAGCAGCTCTATTTGTACTTTAAACAACTTTAATTTGTAGCGAATAAATGTCTGAAAAATAAATGAAAGTTTGAGATAAATAGTGTAAAACACACTGGTCGACAGACCACAGTATAAATCAGTAATTTCATTTCCATGAAAAGTCCTGACCAGCCACACACACAGTGACACCGTCTCAGCCAATCGTGTGCATTTAGGGCGGGGCTACCTGTTGGTCTAACCAATGAAAGACAGGGTCATGGAGTCATTACGTTCTGTTAGGTGCTGCCTGTGTTACGGACATTTTTACTGAAATCACTTTAGCTTTAACTTACAAAGTTAACAACAGTTCAATCCTCCAAGGTCTCTTTAAGCTTCATTACATATTCTGATACAATATCAGAAATCTTCTTAGCTTCTGGTTCATGTCTCAGTAAAATCCCAACATAAAAGGCTTAGCTGCAGTAGCGTGTCTGGACTTTGGCTGGCCTCTCTTCTCAGTTCTTTAGTGAATAATGATTTATCTATTGCAAATGGGGTTAAAATGCCCCACCATTAGCAGTCTTTTGTCGGAGAATGCTGAACTCCGGGAGTTGGACTGCTGCATTAGCATTCACCAGACTGACTACTTTCCCCTATAGCATATGCTTTTCTCTCTGCTGCCCTCTTTTTTATCCTTCCTCTGCACTTCTTCCTTATCAGCCAGTGTTTAAGATGATAATTGACATTCTTTGACAAGATCAGCAGCGGAAGAAGGCCATTTAGACTGCATTCTATTCAAAAAACGCCTGTTGTTCCTCCAGTAATTACACTGCGGTTGAAAAGATCACAATTGCTCATTGAATTCATATCAGATTAAATTGAAGTGGTAGCCGAAATGTCCGTGCTGTTCATCTTCTGTGAAATTCTCCTAATTTAGTCAGTTATTCTCTCAGTCAAGCTTCTCTTTATGGCCTTATCTTGGCAAGGCAAGGCAAGGCAAGTTTATTTATATAGCACATTTCATACACAATGGTAATTCAAAGTTCTTTACATAGAAGAAATAAAAATAAAAAATAAAAATAAAAAATAAAAAGAAATAACCATAATTAAAACAGTTTAGAATAAAGAAATTAAAATAATCAAAACAAATAAGAATAATTAAAACAGTTTAGATTAAAAAACAAAATAAAGTACAGTAAAAACAGTCGGACGAACAGTGGCACAGTGCTCATTCAGTAAATGCACAGCTAAACAGATGTGTTTTGAGTCTGGATTTGAATGTGACTACTGTAGGAGCACATCTGATCTCCTCTGGAAGCTGGTTCCAGCTGCGGCTGCTGGCATAATAGCTAAAAGCAGACTCTCCGTGCTTAGAGTGAACCCTTGGTATTTCTAGCTGATGTGATCCTAATGATCTGAGTGATCTGTTGGGTTTATATTCAGTGAGCATATCTGCAATATATTGAGGTCCTAACCCATTGAATGATTTATATACCAGTAATAATACTTTAAAGTCAATCCTAAATGTAACTGGGAGCCAGTGTAAAGACTTGAGGACTGGTGTGATATGTTCATATTTTCTGGTTCTGCTCAGAATCCTGGCAGCAGCGTTCTGTATGAGCTGCAACTGTCTCATGGTCTTTTTAGGAAGGCCAGTGAGGAGTCCATTACAGTAATCCACCCTGCTGGTGATGAACGCATGCACAAGTTTCTCTAAGTCTTGACTTGACACAAAGCATCTAATTCTTGCAATATTTTTCAGATGATAGTATGCTGATTTAGTTATTGCTTTGACATGACTACTGAAACTAAGGTCTGACTCTAGAGACACACCAAGATTCCGGACTTGATTTTTAGTTGTTAGACCCCTAGCGTCAAGGTATGCATTCACCTTAAGAACTTCCTCTTTGTTTCCAAACGCAATGACTTCAGTTTTGTCTTTGTTTAACTGAAGAAAGTTTTGGCACATCCAACTGTTTACTTCATCAATGCATTGGCACAGGGAGTCAAAGGGGCTGTAGTCGTTAGGCGATAGGGCTAAGTAGAGCTGAACTTTTTCCACACTCCCTCAGCTTCTATAGTTTTTTTCGGCTTTATATCCCCCATTCTGTCTTTCAGTTGTAGATGCTTTTGCTGGTCCAACTTTGGTGCATCATATTCATCATTTAATAGTTTTTCTGTCTTCCTTTCCTCTCATTTTATTTGTGGCACACATAGTGCTTTATGTGCTCGGACTGCACGATTGTGTTGTTCCATAGCAAACCATCCAACAAAGAGCGATCTGTAATAAGATCCGAGTGTTTCGTCAGTCCGCAGTTCTCCCTTACACCACTTGGAGGCAACGTTTACATGGTGGAGAACGCCTGAACGGCCACAGAACGACTGGAGCTTTTCTTTTTGGCCGGCCACACACGCAGTCAGACACCCCTAAATCAGGCCAGATGAAAACAGATGCTGGATGGAAATGTCACAAGTGTATCTCAAACTGCCAGCGCATTAACCTCCTTAGCCAGAGTGCCCTGCTCCTCTGGGACCTTTACCGAACTCCATTGATTAAAAACACTAGCAGGTTACGAGACATAAGGGAGAGAGAGAGAGAGAGAGAGAGAGAGAGAGAGAGAGAAAAAAACAGTCAGAGTAAGCAAATGAGATCTCTTAAACTCACCGTGCTGTCAGAGGAAAGGGGGGTTGGTGTGGGTAGGGGGGGGACACATTTCTGGACAAAAAAAAAATGAGGGTGAAACAAAATCCTTACTTTATTTAGTCCGTTACCAGGCCTTGGTGCTAAAACTGAGTGGCATGAGCCCTAAGTTAATATATATATATATATATATATATATATATATATATATATATATATATATATATATATATATATATATATATATATATTATTGTGATGATCCTCAATAAAAACAATAGTTGCAGTGTGTATTGGGATAAGAAATGAAGAGAAGAAAATAAAAAAAATAAGGAGGACTAAAATAACCTGATTTTCATTATCCTACGCTGAGATTTGTGATGGAATATTTGAGAATGCACGTGATTTAACAGGAAGCCTGGTTGTCTGAAACCATCATAAATCTCGATGTGTTCCCTTTCAAGGGAACTTCGAGCTGCGTCAAACGCTGTGGGAACGCCCCTGCGTTGTGCGTCATGAAGCACGTATGGAATCAGCCCAATGGAGAGACGGAACGTCATAGGCGGGTGACGTCATCGACCAGGAAACTATAAAGCACCCCAAAAACACAAGCGCATCAGCTTCTGTGCCTTCAGTCGTGCTATATGTGAATCTGTCTGAGTGTAAACACTGTGTCTGTCTTTAGTATTTGCTAGGCAGGAGTTATCACACTTACACCACACAAACAATTTTGTATGAGAGACTATGGCGAGCGAACAGCATTTAAGAAGTGTGTTCCTCCCTGCTCGCGCTATCTAACGGGTGGGGATACACACTTTCTTTGTGTTGTTTGTTTGGGAGTGCAGCATGCCCAGTCAGCTCTCGAGGGGGCTGGCTACGAGCATTGCGAGCGTCTGCCTTTATGGACGCTCCGCTCCCGCCGAGAGCTCTTTGAGGAGAGTGCTCGGTGCGCGTTCCCCGCGGTTCGAGTCCCGCTTCTGCCGAGGCTGAGCGGCGACGCTTATCGTGGGGATTGCAAATGGATCTTTCAGCGGGGTTAGAGACGGGCTCTGCCTTATCTCTGCCTTTACCTGTTAGATCCAGTGTCTCAGCCCGGTTTGGAAGCACGCTCTGCGGTTTTCTTCCGCCCGGGCTGAGGCACCAGTACTGCAACTATCTAACGTTAGTTTTAAAAACTGAGGAGATAAAAATAGCAGTATTGACTAGAGAGATGTGGAGGACTCGCCACCCCACACTCCCGAAAGCGAAGAGCTCATGGAGGTTCTCACTCGAGCTGTATCAAATCTAAGCATTGAGTGGCTATAGGCAGGAGTCAGTTATTAAATCTAATGAAAGATTTCTCCCTTTCCGTGTGCAACCTCCACGCCGGTGCTTGCCGTTTTTTTTCATGATCCCCATACTGAGGTGTCGAGATTATGGAAGAAGCCGGCTTCTGATATAATTTTTAGCCCCCAATCATTCACATATTCCGATTTAGCGGGGGCTGGGTTTTTTAAAAGAAAAGATGGTGCTTTGCCGCGGGTAGAAGAGACGCTTGCGAGCTATCTCTCTTCCGAGGCTGCATTGTCATTTAAAGCACCGGCATTACCTTCCAAGCCATTATGAAATATTACGGCTTTGTAAAGTGTATTCGGCGGCAGGTCAGGCTGCGTCGTGTCTGCATACAATGTTTGTATTGCAAGCATACCAGGCTGATTTGCTAAAGGACGTGAGGGTGAGTGAGGAGGCAGTACTGACGTGGTTCGAGAACTGCGTCAGGCTGCCGATTTATGGTAAAATGTTTTTTTTTTTCCGGCTCCGGCCCCGGCCGTCCACAAGCTCATCGCATAGGCGGAGCAAAGCAGAGTATCGCGTCTTGCGCTCCCCCTGCTGGACAGTGGGACCAGACGCGGCACTCTCAGCCAAAGCTTTTTGAAAAAAAAGAGAAAAAATATAATAATATAAAAAAAAGAAAAAAAAAGCAATAGAACTGATTTGAGGACAGTTATATTGGCTATGCTGAGGGTGGTCCCATCGAGGGACAAAGGTGTTCACCTCTTTTTACGGTGCCCATTCTTCCTCGGTGCCCTCAGGGGCCCGTTCTGCCAACCCCGCCTTCATGCCGGGGCGTAGACGGTCCCAGCGAGTGCTTTCCCGAGGGACGCTCGCTCCCTCTGAGGAGGGTCTCAGACCGGTCAAACCAGTTGTTCCCTGCCGGTGCGCCGTTACAGGGCGCTGTGTTTGTGTTCTCGAGAGACTGGTATCCTTAGTAGAATTTTTTTTGGCAGAGTGGAAAAGCCTTCCAAGAAATATCTCAGTGGGTCCTGCACACAGTAGTAAGAGGTTATGGGATCCAATTTAGGTGTCGTCCACCGAAACTCAGAGAGGTTCTGCCCATAGTGTGGGCCCCGAGCAGGCTCTGGTAATGGAACAAAAGGTGAAAACGCTCCTTCAAAAGGGGGCTATAGAACGGGCTCCTCCTCCCAGTTTGGAGCTAGGTTATTACAGCCGATATTTCATCGTTCCAAAGAAGGATGGGGGGTTGCGTCCAATTTTAGATTTGCGCCTATAAAATCGCTCGGTAGGGAAGCTCAATTCAAGATGTTCACTATCAAGCAGGTCGTGTCACAAATCAGGTCCGAGGGCTGGTTTGTCACGATAGATCTAAAGGACGCTTACTTCAACATTTCCATTCTTCCGTTCGGTCTAGCTATCTCCCCGTACTTTACGGAGCAGATGGCGGTTCGACATCGAGATGTCGTCCTCGCGCATATCAGGAAGTTGGGGATGAGGCTGAACGCAAAGTAAAGTGTTTATCTCCTTCTCAGGAGACCACTTTTCTGGGCGTTGTTTGGTCAGCCTTGAAACAGTAAAGCTAGGCCAGCTACTCACTGTAAAGCAGTTTCAGAAACTGTTGGGTTTGATGGCAGCAGTGTCCAACGTTATACCTTGGCCTGTTGTACATGAGACCGCTGCGGTGGTGGCTCAGGACCAAGGGATTCTCCCCGAGGGGAAATCCACTCCGCACGATCAAAGTCACGCGGTGCTGCCTTCGTGCTCTGGTCTTGTGGAAAGAAACTTGGTTCCTATCCAAAGATCCTGTGCTGGGGGCTCTTTGTCGTCGCGTAAAGCTAACGACGGATGCTTCCCTCACAGGGTGGGGGGCGGTCATGAGTGGTCGTCCAGTCCAAGGTCTGTGGCAGGACCATCATCTATCATGGCATATAAATTGTCTAGAGATGTTGGCAGTGTTTCAGGCTCTGAAACACTTCCTAGCAGAC
Source organism: Tiaroga cobitis (assembly GCA_030578255.1). Lineage (NCBI taxonomy): Eukaryota > Metazoa > Chordata > Actinopteri > Cypriniformes > Leuciscidae > Tiaroga > Tiaroga cobitis. Next base: position 6,194,585 of record CM060609.1, on the reverse strand, counting down.
CTGAGAGGTCATCATGTGCTAGTTCAGTCAGACAACACGTCGGTGGTCTCTTATATAAATCGTCAGGGGGGGCTGCGGTCACGCCGGCTTTACAAGTTGGCCCGTCAGGTCCTCCTGTGGTCCCTAGGGAAGTTACTATCACTTAGAGCAATGTATCTCCGTGGGTATTTGAAAGTGGTAGAAGACTCCCTGTCGAGGCAGGGGCCGAGGCCGGGGGAATGGAGACTCCACCCCCGAGGTGGTGGAGCTCCTTTGGTTGAGTTTCGGTCACGCCGAGGCGGACCTATTCGCTTCCAACGAGATATCGCATTGTCGTCTGTGGTTCTCCATCAGTCATCTAGCCCCTCTGGGGTTGGACGCTATGGTGCAGCCGTGGCCGAGGTCACGTCTGTACGCTTTTCCCCCGATTGTTCTGCTACCAGGAGTTCTGGAGAGGGTTCGCCGGGACGGGATTAGCCTACTATTAGTAGCCCCGTTCTGGCTGGCCCGAGTATGGTTTGCGGACCTGGTTTCTCTCCTGGACGGCTCTCCTTTGGAGCTCCCGGGCAGGAGGGATCTACTCTCTCAGGCGGGCGGCATGATATTTCACCCCGCCCAGAGTTATTGAAACTGTGGGCTTGGCCTCTGAAGGGGCCCAGCTCTTATATTCCGGTCTCTCAACCGAGGTTGTTGAGACCATCCTTCACTCCAGAGCTCCATCCACGAGGAAGCTATATGCCTTTGAAGTGAAAACTTTTCACTTCTTGGCGTGGAGAACACCTGTAGGACCCAGTTAACTGCCCAGTGGGTGCAGTGCTGGAATTCCTGCAGGAGCGCTTCTCCACAGGGTTATCCCCCTCCACACTAAAGGTGTATGTGGTGGCACTAGCTGCTTACCACGTCCCTTTCAGTGGAGTTTCTCTTGGGAGACACCCGCTTATAACCCGTTTCCTCCGGGGCACTTTGAGGCTGAGGCCAGCAGTTCGTACGAGGGTGCCGACTTGGGATCTGGCCATTGTATTAGAAGGTCTTTCCCTAGCTCCTTTTGAACCTATCGAAGTAGTTCCCGAGAAGTTTCTCACTTTTAAAACTATCTTTCTACTTGCTATCTCCTCACTAAAAAGAATCGGAGATTTGCAGGCTCTGTCGGTTTCACCCTCGTGCCTGGAATTCTCGCCTGGCATGGTTAAAGCTTTTCTGTATCCTAGACCAGGTTACGTTCCTAAGGTCCCTACTAATGTAGTTAGACCTACGGTTCTGCAGGCTTTCTGTCCTCCTCCATTTATGTCATCGGACCAGGAGAAACTTAATTTACTCTGCCCTGTTAGGGCGTTAGACGCTTATGTCCACAGAGCTGCCCTGTGGAGGAAATCAGAACAACTTTTTGTATGTTTCGGGCCACCCAGGAAAGGGTGTCCTGCGTCTAAACAGAGAATGAGCAAGTGGGTGGTCGAGGCTATCTCACTTGGTTATGAGTCGGCTGGCCAGCCTTCACCTTTGGCTGTTCGAGCCCACTCTACCAGGAGTATGGCTGCTTCAAAAACTCTATTGTCGGGGGTTTCCCTGAGTGATGTTTGTGATGCGGCTGGATGGTCTTCGCCGCATACTTTTATTAAGTTCTATGACCTAGACTTAAGCTCTACCCCTGGGGTGCAGGTGCTCTCGTCCTCTGTTCGCTAGATCTCACATGACGGTCACTTGCTCCTATGGCGACGTGGGTATTCGCGTTCCCACAGCGTTTGACGCAGCTCGAAGTTCCCTTGAAAGGGAACGTCTCGGTTACGTATGTAACCCTAGTTCCCTGAGAAGGAACGAGACGCTGCGGCGTTCCGCCATACTCCCGGCACTTCCGTTAGCGCTTCCTTCAGGCCTATCAGAAGCTGATGCGCTTGTGTTTTTGGGGTTCTTTATAGTTTCCTGGTCGATGACGTCACCCGCCTATGACGTTCCGTCTCTCCATTGGGCTGATTCCATACGTGCTTCATGACGCACAACGCAGGGGCGTTCCCACAGCGTTTGACGCAGCGTCTCCTTCCCTCTCAGGGAACTAGGGTTACATACGTAACCGAGACGTTTTCTTCTGCCATCAAGTTCTTCCATACACCCACTCGCACCAAATAGCAGCTCTGATCTTCAGACCTATGGCTTTTCTAGCAATTGGAGCTTCTCCTAAGCTAAACGCATAGAAAGATGTTTTGATATACACTCATTTGTAATAACTCTCTTGAAATTGTAATGCCAAATAAATGTTTCTGTAAGGCAGTGGTGAAAGTTTCATTTGAAACATTGAACACACTAAAGAGCAAAGATCTTAGTCAGGGCAGGCACTACTTGTTCATGTTCAAGTTGGTCGCATGCAAACAAAAAGCTTAATGGGATAGTTCACCCAAAAAGATTCTGTCATCATGTACTCACCCTCATGTCGTTCCAAACCCGTAAGACTTTCGTTCATCTTGAGAAAACAAATGATGATGAAATCTGAGTGATTTCTGTCCCTCCGTTGACAGCTACACAACTATCACTTTGACACTTCAAAAAGTTCATAAAGAGATTGTAAAACTTATCCATATCAATAGAGAGGTTTAGTCCACATTTTCCGAAAAGACTTGATCGCTTTATGTGATAAACAGATTTAATTTAGGTTTATTCATATATAAACAATTATTAACTCACACATTAGTTGTGGTAAACGGTGTTATGGGTATGGTGGAGGTTGAAGGAGAGGCAGAGTCAAAAGGCTCCAATTCAAACATTTACTAATAAGTAAAATCCAAACAAGGTACAGGGATGACGGGCAGAAGGTAATCACTCACTCAAAACCAGGTAACATTAACACTACACACACCTTACATAAACGTGAACGGACCAGGACTGAGTGAGAACACAGGGAATAAATGCATGGCTGAACAAAGGAACATAATCAGGTAATAGACTGAACACAGGTGAATGAACTGATGAAGACAAGACTCAGGTGCTGTAACTAAACACTAACAAGGAGCGGGAAAACTGGGACACAGGACTGAACCAAAAACACTAAGCAGGGGGAAACACAGGACACACATGTAACAAACGGAAGCTCAAGCATGTTCGCTTGACATGTGAGAACCAATGAGGTTCATTCTCGTGTTACGCAGCACGTTTGAGCTTCCGCAAGAACCAATGAGATTTGCTCTTGCACTTCAAGGTTATGTTTATGTTCGCTGATTTTAAATGTTTAAATGTGAATAAAAGCATATCTCTTTATGAACTATTTTGAAACTTCAAAGTGGTAGTTGCGTAGCTGCCAATGGAGAGTAGAGAAAGCTCTAAGATTTCATCAAAAAGATCTTCATTTGTGTTCCGAAGACGAATGAAAGTCTTACTGGTTTGGAACAACACGAGGGCGAGTAATTAATGACAGAATTTTTATTTTTGGGTGAACTATCCCTTTCAAAAGGGACTTCTGTGTAACCAGTATACGCATCACTATTGACAAGGAACAATGGACCTTTTTTTGCCAGTGAATTTCGGCACATTTTTGCTTATGTGACCACTGTAACCTGCAAGAACTAATTGAAAATCCCCATCACTAAAAGGCCGCCATACTGTATATATTTCAAGCAAAATCAAAGAACAAACTGGTGTGAAGTTATTTATCTGCAGTTTGAAACAGCTTGCCAAAGCAAACACCTGATCCATGGCGATTAAGTAGTAGGTAGATGTGCTCTGAGGCTCCGCCATTTTTGACATGGACATATTCTCTGGTTCATTTCTACACCCTGCACATATTTACATATTCATCTAAATGGCGCACTCAGAAGATTGGTCAGCATCAGGATGTTCTCTTAAGATAATGATACACAGGGCAACTTTTTGAGCAATGTTGCTGGGCAATGTTGCCGTCAACAAGCAACCAGATGAGACACAGGGCCCACGACTGATCTAAAGTATCCAGATAGAATTTTCAATGGTAAAGTGCCCAAGCAACAATCTTTCGGCAAGATTGCCCAGCAACATTGCTCAAAAAGTTGCCCTGTGTATCATCACCTTAACAGTATACCGCTGCAAAGGATTTTCAAACTTCTTTTTACCCTTAAAAGAAAAGAATGAAAAAGAACTTCGCCATGAGTCTGTCAAGGCCTTAATGCACAACGTGTCTGAATTTGGAATACCACTGCACTTACTATTTCTGCCAAATCTTGATATTTTAATGATTCTAGGTATAATAATAGCTGTGTTGTTGCTTTTCCATTGTGAGTAGCTATCATGTCATGAAAGTGCACTGATAAACATTTAACCCTGTTCTGGAGATAAAGTGATGACTAGCTGTCAGCGTGTTCTTCTCTGCTCTGTGACAAGGCATCATGGTGAGATGCTGCAGGTAGAGCTGACTTTAGCACAAGCACAGCAGGGCCCTGCGGGCAAGGCTACTTGTGAATGGATAGGAAAGAATACAGCCCCAGGGAGGGCGTCTGCTGATGGGTGTTCTGCTCTGTCTGAGCACGACTCCGTCACTGGTCTACGGTCAGAGTGTGCGGCATTATGGAGTTAACATGTTGTTACTGCAGTGCTGCAGCAGAGTGCCTGTTTACTTGAATTGTCTCCTTACTGAATAAGATGTGTTTTCCTGAATGTAAAAGATGCTTTATATAATAATCTCCCTTACAAGAATGCTGACTAAGGACAGAAAATGTAATATGAGGAACCTAACAGAAAGTGACAGTACAATACGACATTCGTGGTAATATATGTCAATAAATGTGTAGTTGATATTACATACTTTAATGTGTCATGTGACATGCTACACTGCAGCAATTATTTCCTTAGTATTTTTTTGTCTTTGTTTCCAGTACAAATATCTAAACATTCTTAAATCAATATAGATTAGAAGCAAAATGACATAAGATTTTAAGAATGCAAAATAAAAAAAATAAAAAATAAAAATGCTACAATGTAACCCAGTAGGTCCATATAACAAAACAAAATAGCCCATGACACTGAATCCTTGAACCACAAAACCAGTGCAAATAATTCTAAACTGGGCACAAATAATCAGTAGATGACAGTTCTTGGCATTGCTTTGTTTTTTCCCTTGCTCCTTTTCGCTATTTTCTGCTTTTCTTTCTCATCTAATTCTCTCATCTTCGTCAGCTGTCATACATTGTCATATTCTTCACTATTCTCTTGTTTCCAGGTTTCTCTCTTTTCCCCATCAACATTATTGGATTGCTGGCTTTCAGCCACAGTATTAAGACATAGAGCCCTCCATGCCTGGAATAAACGGATTGTATGCACAACCAGCCGCGGCTCGTCTGTATGGGCAGGTGGGGCACTGTCCCAACAAAATATTCATTCAAAATGTAGACCTCTATATACATTTAATCAATATTAAATAGTAAATGTGTTCAGTATCTGCAACAAATATTCTTTGGATTTTCTAGATTATTTTAAGTCGTAAAGAGAGCGGGATAGCCTATATTAAAATTTAACGGCTTCGGCATGCATGTTTCATGATACTAAGCGGGTCATCGGGTGCCTGAGCCCTGTCCAGCTCTACAGCGCCCCACAATTTTCCAATGTAAATCTGTGGCGAAAAATGGAACTGCAGCGCACTCTAATTCAAAGCTTTGAATTAGAGTGCGCTGCAGTTCCATTTTTCGCCACAGATTTACATTGGAAAACTGTATCTGGCAGATTTTAGACTTCCCGTCAGACTTTCATGTTACCTTATGTAAACCTCGCTCTTAACCGAATAGAGGGTATGCGCATGACGTCACCGTCGGGCGGAGTGAATGCGGTCACGCCCACTAAGTGGCAAAAAGACTGAGCGGCAGCATTTGTTTTCAGCGTGAATGGCGTGAAAAACACACAAAACACATCTAAAACGGGAAAGAGCTTTGCGATTGACTGTACAACTAGATTTGACCAGAAATCTGAGGTACCGTATATTTTTACAGACTGCAAAAAGCTACAGAACAGACTATATTCTGCATAATTGGATGTTTTTAAATAAACACAAAAAACTATACAAGTTTTAGGGCTGGACGATATGATGATATAAAGTATAACAATAATGTAAGTGATCACTCGGATTTAGACCTATCTATATTGTATTTATATAAAACGTTTACAGGCACATTTTAATTTATTTCCCCTGCGTCGAAATCAGGCACATATAAATGTCAGGAAACACGATTCCTGGCTGCATGTCAATATCCATGGATCACTGGATCTTTGATAAGTTGTAAGGAACACTATATCGAGTCCAACTTTTAGTTTAAACAGATAATAGTTTGTTTTACTCGCGTTTTCGCAGTTTCCCCTATTAACTCCAGCCACGCAGCAGCTCTTCTCAGTCCGGCTGAGGGGGGCGTGTTCCGGCGGGAAAGTGACGTTAATGCATTCCCTCTATACGATTTGAATCCGCTTCAGCTATATATGTGTATATTAGTCTGAGTCAGGTCAGTAAAAAGTTGGCATGTCAGTTCTTCCTATGTGGAGAATCGTATCAAATGAATGAGAGAATAAATCCTTTAGGTTAAACATATTCTTGTGAAAAGACTTTATATGGTGCTGTTGTGTTTGTTTTATGTTTGTTTTAATCCTTAAAACGGAGAAGTTTTTCCTTTGAGTTTTCCGCGTACAGGCGACACCATTGTCAAAACGATCCCCATTCACATGGATCAGAGAAAACGACTAAAACGCTGTATTCTGCTGCCAGGCCATTAGATGGCGATGAACACTGTAGATTGAAAACGTAATACGCATGTGCTGACGTCATCGTTTTCAGAGATTTTTGTTGTTTACAAAGAGACCGTTTTCAAAAACTTGCACTTTGAAACCCGTTTTCAAAAGTTTGCATTTGCAGGAACCCAAAAAGCTTTTGTCAACATGTGTAATTGTAATGTTTGCAAACCTTTTTATTCAAAACCGCAATTTATTACAAGCGTGCTGCAGTTTTGTCATCTGTGGACTCTTTATCGTTACCATAATAGTTATCGTCCTTGGTTTGAACGGGCCTTTCTGTAGGCATGAAGTTCATTACCCATGTAAGATTGTTAAAGGTTTACAACTCAATCTACTCAAGAGCAACTGATAACCCGAACATATGAACATGTACAAATCTATAAAAAGATAAGACCTCAAATCCAGGTCACCCACTAATCCCCTTTTACCTCCGTGACCGGTGAGCTTAGGAAGCAATGACATGCTTATAAATCACTCGCAAGCAACGATTGTTTATGTTGGGGGCAATTATCCCAGGCATATGTAAACCATCAGCACCGTGATAAATTAGATGCTGCGAATAGGTGTCCAAAAATGACACCTTTACCGCGTGCTTCACCGCCCTTCAGCGCACAACACCGGCTCTGACACCGAATACAACAAGCTTCTGTCACTCTCCGTCAACTGGCTACTTATGGGCGAGGAAGGAATGGGGTAATTGGGTAAGAAAAAGGGAGAAGGGACGGACAGGATAATGAGTGCAGGGTGTGGGATATAAATAAGCCTCATTTTGTTTCAGTTTATTTTTGACTGTCTTACGTCGAGCGTTTTTAATTCCTGGCTCTGCCGAGATGTCTGCAGTGTGACTTATATCCCGTCTGGAGGAGGAAAACAGAGTGGGATCCAGGCTTCCGGAGAAATAGGAGAATGACAGATAGCGAGAGATTTGGCAGTTGGGACACGGCGACATCCACCACTGCTATCAAGGTTTATACTCTGGCCATTCCAAATCGGACAGATTGTTCCAAATATGGATTAAGCCACGGACACAATGTTCCCGCTATATCCCTTTCAGAAGAAAGTAGATGGTAATAAAAAGTTTGTTTTAAGGTAGCAGACAATCTCACACCATGAGTACAGCTGGTGAAGGACACGCTCTAGTGCTCCTTAATGTTGTACGGCGGTCGCAGCCACGACTTTAGCTGTGGCACATCGATGCGGGAGAGCAGCACTTACTCTGATAGGAAAATCCAGCCAGTGTCACTAGAGGTAAAGAATGCAATAGATCTCAGCAAAACAAATCTAGAAAATTTATCACAGGGATGAGAGTGAGCTACTTGTGATTCTGTTGTTGCAATAGAGAAGTAATACCAATAGTCAGCCATGGAGAAAATGAATAAAAGTAGGGGGGGATATTAAAATTATGACTATCCTGGAGAAATTGTCCATCACCACCCATTAGCTCCAGGAGATGGATGTCGTCCGAGTGAGATGCAGATATGACAGAGAGGCTAATTTTATTTGGTCACTGCTAACCATGAGTGATGACAACTGCATTCCTAGAAGAATGACTGATGGCCTACACAGAGACAGAGAGATTCTTTAATGCTCAGAACACATTTTATGATTTTGGACTGTCCCAGACGAAATCTGTGATTTCTGTGGTAGTGGCTCCTAAACGGTGGTCCTACATCGTACAGTGAGACAGGTTCAAAGATGGCGTTGTCACGGTCTTGCGACCAAAGTTAGACTGCGATCGTTTTCTGACAGTGTTCGAAATTTAGCATGATCATCTCAGTGTGTTTGGTGCTGACTAGCCAATAAACATGTAACATGAAATGGCGTATTTATCAAAACGGCATGGCGCTAAAACTTAAAATTACTTTCCTCAAGCTCCATGTGCAAAATTGGCATGCCAAGCTGTCTTCTTTCCCCTAGCCATGACTGCGTCCATATTCTCCTCTTTCGCTTCCTCCTCTTTATTTCTTCGAACATAAAAAACACACTTGCCAAAGTACGATTCATCTTGCTCTACTTGTTTACCACTAGCGCATGCTGATGACGTTTTATTCACTAACTTGCGTTGCAGCCTATACGATTCAATAGGTGTCATCATCGAACAGTCTACTGTACATGTCGTACCCAAGTGTATTACATCCATGTCATCAGTGGCGTAACTTTGCTTTAAAAAGTGGGTGGGACGGGGGTTGCTAATACAATGCTAAATCATAAGTCAGATGTACCTATGTACAATAACATTACGATGTACAGCAATCGATTTAAATAGTACATTGTGTTTAATTTGTCGTTTAATGAGATGTAATATGTGTTGGTGGCGAGAATTTTCACGTGAAGAAACACATATATCCAACAATTTCACATATATGCTTTAATGGTCCAGTGGCAGAACTTTTGCCAAGCGTGTCAGAGGTTCTGGGTTCTAATCCACACTCGTACAGGTTTTTTTTTTTCCTCATTAAAACGGATTATGTTTATCGGTGGTTGTATATCAAGCAGGGATACGTTTGTGTGCATTTTATTTCACCGGAACGAAGAGAGTCTCTGCAACGGATTAAAGTGCGCGTCCGTGTGAAGACTGTGCGCGAGCCACAAGAGAACACTGACGTATCTGCACCACTGATCACAGTCAACGACCACTTTTGATCACTTGATTTCAAAAACAACACATTTCAGCGTGCTAGATCGTCTCGTATTTAACAAACGAATGAAATGAATGTTAACTGGAGATGTTTTATTTATTTGCATTGGTACATCTGTGCCGCGAGATGTTTCAAAAGTGGTGGGGACAATATCGACCCTGGCAAAAAGTGGTGGGGACATGTCCCACCCGTCCCACCCGCAAATTACGCCTATGCATGCCATTCAATGTGATTTGTATGATCTTATAGGATTGCAGAAATTTGTGGTGGTGACCTGCTATTAAAGGTAATTATAAAAAACCCTGTTGTCTGACTCAGTGGTCTCAGAAAGCATTATTGCTATTAAAATGCAATGAAAAACAGTGTATTCTAAATGCACTACACGTTATACCTACTGTTTTTAAGTGTGGTTGAATGCCATAAGCCATTAGTGATTCCCAACCAACTCTACATGCACATTCCAGAGGAATATACAGTGTATATATATATATATATATATATACTGCTACTTATACCAACGACGGAAATAAGCGCAGTTACAATAGCTTGATATGTGGGAGAGCGTTGCTATAGAGGGTTGACAATATTGTATTGCAATAGGTAAGGATGACCATATTTTGATTACCAAAAACCAGGACACTCGGCCAGGCAAACAGATACTCAAATGATACTCGAAGTTTACTCAAAGATGCCTTATTAATTTCAATACATTTAAAGTAGGCTATGCCTCCTCTGTATGGATAGAAAATTGTTATATTACAAGACACATATTCAGATAGGCTTCTCAGAGGTTACTCAACATGTTTTATTATGACAGGTTTCAAAAATAATGAATGAAATAATGATAGAAATAATGTCTCTTCCGTATTAGAAAAACAAATATATAAATAACTAAAAGAAATACCTCCAAATTGAACAAAAATAGCTCTCACAAACTTACAAACACGAACTAACAAAATATATTTATATAGTTTTCTTCCTCTTTATCCTGTTTTTCTTCCTCATCCTCCTTGTTTGCCCATCTACAGTATATGTTGCTGTAGAGCTGATCTTTCCCAGCAGTTTTTTGAAAACCAGGACATTTTCATCACTTTATAAAAAACAGCCAGGACGCCCAGGACAGGACGTGAAAACAGGACATGTCCTGGGAAAACAGGACTGTTGGTCACCCTAACACTTCAAAGTCAATACCAAATCAAAACTAGTTAGCACATTATTTGTAATTGAAAAGGTTTAAATGACAAAATATGGTTATAGTTACACTTAAAGTAGTAACAAAATAGATGTATGAGATGTTAAAAACTTATACCATTAATTGTACCCAGCATATATGTATAATGTTACATGAGATATATATATATATATATATATATATATATATATATAGAGAGAGAGAGAGAGAGAGAGAGAGAGACAGTAAGAGACAAAGAAAAGAGAATAAGAAGAGAGCCAGAGCATAAACGAACCAGAGCAACAGTTCCGATCTTCTTTTATCCTTTCCCTGACCATGTGACTAAAACCCAAATGTGAGATGTTCAAACTGACCAATCAGATAATTACAACTTCCCCCACGGTACTAAAGGTGTGACAATTCGTTGAACCCTGATGTACACACAGTTTGGCCTACAGGCCTTGATCACTATCAGCACCTCGGTGCCTTTAGGAAGTCTAAATGGTCCTTGTGGTAGAGTTTGAGTTTGTTCATTTTCAAATATCTTGGATTATTATTCTACGCACACACACACACACACTGGGCCCTATTTTAATTATCTGAAACGCAAGTATAAAACGCGAAACGCAAGTAACTTGTTGGGCGGATCTCGGTGCAAATCTAAAAATGGGTTGCTACTCTGAAGTAGCTACATTACTCATAGGTGTGGTTTGGGCGTACCGTGCAATAAACCAATCAGAGCGTCATCTCACATTCCCTTTAAAGGGTTAGTTCACCCAAAAATGAAATGTCATCTTCGGAACACAAATGAAGATATTTTTGATTAAATGTGACAGCTGGATCACTCCTCCATAGGCTCCCTAAGGGAATGAATCCTGACGGCCCAGAAAGTCAATGAAGAAAATGTATAAATATTCCATGTCACAACAGTGGCTCAACTATAAGTTTATCAAGCGACGAGAATACTTTTTGTGCGAAAAAACAAACAAAAATAACGACTTTATTCGACTATTCCTTTTCTTCCTTGTAGGCCTGAAACGAGATTTCAAAAGATTTCCACGACGCGCACGCGCGAGAACGTAACTGAAGTAGTTGAAGGAGATCGCAATTCTCGCGCATGCGTCGTGGAAATCTCTTGAAGTCTCGTTTCAGGCCTACAAGGAAGAAAAGGAATAGTTGAATAAAGTCGTTATTTTTGTTTGTTTTTTCGCACAAAAAGTATTCTCGTCGCTTGATAAACTTATAGTTGAGCCACTGTTGTGACATGGAATATTTAAACATTTTCTTCATTGACTTTCTGGGCCGTCAGGATTCATTCCCTTAGGCCGCCTATGGAGGAGTGATCCAGCTGTCACATTTAATCAAAAATATCTTCATTTGTGTTCCGAAGACGAACGAAGGTCTTACGGGGTTGGTACAGCATGGGGGTGAGTAATTAATGACTTAATTTTCATTTTTGGGTGAACTAACCCTTTAAGAGCAGGCGCGCTTGTTCCATGGCGGATTGCTATTATAATGGCGTATTTGTCAGGCGCACACCAGGAGCGGTTCACAGCCGAGGAGACCGACGTTCTCGTCAGGGCCGTAAAAGACAGAGAAGTGACATTGTATGGGGATGGGAGAAACCCACCAAAATTAGCTTCGGTTAAACAGGCGTAAATAATTTAGGTAAATGTGTAAGCTAGATTTATGCCTATTTGTTTTATTGCCATAATGATTTCCCTCGTGTGGTAATATTTTTCCTTGTAATTATGTATGGTTTGCAAAAATGGGAACTGCTGTGTCTGTGTATGAGAGAAGCAAAGTGTATGCGCGTTGTGCACACGCTACATTATGGCCAAGCATGCGCCCTTGAAATAGCATCTGAATAACGCGCCACTGACTTTAGATTAGGTTTTTCCTGGTTTGTGGCGGAATTGTTTTATGGAACTGCAAAACAGCACCAGGGAACGTTTGCGCCGGAACACGCCTCCTCTTTTCGCTGAACCGCCCCCGGGAGTGCAAGTTCATTCCCTAATTTACCGACGTGCATCTGTGGAGGGAAAAGTCCGCTGTGCTTCCGGTGCAAAATATAGGAATGATATATGCGTTGGTGTACAAAGTCAATTGCGCTGGGTGCAAGATAAGGCCTACCATCTGTAAGTAAATGTCAATAACATTGTTGTATTTATTAACTTTCCAAAATAGGGTCAAGCATTTCCAATGGAAAGAAATGACCCGTGATTCGAATTCTGCTGAAATCTCCAGAACTTTCCGATGAGTTTTGTAAGCGTTACAGTGTACTGTAGCATTATGATTGATGCTAAGTGATTAAAACATAAGATACAGCCCAGTACCTGCTTAACATCTCCTGAGCTTTAATCAGTGTTTAATCAGGCACTTGTTTTAGCGAGAAGCAAAACGTTATTCACACAGCGGGATTAAAGACAGCAATTCATTTTCCATAATTGTGATAATAACTCTCTTTCACAGCAGCTTACACACCGGTATCACTGAAGTAGATGATTCAGCCCTTGAAATAGACCAAGTACTTTTCACTCAAAGCTGAAAAAGATCAGAAATGGACCACCCGAATGACATGAAACCCGTCTGTTTGTGCATGGAGTGTGTGTATCTCCGCTGTGTCCTTGTGACTGCTGAAGTGGAACGGTAGTGAATACGAAAAGAGAAAGGTCACTCCCAGCCTCTCTTTAGAGAGCTTCTAACTCTCAGTCTCTGAACGACTGTGAGTGATGTCTTCGACTCGGCCCAGTGACCATGGTCAAACAACATGAATATACTCACAAATTCAAAGACACACACATATGCTCTTTCGAACTCCATAGAAGCCATTTAAATCCTTGGCTTTCGACTCTCTCAGAGAGTGGTGATTACAGACTGGAAATAAAAGGTTGTTTGTCCGTGTCAGTGCTTATATGATTGACAGATTAGGAGCAGACACTGCCATTATCCCATACTGTACTTCACACAGGAAAAACAGCAACATACATCTACAGAAATTAGAGAAAATATGTAGTAAAAACAATCAGAACATAAATTATATATTTTTTCATCATCATTATCTGGATGTAGTAGACAGAGTATTGGGTCAAATCACAATATGTCTCTGTAGTTTTCCTTCTCTCTTTCCACACTGACAGATACTGTCAGTTGTTGTATGATAATTCTCTTGGCATTGTGCTGATGCTTACAATTACTATGGCAACTCATGTAGATACACTGAATATTGACTACAGTGTCAAGAGAAACTGATGTGACTTCAATTGCAAAATGATAGTGTTGATAGTCGATTTTTGAATCCATTTGTAAATGATTATATGCAGTATGATTATATCAAGTATATATATATATATATATATATATATATATATATATATATATATATATATATATATATATATATATATATATATATATATATATATATATACATATACAAACAATAAAAAAAAAACTTAAATAAAAAAAAATTAATCAGTGCAGGATGGTCTGAGCTAATAAAACCTGATGACTTCTCACTATCGCTTCATTCAACCACTGTTTAGTTTTTGTACATCTAAAGCTATTCAGACGATAATTGTTTCTAGGTACGTACGATATTTTCAACATTTACAGGGGTTGAATTTTATTGTGATTTTGTTGCCGTCCAAATCTGGAATGATGTTTTTCTCCCACCGCCTGGCCAAATGACCTACTCACCTACACTTTTTGACAAACATTGTCTCTGAGTTTAGAAGATGGGATCAATCCAAAAGTAATTTTTAATCCTTTTTGACCCCTGTCAAGCACCGTACAGTAACTTTTCAGTAATTTGCATACATTTTTAAGATGAAAACCTTCATAAAGAAACACTATGGGCCTGTAGACTTCTCATGCGTATGACTTCACTGTTTTATGTTGACTAACTTGTAGAATGTATAATAGATAATCTGGTAAGGGAATATATTTTTCACCATAGATTTATATTACAACTGGCATGTTGTAGCTAAATAAATCATAATAAAAATACAAACCGAGTTAATAACTAAAGTGCTAAACCAAATGGTTCAAATGCAGGCACCATAGTCATTTCCTATTGGTTTAGCGTAACCAAGAAATGAGCATCCTAATAAAACGTATAGCCAAATGTGATCATCCGCTTCAAGATCCTTATATCCATAAAACTCATAATATAGGGCAGATCTCATCATGAATGTCCAGACAATCATATATGATAAAGCATAACGGCACCTCATTTTGTAATTAAAAAGGGCATTTTCTTTATCTCCATGACTTTTAGGATAAAAAGAAGCACTCTAGTCTCAATCAAGCGAATGGCACTTGATGAGCAGAGATACTTCGTCTACGGATGAAACCGTGAAGCTGAATTAGAGAGGCCATGTTCATTATCATTAGAGTCTCGCACCGCTGTGGTCTGCTTTGCTCTAGTTCCCCCTGTCCGCAAAAGCAATTCGGTCGCCGTATCTGAGCTGTATTAGAACAAAAGAGGCAATCAGGAGAGAGGAGAAGAAAAGCCCAATTTTCTCCTGGCTAATTAAAGTAAAGGAAGACAAGATGAAGGGCAGTGCCCCCCGGCATCCCTGTGCAAACTGAAGGACCCTTAAAGGCTGCTCTTTTATGTGTCTGGAAATTGGGTGCCACTTTTTTTTCTATGACAAATCTCCAAAGAGAAAGACAGAGAGAGGATTAGAGAGACGGAGGAGGTGTTCATGTCTTTTGATAGCGAGACAGGAGACCTTCTACATCTATACATTACAGAAGCATGTAAACAATTACAAGATTGGTCCATGAGTAAATTAATTTCTAAAAAATATGGGTATTAAGTTCCATCTGACTGTGGAAATGTTTTGAGTGGAAATGATCTACAATAGAATTAAAAGGGTGCTTTCACAGTACAGCTTTTGGTGCAAAACCAAGTCTGTTTGTTTGATCAGTGAAAAGAAAAAAAAAAATTATACAGGTTTGTAACAACTTGAGGGTGCAGTCTAAAAAAATGCTGGGTTGTTTCAACCCATGTTTGGGTCAAATATCGACAAACCCAAACATTGGTTAAAAATTTTAAATCAATTTTACAACCAACAGTTGGGCTTGTCCATATTTGACCCAAACACGGGTTGAAACTGAGTGCGAGTAAATTATGACAGAAATTTCATTTTTTGGGTGAATTATCCCTTTAAAGGGTTAGTTCACCCAAAAATGAAAATTAAGTCATTACTCACCCCCATGCTGTACCAACCCCGTAAGACCTTCGTTCGTCTTCGGAACACAAATGAAGATATTTATGATTAAATCTGAGAGGTTTATGACTGCTACATAGGCTCCCTAAGGGAATGACACTTGACAGCCCAAAAAGTCATTAAAGAAAATGTTTAAATATTCCATGTGACAACAGTGGCTCAACTATAAGTTTATCAAGCGACGAGAATACTTTTTGTGCGAAAAAACATATAACATGATAAACTTATAGTTGAGCCACTGTTGTCACATGGAATATTTAAAAATTTTCTTCATTGACTTTCTGGGCCGTCAAGTTTCATTCCCTTAGGCAGCCTATGGAGGAGTGATCAACCTCTCAGATTTAATCATAAATATCTTCATTTGTGTTCCGAAGACGAACGAAGGTCTTACGGGGTTGGTACAGCATGGGGGTGAGTAATTAATGACTTAATTTTCATTTTTGGGTGAACTAACCCTTTAAGTACTAAAATATTATCTCATATGGACATTGTCTAGTAAAAAAAAGTCTTGCAGTAATTTCTTACATAATTTTAAAGTAGTTTTGTTCAGATAGATAGGTAGCCAGGCATGCAGATAGATAGATAGGTTAGATAATAGATACTTATATTTCAATAAGATACATTTGCTTGCTGTATATGTATTTATAAAACAAGATTTGACATTATTAAATAATAAAAAAAGTTTTTACCATGTACAAGTGATGGAAGATACTATGGGTTCTAATACATGTTTGCACAACAATGAACCTCCTTGTTCAATCATGCGACTGTGAGCGTGCAAAGAGAAGTACCAGGATTCTTCAAAAGATTTTCTGACATTTCCATGTTTTCAATTGTTTATTTGTGGAAATATGTTTCAGGAGGGAGACAGTTCTGTTTTCCATGGCAACTGGCAGAGCTCACATTATCTGCTCTCACACGGTCACACACGGAGCTGCAGGTAAAGATATTTGGATGTGTCTCCATGTTCCCTGGTAAAGGAGCCTATAATACCAGGCTGCAGAACTGCGGCACACCATCCTCAAAAGAAGCACCATATTTAATTAGATCTAAAATATTTATGCAATCAATTCACGAGGCACATTTTCATAGACAAAGGTGTATGAAACACGTAAGAGATGCTTACGTGTTTAAACCGAAAGTGATGTGAGAAGAGAGAGAGAGAGAGAGAAAAATAAAGCAAGGAAATTACAGGCATTACATATTGTTGTTTTTTTTTACAATCGCTATAGGACCTATTTTACAATAGGCCTACTTAGGTCACACACAGTAAGCACAACATCAGCCTATATGAGCTAAACTGTGGATCAATTATCACTGCTTTGGCACAAAATGCATTCAATGACTACTACTTTCAAAATGCATTAATTTTTTTCTCACCTAAACACAAATACAGCCAAAACTCAATGTACCTACAGGGCAATTTGAGCGCGTTTACTCTTTTCAAAACAATTAGATGTACTGTTTCAAACCTATATGAGTTTCTTTCTTCTGTTGGACACAAAATAATATATTTTAAGGAAGGTTGGTAACCAGACAGTTGACGGTGGCCATTGATTCTATAATACTATGGAATAGTGGAATACTATGGACTATGGAAAAAATACTATGGAAGTCAATGGCTGCCGTCAACTGTATGGTTAACAACATTCTTTAAAATATCTTCCTTTGTGTTCAACAGAAGAAAGAAACTCATACAGGTTTGGAACAACTTGAGGTTGAGTAAATGATGACACAATTTTAATTTTTGGACGAACTATCCCTTTAAGGTGTCAGTTTGTCCAAAATGTTCATTTTGATCATCCTTTACTCACCTTCATGTCTTTACGCACCTGCATGATTTTATCTATTTATTTATCTATTTATTTTCTGTGTAAAACAAAAAGAAAATTAATGTCTAAGGGTGAGTAAATGAGTTGGTTTGGCATTTGATTATGATTGGGCCTAACTTAATGTAAACAATGCAGCCAATTATGAACAATAAATGACTTCATGCCCTTCCATACGAAAGGCTCTCTTCTCTAAAAGTGGAATAATTCATAAGCATTAATGCTGGCGTGTGTGGGGAGAAGTCTGACCCCTTGGAATAAGTGGTGGCAGGTGAAAAATGATAGAGTAGAATTGCAGAAGAAAGTAGTTGTGAAGTAGAAGACACAACAGAAAGAAAGAAAGAAATGCAAACTAACACAGAATAAGCAGTGTTCAAATGATGGTGTAAAAAACATGATGCTCAAGAAAAGTTAAAGCAAAAGGCCATTTACTTATTCATTATCTGTCTTCTCATTTTCCATTATTCTTTTTCTATATATGTAAAAAACTCACAATTTTATGATTTATAAAGTCCTAGTCCCCAGTAGGAACTTTTAACTGTAATGCCCCCTCAAGTCACAGTTGCGACTGGGAAACTCGTGGGAAGCGCAATAAACCCCAACTTCATAATCCAATATGGCTGCTCAACGCATCATAGTGAAACAGTAGTAAAATATTGTTTATTAGCATTTTCTCTGTCTCTGTCTCAATAAACTCAGGTGCACACAGTACCATCCAACCTCTATGTGTAGACACGATACTTCTGCTCTATCTGTGGAAAATAGTGATTTTTTTATGTGTTTGTATTCCCGAAAGAACAAACACAACAAAGACATCCATCTTAGTTTTCTGACATGTTTACTGGAACGTGGTCATCTTTGGTGTGACGTGATTCCCAGCTTTGACATCCCTCATACGACATAAATGGAACGCAGCATTATTGCAGGTTTTTTTTTTTCTTGTTTTAAATATTCACTCAGACGTTATAGCATTTTAGAGTAACTGACAACTAGTGGCATATGAATGTATCATCAGGCTGAAGCAAAACATTTTGGTAACCAATGCCACTGTAGATATCTATTTAGAGCTCTATTTATGGTCAGCCATGATTAATAATAGGGGTGGGGGAAAAAATCGATTCTTAGATGCATCGCGATGCGGACGTGGACGATTCTGAATCGATTCACAAATGTCAAAAATCGATTTAAAAAAAAAAAATGTTTTAAGATATATATTTATAATAACTTAATATTGACGGAACGCAAAAGACGGAACTCTGAAGCGCGGAAGTGCAGTGCCCGCCCGGACCGTCTGTGGCGTGCACATAACAGAGACGCGATGGCGCGCGAGATCCAAACACACGCGTTAAAAGCTGACGTGTGGAAATATTTTGGCTTCTGAAGTTGAAGGGGGAAAGGAGCTGGACAGTCAAGAGTCACACTAGTTGTAAGCTTTGTAGAATAAAACTAAAATATTTCGGAAACAATACAAATATGAGAAGCCATATGACGCGTTTCCACCCAGAGGAGGAAAAACACTCGGCTGTACCGGTCGTTGTTATACTATTAATTTACTACAAGTATGCTGCTAGTTCAGGCACACATTTATTTTCCTGTTGGTTCTTTGCAATGTTAATAAAAAATATTGTACGTTAATTCTTTATGGGTCATTACTTACTTTTAAAGCAAAGTATTTATAGTCACACAAAAAGATTCAGATAATCGATTTAGCATCGAATCGCAGCCCTCTGAATCGTAATCGAATCGAATCGTGGGGTGCCTAGAGATTCCCACCCCTAACGTAGACTCACTGTATTCCGGACATCACGGTATTCCGGACACTTGACCTTTTCTCGCAAATTCTATAAATAAAAACTTTCAGGTCACGGCATACATATATATCCGTGTCATCTTTGCCTCCTCCTCTTTCAAATCCGACCAATCCTATGTTTCCAGAGCCAGTCGTTTCAAAGAAATCAACGTGAGTTTCTAACGTACACCAATGACTGTTCAGAAAATGGTGGGGGGAAGGTTTTCCGGCAAGACAAAAGGAAGAGGGGAGAATACCTCCGTAGAAAACGGCTCTTAAAACATGTTCACCCACCAGAAAATGACAAAAAAAACATTCTTATGGTCTTATAAAATAATTATGAGTTACAATTTGCAAATATTTGTACTTTTTTAAGGTATTTAAATTTTTTTAACATTTAAAATTCTTAAATATAACGTTAACGTTAGAATATAATGCTCACATGAGCAATCGTCGATTAAAATAGTGTATAGACGCTTATACAACAAAGTTATGAAGATTAATATGATTAATTTACCAACTTATAGTTGGTAAAATGTATATGTGTTTTATATTAGAAATGACGACTCCTTAACTGTCCGAAACACAGTGAGTAGAAATTTTCAGCCGTCCGGAACACCGTGAGTCCTCACGGTAATCCGGACACTGCGTCTCCCGGCAGTTTTTTCAAGATTTCTCCAAAATGATTAGTCCAAAATGTGTCAATCAAACTTTGGAACATGTGGAAGGCATGTCCCCAGAGACAGACGAGCCAATCAGGTTTATCTTTCTGCGGATTGATATCTTACGGGACGTTTTAGTGTGCAAAGTGTCCGGAATACAGTGAGTCTACGTTAATATATAATACAAGCTAAAGTGTCCAAAAACAAGGAGTTTATTGAGATAAAGTGAGTAGTATTCGGCTGGTCGTGTGATCACAACATGGCAGCCCCCATGAGTCGACCCAATCCATGTAAAATAAATCAGATTTTATTTGGCTGCTGATATGACTGGAATCCATCCACTCTAATTGCTATTTTCCCCATAAATCTGAAACAGTGTCTAAAAAAAGAGCCATTCAGGAATGTACTCTAATGTGAAGTCACATCGAAACAGGATCCGCCCACGACCGGCGACAGAATCTTCCCTATTAGCTTAACTCCTCCCCTGAGCTGTACCACCATATTTACCTCCTTGCCAGAGCATTTATAAGCGGCATTCAAGTAAGAAATGTATTCTTATCAAAGCTACTAAAGTTACTCAATCAAGAGCAGTGAGTGACTTTCTATTTTTCTTTTGTTGTTTGATTCATAATAACTGCATATGCACTATATTACTATATTATGCTGCAGTCACTTTAATACACAGATATAATATACATAGGCGATTTCTTTCCCTGCTGTTTACGTTCACAGACATATCTGAGTGTTTATGTGAACTTTGTGTGTTTTTGACATAACCTTATGTGTATTTGACAGTTTAAGTGCAAACAAGAAATGAGTGTAATACTCACGGGACACGCCGTCTGACAGCCAGCTCTCTGTGCGTGTGCTTCGGGTGTGTGAGCGCTCATAAAACCATATAAGTTTAAACTGATATGGCTTTAAAATGCATGCGAATAATAACTTTCATGATGACGAAGAACTGCAATGTCACGTGAGAACGTTTGCGATAGAGATGATCAAAACCAGAGTATCCGGCCACGAGTTGCAAAGGCTTGTGAAGACCAGCAGCTCATTTGCATTTGATGCATACGTGAAAACATCATGTTTTTCCTTCCGCTCGAAAATGGGTATAATAAATGATTGATCTGTGGGGTATTTTGAGGTGAAACTTCACAGACACATCCTGGGGACACCTGAGACTTATATTACATCTTGTGAAAGGCATAATAGGTCCCCTTTAAGAGCAGATAAGGACACAGACTGGTGCAGCCTGAACCAGTCAGACAAATGAACAGTCTGGAGAAAGATGCGGTGACAAAGAAAGATGGAGGGAAGAGCGAAGAGGGAAGCAGAGGGCAGAACCAGCAGGAGAGAGTAGAATAAAAAGGCAAAAGGGATAGATGGGGGTGGATGGTGCACAGAAGTGTAATGCTGAGTTTGGCTGGCTTACAGACCATCTCCATAATTCATCTGAGTTCTCTTCCTGGCTGAGCCTACAGGCTGTCTGCCACTCAACCCACAGCCTCTTTTAATTAATGCGAGGTGGGGACTCAGAAATCCCACAAACCCTCTTTGTTCCTCAGTTTCTCCTGGATCAGCCTTTAAGGGCTCTGTCCTTTGTCAGCTATTTTCCTAAGAAACACTGAATTAATGTGTGTGCAAGTAATAATGATGATCTGTGTGTGGCACAAGCAATTGCCCGAGTGTGTATTCTGTGTTCATACAAGCATACTTTATAAATGTCCATTCTTAATTATGAACGATTAAATACAATTAAATGTCAATTTGAAGGCTCTATTAAATCCAAATTAGAGTTGTGTGGCTTTTAGTTCACATCTATTAGCTGTGAGGTCATCTAAACTACCATTCAAAAGTTTGGGGTCAGTAAGATATTTTTTATTTTGATTAAATGAATTAATTTTTATTCAGCAAGAATGCATTAAATTGATCAAAAGTGTCAGTAAAGAGAATTATAATGTTCTGTTCTTTTGAACTTTCTGTTCTTCAAAGAATCCTGAAAATGTATCACGGTTTCCACAAAAATATTAAGCAGCGCAACTGTTTTCAACATTGATAATAATAAGAAATGTTTCCTGAGCACCAAATCAGAATTTCTGTAGAATCACGTGGCACTGAAGACAGCAGCAATGAAAATCAATACAGCGTTGCCATCACAAACTTGTATTAAAAATGAAAAACATATTCAAATTAAAAAAAAAAAAAGTTGAAATAGAATATGAAAATATTACTGTTTTACTGTATTCTTGATCAAATAAATGCAGCTTTTGTGAGCATAACACACTTATTTAAAAAAACATAAAAAAAGATATTTCCAACCCCCAACTTTTGAACTATAGTGTATATGTTTTGTAATTCAAAATTTGACAAAATTAACTTTTATCATTTAAAATGTACTTTCTCTTCTAGATAAATGGATCAAAAATATTGATGACTCATCCAGCACTACAGAGATTTTTGTCCAATCAAATGTCAAGTCAAGTCACCTTTATTTATAAAGCGCTTTATACAATGCAGATTGTTTCAAAGCAGCTTTACAGTGATAACAGGAAATGAGTCAATGATGCAAACCGTTCATTTCAGCTGTACAGCAGCTCTAAAAGAAAACAGTGTCATTGTTCAGCTGAAGTCAGTTCAGTGTTGATTCAATTCCGTAATAAAGATCATCAGTTATTAAATTAGTTAATTTCAGTTTTAAAGAAAACAGTGATGCCATCGTCCAGCTCAGTTCAGTTCTCTTCCATAGAGCCAGTGCAGTCAAATCAATAATATTGTTGATTATTAAGTGTCCCCAACTAAGCAAGCCATAGGCGACAGTGGCAAGGAACCCAAACTCCATCAGGTGACCGAATGGAGAAAAAAAAACTTGGGAGAAACCACCCAGCTGGCATTCGACTGACATTAAACGTTTAAATGTGGTTGAAATAATGTCAGTTTATGAAAAAAACATGAATTCAACGTTAAAACAACGTTGAACACCAAATTGAAGTTGTGTTGTTGACTCACTACGGATTCAACATAGAAATTTAAAAAAAAATTTAGTTGTACGTCAAATCAACATTATTTTTACAACCATGACTTTTAAACATTTTGTTGAAATATATCAGTAGAAAAATAACGTTGTTCCAAAATCCAATTTGCAATCTGATTTGCAAAATCTAAACAAAATTCAACGGTTATCCAACACTGGCTCCTGACGTTGATTCAACAGTGACTCGACGTTAAAATGCCAGCTGGGCAGGCTTAGTCAGGGAGGCAGTTGTCTTCTGGCCAATGAACAAACACAGTGTGATTATGATTCAGGCTGCATCACAAGAAATCAGATTGGGATCGGTCGCAAATATTCATCCAGTTCCTTTTTCTTGAAGATCCGATTCATCACGCCAGGATGGAGTTTAAGCTGGCCATATCTGTGCCGAGGACCTAGCTGGTTCTTGTGGTCTCTGCTGAGGGTGCCGATGGCAGTCGTGTCGACGAGGGCTTCACAGGGGGGTGTCTAGTTGACAGGATTTCTGATGACATTCAGGGCTGCTTTGTGGTCGTGTCTAGGTGCAGGCCCACCATCTGATCCGGGTACAGACTGGATACTGACTACGGTCAGCCGTATCTCTCTAGAATAAGAGAGTGACCCCACCGCCTAATTCCACCTGCAGCCGTCTAACATTAAAGTACCCCAGAATACATCAGGGTTAACTTAAAATTGAATCATTTTGAATCAAGAATGGTTTTAAAATAAAACCATGCATGCAAGAATCGAAATCGAATCATAAGATCAGTTTAGCCTCCTGCTCCTAATAGGTGGGTGGTTATTCTCCTGGGTAGCTTGCTGAAATATAAATGATGGATTCAGAGCTCTGGAATACAGCACTGGTCCATTTGACTTGATTGTGTCCAATCAAATAATCTGGCTGCGGGGCCGTGTGATTGGAGCGAATCAGTCAGTCATTAGCCAGGCAATCAGCTCAAATGCCTCTTTTCCCACGGGAGCCACACATCGGCCATTCTGACTGGGAGAAAGGATGGGAAAGAAGAGGAGCAGAAAACAACAGCCCTGTTCAATCACAGTGTTACTCAAATTTCTATTTACCTTCTATGCCTCTTCTTTTTTTACTCTTTCACACTGAAAGGTGTCTCTATATCAGTGTTTCTCGATGCTCTTTCGCCTATTTCTGGACTTGCATCTCTCTTGTTCTTTCTGTCTCTTCTCTTCTCTTCTCTTCTCTTCTCTTTTCTTTTCTTTTCTTTTCTTTTCTTTTCTTTTCTTTTCTTTTCTCGATGTATGGCCCCTGTCAAAAATGGAATCAATGGGATGGTGGTTGTTTTAATTTAGCAGAGCGCTGAGAGGATACTGATACTGGCAGTCAGAGAAGAAGAATGGCAGTGGCCTTTCACCATCTGTTTTTACTTTCCCTCCCTGTTTCGCACATTGATCAACATCCAGCACTTGCAGCGACTGCTTGAGCCTGTGTGGCGTAGGTGGCTACACACAAACTACAGCCATATTTGGCAGTGATGCTAAATGACACTATTAATCTCTGTATTTAAAATAAGGACTTTAAGGTAAGGCTTGATATGGATCCATATTTAGCTTGACAGCTTGTCCTCTCACATTGTCTTACATCATCATCACTTATATAATCAACATGATTAATGTTAACTAATCAATTAACTGTGGGACGCCTGTCTGGAAATGTATCCACTGGAAATAGTGAGACACAAGCAGATATAAAGAGGGATGAAGCTTATATGGTGATTAGCAGAAAGAGATTTTACAGCTATAAATTAAGACTGTAGTCATAAATTATCTTCCTGACCATCAAGGCTAGTGAGTTCCCTCAGTAGGCAGCATTTTAATGCACGATAGCAGTGCTTCTGACAGTAATGTAGGCAACTTACTTATGATTAGTTTTAGATTAATTCTAAGGCAGCATTGCATATATCCTTCAAGAAGGTGAAGTAATTGTGAATTATTATTAGAAATATATATATATATTAAATATTTTATAGAACTAGATAAATGGATACATTATAAATTTAGAATCTATATGGTGTATATATATATATATATATATATATATATATATACAGCAGTTGGACAATGAAACTGAAACACTAGCCTTTATAGTGTTGGAGGTTTCACGTCTAAATATGTGCGGCATGGTGGCCAATTTCCATTAATTTTACATTCCATCAGTTAAGAGCAGGCTGTGAAGGTTGAATTAGCAGAGCAAAAGAAATTTAATTAATAATCCAATCCACACCACATAATGGGAGACGTATCAGAGTTCAAAAGAGGTCAAACTGTTGACCAGGACAGCAAGTCTTTGTGGTGTATCGAGAGCTATGGTAAACAGGGTAATGTCGGCATACTACCATTTAGGAAGAACCACATCCAACAGGAGTAAGTGTTGACGCAAGAGGAAGCCGTCTGAAAGGGATGAGATACAAACCTGGATATATCAAAAAAAAAAAAACATTAAATCACAGCTGCCGATCTCTCTGTAGAATTAAATGCGCACCTCGACTCTCCTGTTTCCATCAAAACTGTTCATCGCGAACTCCATAGGGTCAATATTTTTGGTCCGGCTGCTAAAGATAAACCTGTAAAGTGAATTGAAGTGACGTGTAGCCGAGTATGGGACATTGGGGTTACATGTCCAACTCTCTAACCATTAGGCCACAACTGCCCCCAAACTTACGTTCCCTGACTTGGATTCGAACCTGGGCCTTGGCGGTGAGAGCGACGAATCTTAGCCACTAGATCACCAGGGAACGCTTTTACCCTTTTTTTTAGGCATTTGGCATTTGCAACGAGCCAGTAGGCCTTTCTGTGTGGAGTTTGCATCCTCTCCCTGTGTCTGCGTGATTTCCCCCACAATCCAAAAACATAGTATAGGTGAACACTAGAAAACACTTGGAAACATTAGAAATTGTCGGTAGGTGTGAATGCATGTGAGTGTGTGTAAGTCCCAAGCCATGTAATGAGGAGGGTTGGGAAAAGACCTGGCGAACTACCCCAAATCATTGCCAAGAAAATTCATGTACGGTCTCTCACGTATGGTGAGAGATGGCCCATAGAATCACAGAGAGTTGGATATCACTGAAATGGTTAATGAATGAATGATATATTGACTGCATTGCCGAGTGAGGAGAGTTACTTGTCTGACACACTGATGGGCTGCTTCTGTAGAATGTACCAAATCAGTCCCTTATGAGCTTCCATTTCATCTAGTATGCCGTCTATGTAGGCAGCATGTGAGGCAGCTCACTAGCTCTTGAAAGAGGTTAAATGCCATTTTATTAGTCTACAGGGCCCTTGTGATGTAAATTTGATATCAGCACACTGCGTGAGGAAGAGTGGGATGGGGAAACATGAATGGCAAAGGGTTAATGGATGCGCGCATAGAGACTCCCTGTGGTATTGGAGAGCACTTCCCGTTGTAGCCTAAGGGCAAGAAACGAAGAAAAAGCGTTAACAGTTCTCCCAGCCTGTCACATGGGATCTGCCTTATTTACAGCCATGTACATCGTTCCTGAAAATGACACCAACCAAAGAGCAGAAAAGAGGAACAAAAGGATCTGAAATGGAGAGCGATAAAAGGGAAGGTGAGGTGCGTATGGGAGTTTTTAGCAAGTTTTATATAGCGCGCGACTGCCGAGAGTGTGGGAAACGGATCTCTCCTGGGCTCTTTAAGGATAATAGGACCATCTTCAACCTGCCACATTTCCTCTTCACCCATACTTTTTCATTGACTCCCACTCCTTTCTCTTTCTCTCTAATAGACCAATCTGTCCTTCTCTTTCTCAGTCGCCCTGCTCTTTGAGTCGCGAGGCGTTTTGATGAGATTCGCCGCAGACAGGCCGCTGACCCTGAACTGATCTGAGATGCACTCTAGTTCACTGTTCATTTCCAGGCCTGTACTAGGAAAAGGTGGCAGGGGGCGATCTGTCTGTTTCATGACCAATGCGGGACAATACACAACCCTCACCTTATAACTATGGACTTCAATCTGTAGCTAATGGTGAGGCAAAGGTTAATTGATCCACAGCTGGGATTTCAGCTCCGTCAGCAGAGGAGAACTGTGCCAATAAATGATCCTAAGCAGGCCATTTGTCATCGTTTATAAAAGGTCAAAATGTCCCTCCTTCCTCTCAGGGTGGATAACTAAATAAAATAGCCTTTTCTTTTTCAAATAAGTTATGTATTTAAGTTAAAATCCCTTCAGAAGACCTTGACCTCTTGGCTCATTGATCAGTATGCAGGTGGGATTCTGCCGAAATCAACATTTCTTGCGAAATGAGTTGAAACCAGTGGTCCATAGGGGGAGCTGTGTGACATGATACTGACCGCATGGTGATTTATTCTCTTATAGAGAACGCATTGGAGACGGACAGGGAGGGGGGGCGGAGTGGGGTAGTCTGACATTTCAAGTTCAATGGCCGCTACAGGCGAAAAATGTCATCATATTCAGCCTATCTGTCAATATCAAGACGAGTTTTCCAAAAGGTGAAGAAAGTTACACTATAATCTGTTCATTAGCTCAACTCCATCTCTCCATATTGCTCTCGCATTTTGTGAACACACTAATACACCTAAATGGTTTAAATCGGCCATGTTACATAAATATAAACACGCATTTCAATACAATACCAAGAATTTTGAAGCCATTTGCAAAATATTTCCATCTTAACTCATCATTACATTTTGCGACCTCTCAGTAGGCTACAGAGAGTAACAGAGAATCAGCACTGAGCATTGATTTACATTTTTATCATATTGGTTCAAATATCTAAATCAGCTCCCTAGCTTCTGCAGAAGTATATCATGTATCACTGATAAAGACAGCAAGAAAGAACCCTGGCTCACTACACATTGGGACACTGATGGTGAAATTACAATGTTTTCATTTATGAACAGCAGCAGAATATATATTTTTCTTACATCCATTTTATATGTTATTTAAAGTACAAATATGATAAATAATTTATTTCATATCAGCCGTAAATTCATTAGAAATGTTAGCTAGATTATTTTCAGTACCTGTCAAGGGATGTTTGTTTATGCT
Source organism: Tiaroga cobitis (assembly GCA_030578255.1). Classification (NCBI taxonomy): domain Eukaryota; kingdom Metazoa; phylum Chordata; class Actinopteri; order Cypriniformes; family Leuciscidae; genus Tiaroga; species Tiaroga cobitis. Next base: position 6,166,487 of record CM060609.1, on the reverse strand, counting down.
GAAATATAATTAAATAACATTTACAACATGCTATATATCAAAAGAAAAAACAGCCTCTGCTTCATGCTTTTAGCTTCATGCATTCTTTTTTATTAACCTTGAATATGGGTAAGTTTCATTTAGAAAAAAGCACATTTTTTAACAAAAAGCGGAGAAAATCACTTTTTGTCAAAGACTACATCTCGATGGAGTAGATCGAGTCCATCAACACTCCCAAAGCTTGCACAGTCCTATACCTCGTCCTGGGTCGACATTTCATTCGGTGACATAAGGCAGTTTTGATTTAGGATATAATGTTTAATGTTTGATGATCGCATTAGCTTACTTTTTTTTTTTGGGACCAGGGATTCTGTACTCTTTCAGAAGATGTGTAATAGTGCCCCCTACCATATAACAGAGAAAACATGGATTGCTGGAAAATCCTGTTAATGGTGGGGAAAGAGTTAAAAGATCAAATTCAGTATACACCTTATTGATGATGAATACTATAGACCTTATGCACCAGAGAAACGAGGGCGTCGCCATCTTTAGAATATTGTCTTTGAACTTCCGTTTTTGCGGTCGCTCTGTATATTTCTATGGCATCATTGTCCAGGAGTAATTAGCTGGTGAAGTTGATTTACTTATTGTAGAGTTAACGAAAGTTATCATGAGCATTGTAATGTTTATCATAAGCATTGTAAAGCATATGTCTTAACAAATGGACCTTGGGAATTTTTTTAACGAGCCGTTCATTCATAACTACGCAAGATCGCTGTGAAAATACAGACCGGAAGTCAAAAGACAATGAGCTCAGCGCTGGAAAGGGGCGTGGCTACATAAGGTTTATAAAGAGGCGAGCAAATGAGCCCAGAATATGAACACAACACGCTTTATGGTTAAGATTTTTCTTTGTAGGTAATGGTTTTCTATAAGAAAACGCTTAACTAGAAACAGCGCATTGCGTTTATATTCTGGGTTCATATGTTTGCCTGTACATAGTATGCATCATCAATAAGGTGTACTGTATATCGAATTTGGTCTTTTAGTTGTTTTGTCTCTCTACATTAGTACTTAGTACTGGTACTACTCGACCTCAGTGCTGCATTTGACACTGTCGATCACGACATACTTCTTGACAGGCTGGAAAACTGGGTGGGGCTTTCTGGGATAGTCCTAAAATGGTTCAGATCATACTTAGAAGGGAGAGGTTATTATGTGAGTATAGGAGACCATAAGTCTGAGTGGACATCCATGACATGCGGAGTCCCTCAAGGCTCAATTCTTGCACCACTCCTATTCAACCTGTATATGCTCCCAATGAGCCAAATAATGAGAAAGAACCGAATCTCTTACCACAGCTATGCAGACGACACACAGCTCTACTTAGCCCTATCGCCTAACGACTACAGCCCCATTGACTCCTTGTGCCAATGCATTGATGAAGTAAACAGTTGGATGTGCCAAAACTTTCTTCAGTTAAACAAAGACAAAACTGAAGTCATTGCATTTGGAAACAAAGAGGAAGTTCTTAAGGTGAATGCATACCTTGACGCTAGGGGTCTAACAACTAAAAATCAAGTCAGGAATCTTGGTGTGTCTCTAGAGTCAGACCTTAGTTTCAGTAGTCATGTCAAAGCAATAACTAAATCAGCATACTATCATCTGAAAAATATTGCAAGAATTAGATGCTTTGTTTCAAGTCAAGACTTAGAGAAACTTGTGCATGCGTTCATCACCAGCAGGGTGGATTACTGTAATGGACTCCTCACTGGCCTTCCTAAAAAGACCATGAGACAGTTGCAGCTCATACAGAACGCTGCTGCCAGGATTCTGAGCAGAACCAGAAAATATGAACATATCACACCAGTCCTCAGGTCTTTACACTGGCTCCCAGTTACATTTAGGATTGATTTTAAAGTATTATTACTGGTATATAAATCATTCAATGGGTTAGGACCTCAATATATTGCAGATATGCTCACTGAATATAAACCCAACAGATCGCTCATGTTACGTGCTAGCATTTTTGTCCCTCCCCTTTACTTTATTGGTTGCTGCATTTCTCCTTCTGCTGTTGGTTGTTTTCTGTTTTCCCGCTCTCTGCTGTCCTTGAGTTTGTAGGTGCTGCTATTGGCCGGAGACCACCAATCATCGGCTGTCGTTCAGGATTTAAGGCACTCCGAAGATCGGAAGAGGAGGAGCTTTTGGAGTGTTTGTTGGCTCATGCTACTGTTGTTGAGAAATACTGACTTTGTGGTGGTTCGCTTGCGTCCTTGTTTGATTGGGTTTTCTTACGAGAGGACTTGTTGTCTGCACCAGCCCGGAGAGCAGAGGAAAGGAAAGTATGTCACGTGACCTACATCTTACATACACGTAGGGTTATACTTGTTAGATACACTAGGGAAGGAGCGTGTGCAACTGTGTAATTTGGTTTTGGATAGTTAGTGAAGTTTTAGTTATGGCGTGTTAAGCGCTGAAGAATTCTTTATTTTCTTGTTTTGTTTTTAGTGAGTTTAGAGAGTGGGGCTAAGTTAGTGTGTTTTGGTTTTGTTATTTTGTTTGTTTAGCACCGCTCATTTTCTTACTCTCTGTGGCTTATTTCAATTCTTATTTTTCAATATTTTTGTGTCTATAGCTGTTATTAAGTTTGTTTATTTGTTTTTATGTAAACTATAACGTTTGTGTTGGAAATAAAGCGAACCACCTGTTTGCAGTAATTTGTTGTCTTGGCGTCATTCGCCCACAGTAACGTATTCCCCAGAGATCAAAGCTATAGGAGTGTGCTTTCAATTTTATTAATTAATTTACGTTCTCCTCATACCTCTATGCCATCTGAGGACGTAACAGCTCAGATCATTAGGATCACATCAGCTAGAAATACCAAGGGTTCACTCTAAGCACGGAGAGTCTGCTTTTAGCTATTATGCCAGCAGCCGCAGCTGGAACCAGCTTCCAGAGGAGATCAGATGTGCTCCTACAGTAGTCACATTCAAATCCAGACTCAAAACACATCTGTTTAGCTGTGCATTTACTGAATGAGCACTGTGCCACTGTTCGTCCGACTGTTTTTACTGTACTTTATTTTATTTTTTAATCTAAACTGTTTTAATTATTCTTATTTGTTTTGATGATTTTAATTTCTTTATTCTAAACTGTTTTAATTATTGTTATTTCTTTTTATTTTTTATTTTTATTTTTTATTTTTATTTCTTCTATGTAAAGCACTTTGAATTACCATTGTGTATGAAATGTGCTATATAAATAAACTTGCCTTGCCTTGCCTTGCCTACTTAGCACAAACCTGGTAAAGATAAGTGGCAGAAAATGGAAAAAAAGCATTGTTTTGCTCTCAAGGTGGGCACTCTCACAGCCAAAACTATGAACTGTATGATTTTAGAGGAGGTTAAGGCACTTCTTAACTGGCCAGATAGGAAGACCAGCTTTCCGACCAGCTAACGGCTGTGATACTAATTTGAAGACTAATTTGGGACAGATCGAGAAAACCTAACGATGAAGGTTAAGACAGCTCAGGCAATGCTACAAACCACTGTCACCTTGTAATCTCAGATGATAGTTTCATGTTAATACAAAATTTAATTGAATTTAAAACACGTGCAATATACCAAAGGGGAGATGTGATGTTCCTAGCAATGTTTTTCTCAACCTGCACTTGTCTTTTCTGGTACCCTTGGCATTTTTTTAATGCGGTGGTTACTTTGAGCAACATTGATATCACAGTTTTCTGAAGCATGAAAAAATTGAAGCTTCACTCAAAGGGCTCTTTGAAATGGCATCTTTTTAGGTGGAGGAAATGGTTATAGCCCGAGGGTTCACTCACTTTACAATAGAATTCACTGTTAGCCTCCTGTGAATGGGAATCTACTATGGCTTTACAACACACTTGATCACTATATTGCTGACTTCTGAGAAAGTTCTTATGAAAGCACACAAACTAAATGCCTGGTGATGATCATAATTACTCAAAACCAAATGCCAATAACTGTCATCCTGCCATTTCCAAGACGGAAATTGATGCAAGTAGAGGATTACTAATGGATTTCTTGAAGGAACATACAAACAACTGCACTTTTCCTGGTAAACACATGGCTCAGGTTTAAAAAGATTGACATAAGAGTAGTATGCACTTCCAGAGATGGGAACACCTATGATTTGTTCTCAAAGCCTGACCTTAGATTGCCTTCATGAAATCAATTTTGCACAAACCAAATACTGTTATCTTAATAAAGCAGGCACAAAATTCAAACCTTGATCAAACTGATTCCGATTGCAACCCCCCCGCCCCCCCCCCCCCCCCCCCCCCCACCCCCCCACCCCCCCCATTCCCCATTCCCCAAAAAAACCCCAGCACAATATTTTCTAATTCTGAAAACATGAACAACGCAGCCCTGGTACTTAAAGGGTTAGTTCTACCAGAAAGACTCGGGAGAATAAATACTGTAACAATAAATACATTTATTGATAGCCCAGCAAGCAATAAAGTTCTTTGGCGTAGGCCCCGTCCATAGCTCGCAATCCGAGGGTCCGGACTCTGCATTTCCTGCCTGAAGACGAAGGCAGGGGCGCAGCCGACCCCCTGTGAGGTATAGGAAGGGACCATCCTGGTGGTGGTGGGGAGGATGGAGGGGAAGGGACCATCCTGGTGGTGGTGGGGAGGATGGAGGTGAATGAAAGCGTCAGCATCTGCGAACTCAAACATGTGTAAGTACTGGTCTTTTATACCGCAATTATTAAACACGATTGGATAGATGAGAAGGTAATAAGTGACGTAGCAATTGAGTCTTCCCGGCAGAACTTAACGCTAAAGCTTCCATTTCACCCAAAAATGAAAATTAAGTCATTAATTACTCACCCCCATGCTGCACCAACCCCGTAAGACCTTCGTTCATCTTCGGAACACAAATGAAGATATGTATGATTAAATCTGAGAGGTGGATCACTCCTCCATAGGCTGCCTAAGGGACTGACACTTGACGGTCCAGAAAGTCATTAAAGAAAATGTTTAAATATTCCATGTGCCTACAGTGGCTCAATTATAAGTTTATCAAGCGACGAGAATACTTTTTGTGCGGAAAAACAAACAAAAATAACGACTTTATTCGACTATTCCTTTTCTTCCTTGTGGGCCTGAGACGAGAGTTCAAGAGATTTCCACGACGCGCGCGCGAGAACTGAGATGAGGACGTTCTTCTTTGACTCCTTCTTGTTACCGGCTGCTCACCACTTAGAAGTATTACCGCCACCTACCGTATAAGATGACGTGTTGGAAGCGCAAAACTTTCTGTTTACAAGCAGAGGAAGACGCGCGCTGTACATACGCTTTTCAATTCGACACTTAATGTGCTGTAGGTCTCGCTATATTATATACAATGGTTAAAAAGTCGAAATCAGTAGACATATTTACGAATTGAAACGCGTATGTACAGCGCGCGTCTTCCTCTGCTTGTAAACAGAAAGTTTTGCGCTTCCAACACGTCATCTTATACGGTAGGTGGCGGTAATACTTCTAAGCGGTGAGCAGCCGGTAACAAGAAGGAGTCAAAGAAGAACGTCCTCATCTCAGTTCTCGCGCGCGCGTCGTGGAAATCTCTTGAACTCTCGTCTCAGGCCCACAAGGAAGAAAAGGAATAGTCGAATAAAGTCGTTATTTTTGTTTGTTTTTCTGCACAAAAAGTAGTCTCGTCGCTTGATAAACTTATAATTGAGCCACTGTTGCGACATGGAATATTTAAACATTTTCTTTAATGACTTTCTGGACCGTCAAGTTTCATTCCCTTAGGCAGCCTATGTAGCAGTGATCCAGCTCTCAGATTTAATCAAAAATATCTTCATTTGTGTTCCGAAGATGAACGAAGGTCTTACGGGGTTGGTACAGCATGGGGGTGAGTAATTAATGACTTAATTTTCATTTTTGGGTGAACTAACCCTTTAAGAAAATTTGTTATGTGTTGAATTAACTACTTCTTGTATATTTCTTGGATAAAAGTGTCTGATAAATAAATAAGGGTTATTATTCTGTCATGGCTTTAAGTACAATTTGTACAAGGACAGCTGTTCATTGTCACACAAAAAAGTGAGAAGGCCTCCAAACTAGTAATTCCATCTTGTCAAATAAGTCAGACGGCCTCGGGAATGTGCTTTGGAATCCCATTATATGGCTTTGGAAACCATTTCAGGGTTTCAGGACCCGTCATGTCCATATTAGTTTTCATTTTCATCATGGGTAACACGGGAAAAGGGATCGTCACAGCAACACCTGCTGCCGTGGGGCCGCTTGAATGAGGAAAAGAAAAGCTGCAGAGGTTTTATTAGGATCTCACACTCCGGAGCTTAACCTTGACTTTTGGCAGGAAGCGAGCAAACCACCGTGTTTCAATATCAAAAGCACAGCGCATGAATTTGTGCTTATAAATTAGGCATAATATAGCAAAGCTGCTTCACTGCTCTGTTATTTCTTTCCTTCAGTTGATGAGAGTATCAACTGTGCCATCAACCATGGCCGCCCTTCTGAATAACATTAACGTTCCAGAGGAGTGATTTTGTGAGGACGGTGACAGCAGTCACCTGGAGTGGCGAGACCATCGATGTGACACTGTGATAAAAGGAAAGAGAGAACAGACACGTGCCGTTATGAGTCTGAAATACCGTGACATTCTACAGCGGGACACAATTGAAGAAGCCACAAGAGAGTAATTGATCCAATTACTGAGGTACTCTTGGGTAGCTATCTATCTGCATAGGAGATACAAAAGGTTACAACACTGGAAATGATAGTGTGATTATGACAAAGATGCACGTCATACGTCTCTCAAGCAGCCAAGCCTAAAACAGTTCTTTGCGTTCGACCATAAGCCATGTTTGTGTTTTCAGTGTGCTCAGGTTCCATCGCTAGACATCTGTGGACACGCTTTTGTTTCTTCTGCCATCACTAGCTCCAGTCAGGGTAGGGGCTTGCTTGGCATCCAAAGATAGCAATGGGCCAAGCCCTCAGGCCTCTCAGTCCCTGCCTGACTGCCTGAAAGTCACTGTGAATTATGCATCATATTTCTGAGTTTGCCCTTCTCCTCTATGCAAAAAAATAACAGTGGAGAGAGCTTAGAGGCAGACCTACACTATGTTGAGTGAAAATGAGAGACAGAAAGAAAGAGATTTTAAAGACAGTGGGTAAAAAAAAAGAACCGAGAGATGAGCAGAAGCAAAGTAGCCCAAGTGTGTGTGTGTGTGTGTGTGTGTGTGTGTGTGTGTGTGTGTGTGTGTGTATATTTGGTCACAAGGACACAAGGAATGTGGTGGATTTTTAAAATGAGGAGGCAAAGTGCCCCTCTTTTGTTTTTTACATCCAACATTTTTATATATAGTAATGTAACAGTAATATTATTTAATAACAATAATATATTTAATAATATATATAAATTAAATTATTACATTTTAAAATATAAATATATTAAATATTATAATATACATATTGAAATATAAATGTATTATAAAAAATAAATATATTTAATAACAGTAATTCTCCAGTCATATACTCCAGTGTTCAATGTTACATGATCCTTCAGAAACCAGTCTAATATGCTGATTTGGTGCTCAAGAACCAATGTTGAATTTTTTTTGGGAAACATGATATGGGTAACATACACAGAAGTGTTGTTTTTAACAGATCTGAAATTCATGTTTTACATACTTTCTCATCTCATATTTGATTATATTTCTGTAACCCTTCCGGTTCTACTCTCACCGCTCAAAGTGGGATTCGATCTGGCGTTTCCAGCATGGGAAGTAAGCACGCTAACAAAGAAGGCTGCTGCAGTCGCTAGTGCTCCTCTCAAGGCCAAGGGGTCGTGGTTTTCTCGCACAGATGTTACTAGCTGGTCTCCATTACATTCACCCCCTAAACCTTACTTCCATCCAGGTCACGGCACCATTCTAACCCCTCTGGTTCTACTTGCACCCTCCCAGGTGGGATTCGATCTGAGATTTAGGGCATAGGCGGGATGCTAATAAGGACGCTGAAGACCGCAGCCTCTAGCGTCAGTCGCTAGTGCTCCTTTCGAGGCCAGTGGAGTGAGGTTTACGCGCACAGCTCTTGTTCTGTCAATTATTTTCTCATCCAAATTTTGTTGTTGTGGCTGACTCCACTTTAAACACTCCTAAGCACTAAATCCATTATACATTTGTTTTGGGCAAATCAGTTTTATTTCCCTTTTGTTCTCTTTTGCTGATTTACAATTATTAATGTAGCATATAACATAGATGGGCATTTTTATGTGAAAAAGCAGAAAGCTTTTACTTTGTCTCTCTTGTATGAAAGCTGAGCTTTAAATAAATGTTGTTCTGGTATAAGAGAGAGAGAGAGAGAGAGAGAGAGAGAGAGAGAGAAAGGGGGGGGGGGGGGGGGGGGGCTAACAAAGCTAATTTGTTTTGGGCTCTTAAAGTCATGGTTGTGTCACTTAGGCAAGTATGGAATCCAGACAGCATCATTAAAACATGGTTTTGGTATCAGAAAAGGAATGCACATTCATTGTCTTGCTCAATAACATTCCTATAAAACCTGGACAATTTGGAAAATGAGAAACACATCTTTGGAAATCTTTAAAGAAAATCAACTGCAATGATTATGCTCCGAAAACATTGTGATTTTTTAATCGCACAGCAGTTGGTGTGTGAGGGTTTTCGAGGAGAGATCCTTTGAATACTTAAAACCCTTACAATTCCTGCTCAAAGGGATATGTATGGATCATGCAGAGAATATACATACCATATATCCTCTGATGAGTATACACACATTCATGCATGCATAATAAAAAGCTCATCTGTTGAAAGCATGTGAAAATACTAGTATGGATGTGTTTTTGCCTTGCCGTTGGGATGGAGTTGGTGCTCCTTGTGTTGGATGAGGTATGTGCCATTCCCTGAGGCCGAGCATTCCTGAAAACACATTCTTTCATCCAGGGCCATCCTTCAGGCATCCAGAAGAGGAAAATCATCTTGTTAACGCCAGGATGAAACCCTTCCGTATATGAAACGTGCGCGTTTTCTTTATGTTTGTGGGACTCCTTGGATCCCACCTGCTTCAAAAGACTAAGGAGATGCTGCTTCCGAGGACTCAACGGAAATGTTGCACTCCTGTAGGAAGCACATTACTTTATGTATACATATACGAGACTTGACTGGTTGTCACAGTTTTACTCCTTATAAGTGCATATGTTAAAATCGTGACTACAAACAAGCTATTGAACATTTCACTGTTATTGCATAAAAATTCAGTAGCACCTCATTGCAGTACACGAGATCCAGGGGGCGGAGTTGGATCCAGATGTAAGGGGTGGAGATGGGTAGGATTAGGGGGTGGGGTTAGGGATCAGGGGGTGAAGATGGGTAGGATTAGGGGTGGGGTTAGGGATCAGGGGGTGAAGATGGGTAGGATTAGGGGTGGGGTTAGGGATCAGGGGGCGGAGATGGGTAGGATTAGGTATGTGTAAGGTGGGAGGAGTTGGATCTGGATCCGACTCCTCCCACTGGATTTCGTGTTCTGCAGTGAGGACCATCTCGAAAAATTGGAAGTTCATTGCGGTTCATGTGACAACTTGCCCCAATGATGAGATGAGTTGTCACAATGGAACCTGCCATTAGTAAAGGCACCCACACACTACAAGATAATTGGGCAGATTTTGGGCCCAACTCTGACAATCCTATAGGTAAAGTTCGATCATCTTGATGGTTCTACAGATTATCTTATCAGATTTTCCAATTGTGTGAAGCTGGTCTCAGACTACAGGAGTTTCAGGACGATTTATGTCCAATTTACGCCTCTCAACATTCTGAGAAAAAAATCGCCACAGAAATATACAGAGCTACCGAAAAAAACAGTTCAAAGACAAAATCCTAAAGATGACTGAGCGCTTTTTTCTTTGGCGCGTAGGGTCTATAAAACAGCCTATTATTGGCTTTTCAGCAACAGTTATAAAGTAGAACAATTATGAAAAACTAAATAGTTCAAGAAAGAGAAAAGTAATGTAAAAGGTAACATACAAAAATACCAAACAATCGCTCAGTATGACAAATATTAAATGGTATGCATTTAAACACATTTAAACTCTTATTACCCCGTCCCGATTATAATAATAAATATCCATGTACTGAAAACATAATTTCAACTTACCTTTATTAATCACTATCTGACTGAGAAACTTATATGAGAGAGACAAAAATTGTGCCTTTGTTGTTTTCTTCAATTTTAAGTTATTTTGGATAAAATCATCTGCTAAATCAATAACAGAATATGTATTGACACTGAGTGCAAATAGCCTGCCAATAAATAAATGTCAAAATTAAAATTAAATTAAATGTAATTACCCCGACCCCCCCCCCCCCCCCCCCCCCCCCCAAACAAAAACAGGAGACACCTAAAAGAATAAACAAAGCCTTTCTATTAATTTTCTCACAAATACATAGCAGCCATGGAGAAAAACATGTACTATTTTGATTTCAGAACCTCACAGAAGACACGATCCTTCCAGTGTCACGTTGTCTAAAGAAAACAGTGCTAGGTGAGTTAATGCCTCCATTTATCTCATTTGATGGAGGTCAAACCCTAAATAACAAAAGACCACGACTCTCGAGGACTGATTTCTGTTAAATTAGATGTGAAAAAGCGACACAGAGCAAAATTTTAAGGAATAACAAGCTTACATGAAACTGCTCTCCAAGCCTCATTTGGAGAGGCCATGGCTGCTATTAGCAGGCAGCTGTGCAGGAGGCAGGCAAGAACAACTCATTACGCGGACACAAAAAAGAGAGCAACCTTTCCACTCAGCCCACTCCTAAATAGTAGTGGAGAGGACCCAAAAGCCACGTTCAAAGCCACCGCATTAGATCACAGCACGGCACATCGGATTGATAGAACAGAGGCTTGATGTGCTTCAAGAGGCTGTTCATTGGACGGTAAGCCAATTGCATTCATGATGAGGCAATCGGCCAAAGCGGCCCTCAGTGGAGACACGATGCACTGGCTCTTGCAGTTCAACTGTAGAGACGAGGGGATCAATCCGGCAATCTTTGTGCTTTCCGAAGGGCCTCTGAATATTTGCATTTGTGCAAGACAGAGAATCCACAATCATCCTCCTCTTCCAGAAACAATCAGGGACAAATGTGGTCTGATGACAAGCATCGAAATGGTCTGATGACCGCTTATCAGGAGACAGGCTGTTTGAAATGGACCGCTGGCTAATTGCCATTGTTCCGGAACAGAGCTCTGATCATTGGACTAAATCGTGGCGACCCCAAGGAAGATTTATTCTTTCGGTATCGCTAAGGCCATGATTGTTTCTTTTCTCCACATTCTTTTCAGTCTAATAAAGTAATTGCAAAATTACAATATCAAGCATTATAAAAACCTACCTACACAATAACTTGATTAAAACCACTATGAATTGTCTATAGGGTGTTATACCCATGAGTACACAGACACCTGCATATTTTGTATCTAAGAACAGTCTAATTATACACACCTTCATTAACACAGAAAGCTTGGTTGTTGGTTGCATAACCAATCATACATGAGCACCATCCTCTTGAGGTGACAGAATAAGTTTCAAGACTCAAAATAAGAAAAGAGAGAGAGAGAGAGAGAGAGAGAGAGAGAGAGAGAGAGAGAGAGAGAGAGAGAGAGAGAGAGAGAGAGAGTAAAAATATACCTTAAAAAGTATCTCTATCTTTCTAACTCTCTCTCTAGTTAGATGAAGATAGAGATACTTTTTAAGGTATATTTAAAAAAATGTTCCAGCTTTGTGCACTAATGAAATAGAACGATCATATACTGGGTTCCTCATAGAATCTTCCAGTGAACAGTTCTTAACATTTTAATAATCTGAATAACTTATTTTTTTCCACTATAAAAAACCTTTTGTGCAATGGAAAGGTTCCATGGATGTTACATGTTCATGGAACCATAGAAGCCAATAAATAAGCTTTTTAAGTGTAGACAAATTAACATTTCACTTGTGGGTTATCATTTGATTTGCAGAGGGGCTAATTCATTTTAAATGACAGAAATCATCTGAACTCTGTTATTCAATTTGATATATCACATTTACTCAAAATGTTATAACCCACCTCAGATACTTTTACAGCTGTCACTTGACATGCAGTTTACGGATAAGTTAGATTTAACTTTTTATTTAAATTTGTAGCATATAAATGTGGAAGATTATCAAAGTGTAAGGCGACACAGGTGAATATGGTAAAATATGAACTAATATATCACCATACTTCGCCAGTTGATTGATTACATTAAGAACGGCAAAAAAAAACAACAAAAAAAAAGTATTACAAATTTTCTGAAATGTTATGTTTAAATATGCAAATGAGGCATTATCTAATTAAAAATGCACTGATTTGCATACATTTCTAGAACAAAAATCTAAACATTGGATGAAGCCAGGTTCAAAATCCTTGTTTCATTTTCTGGCATATGAGTCAAAGGTTTTTAGAGAGGGGATTTTGGATATCTCTTTTTCATAAATCAGAAAATACTGTCAATAGCCAGAAAAAAAAAAAGAAAAAAAAAATTCTAAAGGAATAAAATGTAGTATAAAATCAGGCAAATTATATGAAAAACCCCCTTTGTTAAAACCTTCACAAAGATAGGAATAAAACGTTGTTGTTGAGAAAATGGCCTTTAAAGATACTGTCGTTGAAATATACAGACGCAAATAGATAAAGTGCTGTAAAAGACACACTTAAAAGAGTATTTTCGATGTTTTCTTTCTACTAGTCTGAAAAAAACTCTTTAATGAAAAGCCAAAAAGCACAAAATCTCAAAATTGACCAACGCATTAAAAAAACAGTGTTTTTCTAGGCATTGTCTCTCTTTAAGATTAACAGCTCAAACAACACTGGATTACAAAGTAAAAAAGAGTGACAGAATCCCCATTCTCTTCTAATTGAGTTTTACTGATCAGACTTATGACAAGGTTGGAAAGCGCTGGTCTTTTCCACCTTCACCATGAGGAGGAAAAACCCTACAAGGGTGTTCACCAGTTTGAAAATTTATTTTCATATAAAAAGACACTCTATGAAAACAGTAGAGGACTACTTTGTACAATCTTATGTATAAAAAACTTAAATGGTGCAAGGAGGATTCTCAGTGATAGCCATCTTCTTTAGCCATTGGGATTGTGTGTGCTGGCAAGGGGAGGATCCAAAAGTTGCAAACATGTCAAGCCATGAAGAAAACATCCTGCAGATCAGGAAGTCCAAGGAAACGTATTCATTCTTCAATACGTCCACACTCAGCTGTTCACCATTCATTTTCCCGACGATCATCCTCCTCACAAAAATACATCTCATAAATTTTATGTGACTGTAAGGCCATTCTCAAGTTTTTTTTTTTTTTTTTTTTTTTTTTTTTTTAAAGAGTAAAACATAAATCTGTTCAAAACATAGTTAGTTTAGTAGGATTTTGGGATGTAATTCTCCAGCTTCAATAAGTAGGGCTCTGTAAACGTCTATGGAAAACCCAACACTCATATACAGAGACAGACATAGAGTGGAATGACAGAATGTTGAAAAATAGTAACAAAAACAAAACAGGCACTGTAAATGAAGCAGGGTTTGTGTACAGCTGCGTGGTTGCGAAGAGAATAACTCGTAGAACTAAAATGGCTGACTCACCTGTTTGGTTTGTCATACTGATCTTTAAAGACAAGGCTGCAAATTGCTTCAGAAAGAGAAATGACATCACTTCCTTTCACCAAAGACTTTGTCTAAATTCCAACTTACAAATTTTAAAAATTCAAATTTGATTGGTCGGTGCTAATATTCACTGCGTTCAAAATCGCATACTAAGTAGGGACTACATTTGAAATTTTATTAACTTTGTGTCTGTATAAAAGTGCATTCTTGGGTAGTATGAATGATATTTGGATGTACTACATGTTTGGATGTTGCTTCGCTTTACTATATTCATAAATCCTCTCCCATGGCCTCATGGGATAGTGAAGTGTCCATCGAATGCACACTTCATAATCTCACCAGAAGTAGTCATCCAGGGACTTTTCGCCTACTGGTATTCAAATGTATTCAGAGTCACGGCATACAGTAGTATACTCTTTTGCCGTACTGTTTTTCACATTCTATATAGTAGGGAAGTATTCGATATAGGACGCAGATATACAGTCCAACCACATTTGAACTTTTTACTTTTTGCAACACATAACCTTGATGCTTTGGCATCTTTAGGAACTATTTTCAATGGTGGAAAAATATGCAAAAAAACCAACAAAAAAAAAAAAACAGCAATTTTAGTCAGAAACTAATGTTCCACAATATTAACTTCTTGTTTATTAAACTGTTAAAAGCAATATCCCAATCACTCTACAGTACTGAATATCAGCACAACTGTGATCATCTTTTGCCATCGCTGGCTCATGTGATATTGCTTATCCCAAATATGAGAGTAATATTCGGCCTTTCTTGACTGCGGTTGAGAAGGGAGGTGAAAAACTAGTTTTAATTGCCGTGGTGGTTTGGAGATATTTCATGGGGACGAGGCAGCCCATATTCCCCATTAGTGCAGATTACTTGCAAAGGTTGAAATGGCATGCTCTAGTCTTGCCATCTGTGCCTATATGATATGCTGACTTCAGGGATCTTTGAGCAGATGAAATTCGCGCCAAGTAAGAAAATGTCAGGACAAATCGTTATTCCCTCAAGATAATTACCACACCTTTTTCTCTCCCTCGTTCGCCCTCTCTTTCTCGCTTTCCGAGTCTCCATGTGGAGTTACATCAGCCAACACAACTAATTAACCGGTTATAAAGAGGAGCGGGTTGGCAAAGATGACCTCTTCAGTCTGCTTAGCATTAAGCCAACTGTCAAACTTCACAGTCTGAGTGCAGAAATAACTTTGAAACGATCACTGGTTTTCAACTGAAAACATCACAAAGGGCTTCTTTTTGCAAGAGCAGAAATGTAAAACAACTTAAAGACAGAGAAGAAATGTGGAAACTTAGCACCATCCCTGACAGCAGACCTTTGTGTTGGTTCAAAATGGAAACGCTCTCAGCTGGAAGTGTGTCTCTTACTGGATAAGCCCGTTCTGGAACACCAAAGCTCTTTATGACTGGAATGTGGATTCTTTCGGTTGCTTTGTGCAGGATGGAACAAAGATGCTTCCCTGGTGTGAACGAATGTGAATTTGACATTAAATCGCACATACTGTATAGCACAATATTTTTCTGTCAAGCATTTTGGAAAAGCTAAATAAAACACAATCACACAGCAGTATGACAATGAAGATCTACTTCCACCCATAAAATGATGCTTGAAGCTTAGACGTACAAAAAAAAAGAAGAAAAAAAAGACATCTTTTAGAATAAAAAGAATAATGGACCAAAAAAATTACAGAGCTAAAATAAGCATATGAGTACAGTAGGCCTGATGCAGAGAAAAAAAATGCAGAGGATGGCACATATTAATGAATACTTTCAAAACTTCCTCTCCCCTGGAAAAACAAAGCGAGAAAAAGGGAAACGGAACTTGAACCATCCAAGGAATGAGAAGACAGAAAGGAGGAAAGAAAAAAAAATCCCTAAGGGGTTATTAAACAGTGTGCGAATCATCAGTACTGATTTTTTTTTCGTTCCTCTATAAAAAGAAGGGTGCAGAAATATTATTTTTTAAATTCCCAAATCATCAAACGTGGTGAAAGAGAATCCTTTCTGGAGTAAAATCAAGACAGGAAACAGTTTGTTAAAAATGTTTTACCATACTCTCCAGGCCCCACTCTTTCATTTAATGTCTCTGTGTGAAAATATAGAATAGAACACTCTTCATCTCTGGTCTGTCCTCACAAGTACCGAATCCTTTAGAACACGTCTTGCTGAAGATCGCTGACAGCGTGAGTACGTAAGAGGGTTTAGTTGTCTCTCAGTTTGTTGTAGGTGTGTGTTCTCTTCACACTTCAGTCTGGAAGTCTCCTTCGGATGTGTCAGGTGTGTTGGCTGGGGATGTGTCCCATGGTTTACTGCGTAATTCCAGTCTGTCCTTATGTTCGTTGGAGCCACACATCTGCTCAGGGATCATGGTCTTAAAGCCGTCCCAAGATCGCTGGTCATCTGTGGTGGACATGTCCTGAATATGTACATACAAAAGGAAAGAGAAAATTTCAAATTAAAACCTGAGCATTAAAGTCGCTCACCTTCTTTAACCTCAAACACTCTCTTACACGAAGTATCATGGTAATCATAGTTTTTAAAAGATGCATATATTTCCAGGAACCCATTGTGTTAAATATAAATGGCTGCAATTCGATTATATTTTTAAAAATGCATTTTATTATTACAGTGGTGGCTAACCCAAAGCTATACAGTATACACACTAAAAGCTTGGGGATGGTAAGATTTTTTTTAAAATTCATATTGATGCATTAATTGATCAAAAGTGACAGTAAAGGCATTTATAACGTTACAAAGGATTTTTATTTCAAATAAATGCTGTTCTTTTGAGCTTTCTATTTATCGATAATTATCTTCTCAGACAGAAACATAGTGTCGGCCGGTGGATTCCACACGTTCCAGATGTGGGCCGGATCTGGGCCGACACTAAACAGCACAACTGTTTCCAACATTGGTAATAACAATAAATGTTTCTTGAGCAGGAAATCAGCATATTATAATGATTTTAGGATCATGTGACACTGAAGACTGCGTATTGATGCTGAAAATTCAGCTTTGCATCACAGGAATAATTTTCATTTAAAAAATATATTAAAATAGAAAAATTGTTGTTTTAATTTGTAATAACATTTCACAACATTACAGTTTTTACTGTATTTTGATCAAATATAAAATAATGGATATTTATAACATGAACATAAATCAAATGTATATTTACACATAATGAGTTTAAAAAATATCTATATACATATACACATTGGCCACCACTGTAACAACAACACACGTATAATAATTGACAGGAAGGAGATCCCATTTTTAATTGTACAGTGCTATAACAATATCACTCATAACTATGATATTCTGGAAGAAACTATCACTACCATGGTAAATTTTAGACCTGCCAGGAGCATCGCAAGGCTGAAAAACAACATTTTATCTAGTCTGGGCCGTAACTAATGGAAATGTGCTCAGGCATTTGTAATTCGCATTTAATGCGCCCGAATGCACGTTACAACAGAAGCATATAAGACTAAATGCAGTTATAGTCTTGCTACATTACAACTCTCTATACAACATATGGAGCGACTTGCTCATCGGCATTAGTGGTGGCCTGTGCTGCGTTTTATACCCGGCTATTCCAGGTGTTCATTACTTCAGATGGCTAGAACACATATACTCTCCATCCCAATGAGACTTATTATATCCTACAGCTATACGGCCTCTTAATGCCAGCTAAATTGCATTAGGGGAAGATTAATCTAAGCACATACAAAGAGTGAGGAAATATGGGGTTAGGATTGTAAGAATAATAATAAAAAAGAGAGACAGCCAGACCCAGGCCATTCGAAGGGGAATCTGTTGAGACCTGACAAATTCATCTCGCCATTTCCCCTCCTCTTGAATCCATTCCCAACTTCCCCCGAAAATGAGATGTATGAACCTGCATATCTCGAAACATTTGAGGCGAACAATTGCAGGGTAGCTGTCGGCCCCCCCTCAGCTCAAACGCTCGCTGATTGCGCGTGTGACGGATTGGGAAGATGGGAAAACACCACGTAAATGACTCGTCTGTGGTATGACTGAGAATAAGTTTCTCTGCCTCCCTCTTGTTCGTGAGTATTTGTGAAGGGAGAGGCTTAAAAACTCCGCAAGGAAATGGAAATATGAGCACTTACACACACATACACTAAACACACATGCACATAATAACAATATTTCCAAGCAGAGTAAACAGAATGTCTTCTCTTTTGGCTCTCATTCGCAACCTCTGGTTGAGTTTGTTGCCTCGTGTAAGCAAGTTTCCATCCACAAGGGGGCGATAGCAGCCTGATTATAATTCACCTAATGTAACAGGCTGACAGTAGGCAAAATGGATACAAAAAGCATAATCTGGCAGCCAATTTGCATGCTAAACGCTGAAGAAGGAACATTTTGTCGAGCAGAAGTGTTGTTAATGCTGAAGAGGAGCCCGACTTTAAGAGAATGCTAACGCGATTGTGCTGCTCTAGCGTATTTCCTTTCCCCTCCATCTCTCTTCCTCTCGATCGCTCTACTCGCAACAACCTTCCTTCACTTCCTCTCGCTTTCTCCATCTCTCCTCATCAGGATTTTCTACTTACACTCGAATAATTCTTTTCACCTCCGGCAGACGAAATGCTCCATCGCTTTTCCCTCTGTTGCAATAAAAATGAGGATGGGAGGAAAGAAATATAAAGGAAGAGAGACAGCGAGGGAGAGAAAGACAGGCAGAGAGCACAGAGTGTGTGAGAGAGAGAGAGAGAGAGAGAGAGAGAGAGAAAAGGAGGGAGGATCACAGTCACAAAACATGTCTGAGGGGAAGCGATGTTTGTTTGAATTTTTGTTATCTTGATAGAGGAGTCTGTCAGACTCCTTTTCCATCCCCCATATTTCTTTTGCACAAAGACAGAGACGACTTAAACGTCTACAGCACTATGCTCAGCATATTACATTATACTGCTAACTTCACCATGTCTGTATTGAAACACTGCAGTAGAGGAAGAGGAAGCTTAGCACTGCACGCTAAAGGGAAGGAGATTCTGTGAAGTTTTGGAGGCAAAAATGGAGATGGAGATTCATGGAGGACATGATGGACATGGAGATTCAAATCCTGCAGCTTACCTTCTAAAGCCGGGCTCAGACTACAGGAATTTTTAAATCTTAACCAATTGTGAAATCTGGTTGGATCACGCACATAAGGAGAATCTTCACAGATTTTCTTCTTTAAAATCTCAAACCTGCACACATTACAAGATTTGAAATTCGTGGTGCATCACATATTACAAGATATTCTTAAAGGGGTCCTATTATGCCCTTTCAAAAAGTCATGATTTTGTTTATGTGGTGTACTAGAATATGTTTTCAGGCTTGATTGTTAATTATTATTTTTTTTCACATATTTTACATTATTACAGCACCTCTCTACCCAGTCTGGCTCAAACACGCCGATTTAGATGAATCCTCCTTCCGAAATACGAAATGTGCTGTGATTGGTTAGCTGGCCCAGTGTGTTGTGAATGGCAGCGTTTAGCGCGTGTTCGGCAAATGTCCCGCCCCTCTATAACTGTGAGTTCTTCTGTAGTGTAAATATAAATAAAGATGGAAATAAAAAATTCAAACCAATTCGAGTCTGATTCAGACCCTGACAGTGTTAACGAATAAGAGGATCATGCAGAACGAATTTCTTGCACGGATTAATCAATAGGTAATAAAAACTGTAATCGATCACAAAACCATAGTTCATTTTCCTAAAGAGCAGTGAACCGTCTTACAAAAGCAACAGAAAACAAGCTGTTCTCCATAAAATGTGCAGCGCACAGATAAACGTTGGGGTTATAATGTTCAGGAACAGTGTTTAAAAGCAAATTTAACCACTCTAAATTCGTAAGCCTTAGGAAGGTCAAACAAATGAGTTTTGGAAACGGGATGAAAAAATATCTCTTTGACATAGCGACAACACTGTCTTTTCTAACGCAGCTCAACCAGGCCTCTTCACCTTTTTTTGCATATTCTGTGGGCGGATATTATTTAAATGAGGGACGTTGTGACTTCATAAGATAGGGAAAAATCATGTTGTAGTCCAAACAAGCCGTTGGTTGGAGTTCTTGAAAAGGGGATTCTGTTAAATAAAATATCTCCCTTTGGAGTGTACTTTGAGCTTTGTAACCTTACAGATATTTTTTTTTATGCTCAAACAGCAACATCACAGACTAGTCGAAAAAGTGAAAAAGCATAATAGGACCAGATTTAGCACCTCACGTGATCTCATGGGGAAGCGGATGTAAACAAAATGGATACTGTGTCGTGGCAACTTGCAGTAGACATTATATGAGGAGACATTATAAAGGCAGTCGTGTTGTTGCCTCATTTCGACCAGTCGTTCCTTCATCTCCGTTGTCCACCCATATAGCTGCTTGTTGTTTTGCGGTTGCCATTTCAAAAGTTCGGTCTCCTTGTAAACTTGTCTCTCATTGGCTATTGTGGAAGTTTAAAATCCGAAATATCAAACGTGTTTGATATTGTTGAGGAGGCCTCGATGTGTCCGTGAGCAGATCGGAAGGTTTAAGATTTGTTCTGTAAACGCCTAACGTTATCAGATCATCTGGGCAGAACATCGGAACCGACCAATGCCCTGGACGCGGATGGGGTAAATTGGGCATAAATCGGCCTGCAACTCCTGTAGTCCAGTCTGAGCCCGGCTTAAAGCAGCATATGCTCACTGAAATAGAACCTTATTTGTGACATTTGCAACGCTCAGTATAGTACGTAGAAACTCTATATGCAGCGACTATGACATACTGTTATAAAATAATAAAATAGTAAAAAAAAAAAATCTTAAAATAGTTAACAATTTATTGTTTTTTTGGTCTTCCTTTGTAGGCCTACTTGCGTTCTTGATTGGAATTGAATGTCGACACAAATGACCCTCACTACATCTAAAATAAAAACATAGTAGATTTTATAGAGCTGTCTAATATAAATATTGATTTAATAGACCAATTTCCAGCCGAAGTCACAGTTACGTCACGGCGCTAGCTGGTGGCAGAACAGAGGGAAAACTGGAGGCGGCAAATACAAACCAGCACAGATTCGGCTACAAAATAAGGATCTTAAATTATTCTTCTTATTATTAAATGTCATCTTGTTGTGTTGTTGGGTGCAAGAATCAATGAAAAATTAATATGCTTTATCTGCAATTTTTTATTTCTTGAAAATATTCACCTCATTAAAATTGCACCGTAATGTCACTCTTTACATTGTCGTCTATGCGCTGGCTAGGCAGAACTGCGGATCGTACACACAAGTCTTGCACATCACCATTCAGCACATAGTTATAGGCATCTAAAGATTTATATGCCCTCCGTTTCTCTATCAGGTAGCACCTAGGTGTATAAGTCAGGCCACTCAACCGGAGGTAGCGTTTACGTTAATCCTGTCAGATCCTCAATGAGTGTACGGGTCAGCCAATCTGGTTCCGTCCGTTAAAATGAACTTTTGCAAATAACAATCGCGGTCCTGGACAGTGAGTGACCTTGCACATTAAGATAAAATCGGATTTTCTCCAGTCATTGTTAAAAACAAGCTAACAAAACTTGCAGACTTTACGTTAAAGAAGCGGCCAGAGGGATCGTTCTGCCACCACCTAAGCTCCGCCCACAGAAAAACGTCACCATGTTTACCAACTGAAAATTGGTCTATAATTATAAAATATTTTTTTTCTGCCATAATTATTAATAACCGCCATTTTATAGAAATAGCATTTACAGAATGACGTTAAAGTGTTAAAATATTGGTAATTCTAGCTTCGCGCTCATGGTTTTGATTAGAATACATCAGATCGGGTCACCCGGTCGCATTCGGTCTAGCTTCAGAAGTTCAGATATTTCAACGCATCCGAAGCTCAAATCGAATCCGAAATTTCTGCATACTCCTATGATCAGAACTGTACGCAGCTCCCGTACTGCTCTCGATTGGAAATGAATGACTTCCGGTCCGACGGCTGTCGTTTGTCGTGTGCAGTGGAAAGGTGGCTTTAGTAGGCAGATCACTACACTAAATTTACATTACAAATTGTTTACCAAGTCCTTACAGAGAACATTACGGATTTATGTAATTTAAAAATGGATTTCACTCTCGAACTCTCTTTCTGTCTCCTGAAAGTGGTCATGGTGTCGAATGACATCAGCAAAAACACATAGTATGTGGCTGCATCCGAAATCGCATATATCCTCAAATTTACATTACTCATAAAACAATAGGCAAAAAGTACCCGGATCACATACTTCTTCCGGGGAGATCCTGAAGTGTGCATACGATGGACACTTTACTATACCACGAGGCCACGGTAGAGGATTTGTGAATGGCGGTGACGCTGGTAGGTCACGTGATAAAGGCAACATGGCGGATGTAGTACAGTAGATTATATTCATACTACACACATTCATACCATATAGAACATACTCTTTTAGCGGTCACAGAGTAATTACTTATTCAAAATAAGTATGCGATTTCAGATGCAGCCAGTGTATCTGAACTACCCTAGAGTGCTGATGAAGCATATGGAAATGAAAGTAGCCTACTATTATTTGAATCACTCCTTTGATTTTCCTCATCCTTTCCTGCATAACATTCAGTCATAATTCCATCTAGCATTTTTCATTCTGTTTTACCCACAAAAGTTAGTTTATACCCAAGACAGAATTGCCATTTATGTTTCTACAGAGTTTACAGCTGTATCTCTCCTCCACACAAACACACCCTTTTGGATTAGAAATAGGTGAGTGCAGAAAGCAAAGAGAGGCAGATCAACACAGTAGTGACCACAACCTATGTGTCCAGCACACAAATGAGAAAGCACAGGTCAGAGAAGAAGTCGGCTGGTGCACACTGAAGCAAAGGAAAGATGTGAAAGGAGCAGTGTCTACAGCAGCAGGGGAAAGCAAGTTTACTCGCTGTGGGAGTTCTGTACTGGTCTAGAAGTTTCTATGGAGACTATAGGTTGGAAAGGACAAAAAGAAACACTCTCTATGAGTGCTGTGGCTCAGACACAAGATTTTTTTTGTTACCTTTTCTCTGTTTGTCGCCCTTGGGTCTGCTGACTGCCTGGCTACAGTCAAACTATGACAGAAAACATGTAGTTTCAAACCAAGGAAAGACAAAGACAGGCAGCAGTGCATTATGACCGAAAAACAAACAAACAAACAAATGCAAAACAATGCAGCAACAATAAACAAAATCATTAGCAGACGGTCAAAATCCAGAAAAAAACATAACAATCACACTAAAAAATGCTGGGTTGTTTCAACCCATGTTTGGGTCAAATATGGACAAACCCAACCATTGGTTTAATTTTTTTAGTTAAATTGAAATGAAAACTTTTCCCCGCCAGCGGTTTTTGGTAATTTTAACAAAAAATCATGGACCACAGAATATTTTACTGTATAAATATCTAAACATGCAATTTATTAAAAGAAAGAACCCTCTGTTAAAAAAAAAAGCAAAAAAAAAAAAAGCATTATTTTTCCATAAAAAAAATAAAATCAACATTCTGAGCAAAAAGCTGAGAAAATCGTGTTTTTGTCAAAGACTATGTCTGGATGGGATTCAGAATGATCAAAACATAGGCTAGATGGAGTAGATTGAGTCCATCATCACGGTCCTAACCACTTCCTGGGTCGACATTTCGCTCGGTAACATTAGGCTGTTTTGATTTATATGCTGTTTATTGTTGATGATCACATTATTTTTTATATGCATCTGCTTAGCCTACATGAGATCACTCGTTTCTGCTTCATCTTTGCCTTTGTTTTGATCTGGAGATACTGAACTCGTTCAGGTGCTGCGTAATAGCGCCTCCTGCCTTACAACAGTGATAACACAGAAAGCCGTAAAATCTCGTCAATGGCAGGGAAGCGTTTTCTCATAAAAGACAAGATAACTCGTCAGTGGCGGGGAAAGAGTTAATCCATATTTGATCCAAACTTGGGTTGAAACAACTTTTTGCATTTGTGAATGTGTGAATGGATTGAGTAAAACAACATTGGTGCGCAACACAGAAGAGGGAAGAGTATAGCACGACAAGGCCTCTGTCAGAGATGAGTGTCTGGGGTAATGGTGCGTTCAAGTCATGTCAGTAAGATCGTATTTACGATTTGAACGCACACGAACGCCACCACAAAGTGGGAAACTCTGGGTTGAAGCGACTCACCCCCCCCCCAATCTCTGAACTCGATTTTTAACAGGGAACCCCCTCGGAACGCGATTGGGCTAGTTTTTGCCATAATTCGGTGGGTTTTGAATAGCAATTGGGCTGGTTTTGTAACGCAAACCTGGCAACCCTTATATTAGCATGCATCACATAATATAGAATAATAGCAAATATAACATAATATATTATCAAAATATATGTAATATGCTTAATGAATTCATTAATCACATGAAAAAGTTAAACACACGCACAATCTTTGTTCTTCATTTTCTAGAAGTACAGTTAAAAAACCTTTAGTTTTTTTGTGTAGTTAAATAAGAGAAGCTACACCGCCATTTTGCTCTGACAAAAGTAACTGGATGTCGTAAACATAACTTCCTAACTTGTAAATACGAACTCCACAGGAGGACTTGAAAGCACAAAAAAATTCACTAAACGTTTTTCTGCCAAATTGGCATGTAGTAAGTCGTCAAAAGATGATCAAATGACACTGACACTCAAAACTTTACAAAATGAACAATAGTATCATGCAAATTGCGTTAACCAACATTTTAGGGGGGCTTGGTTGCATTGAATTTTAATTAATTAATGCATAATTTTATAACTGATTTGCATAATTTCTTAAATTAACTGGTGCTAAAACACCGCAGACAGCATGCACGTATAACAACGCAATCTTAGAGAATTCTCCCCTCTACATTTCTACATTACAGGAGGAGATATCAGTGAGCTTTGGGGTCTGCAAACCAGAATAAATGGCCAGAATGTTGGCATAATGTACAGATTAGACCATTTGTTTCAGTGAAATGTGTTTATGATATCTTGACTCCAATACAGTATGATCGGATAACCACAATAAATGTTGATGTATACGGTCACTTTCATTGCATACATGACCTCTGTGTTCCCTCCATTATAAAGTCATACATTATGCATAAAGGATAATGCGCTAAAAGCCTTATCTGGTCTCTCTGCCTTGACAACTACTGCTGAGTTATACGGCATTATGTCAGCTTGGCTAATAGTCTGTAATCTATTCTACTCTGTTCAATGTTAAAAGAACCACAAAAGGGCAAAATAGACACAAAACTGTCACTAAAATTAATATTATCCCTTCTATGTCATGATCCAGATATGAGCCGAGCTACAATACAGCAAGAACAGAGCCCAGCAACATGGCCAAATCTGCAGACATGACATATCTCACTAATTACGTCTTAATTGGCACAGACTGCAAATTAGCATTTTGATGTGTGTGTGTGGGTGTGTGTAAGAGTCCCATCCCAGCATTAAGCCCCTTCATTAAGCTGTTTGATGGTGCATCTGCTTCAAGTTTGGTCGACACAATACTCTGTAAAGAAAATATCATTTTGGAGCTAATTTTGCGTGGACAAAAGGCAAATACAAGACCGCAAAAAATCAGTTATTTAATTAATGCCATAGAGGTCTCTAGATGAAGCTCCAACAAATGAGGAATCTAGAGAGAGATGGTGAATGCCGAGGAAAGCATACATCTGCTACTCGCCCTCACTAGCAAATTGTTTCAAACAACTTCACAGTTGGGCTCTGATACCAATAATTCAACTCAACTGCAGGGAAACCGTTTCATCGAGGCATAAGCAAACACGCTAAGATTAGGTAAACACTCAGATGCACTAATACGCGCTTATAATCACACACACACTGTGCTGAGTACTGATAAACATTAAGAGCATTACCTTTACAGCAAGATAATTACAGTATTTGATTCATGAGACCACCTTGCACTGTTACTATACATTATCAGTGCTATATGGTTTTGAAAGTTTTAATGAGCCATTTGTACTAGAAAGCAGTTTGATTAATACTAGTTAATAGGGGTCACAAAATGTAATCATGGTTTGGATTAAACTTTAAAATTGTAGATGAAGGCCTTTAACACCTATAGACAGTAATTTGAGTAGGTGACTCAACTACATATTTTAGCTAGCAATGTTGCCCAGATTACAAATTATTTAGCCATAATGTATTTTTTCAATGAATAATTTGCAACATTATTAACAAGTATTGTGGCTAGGGTGTTCTGGGTTGTTGCAAAATGTTTTTTTTTTCACCCAAAGTGTATTCAGGTCAAATATATATATATATATATATATATATATATATATATATAATACGAATTAAGAATTCGTTCCCACAAGATAATTTTCCTGTTTTAGTAAATCGTGGCAATGATTTACAAATACATTCATTCATTTGAGTTAAATCATAGACACGAATTAAGTAATTAGTTCCTACGACTTCGAGGGGAAACGAATTATTAAATTGTGCGTATGATTTACTTAAAGGGTTAGTTCACCCAAAATGAAAATTAAGTCATTAATTACTCACCCCCATGCCAAAGTATTCTCGTCGCTTGATAAACTTATAGTTGAGCCACTGTTGTGACATGGAATATTTAAACATTTTCTTTAATGACTCTCTGGGCCGTCAAGTTTCATTCCCTTAGGGAGCGTATGTAGCAGTGATCAACCTCTCAGATTTAATCATAAATATCTTCATTTGTGTTCCGAAGACGAACGAAGGTCTTACAGGGTTGGTACAGCATGGGGGTGAGTAATTAATGACTTAATTTTCATTTTTGGGTGAACTAACCCTTTAAAATGAGGGAACAAATTAGTAAGTTTACAACAAAAAGCTATGGTTAAAAAAAAAAACTGTGGAAATAACTAAATGTAAAGATCTGATTACAAAACAGAAGACACAACTTCTTCAATAAAATATTTAAATATTAAACTACAGGGTGGCTCATACGTATATACCCGAATATAAGACGACCCTGAATATAAGACGACCCCCCATTTTCCAGACTTATTTTTGGGAAAAAATAGATTTTTGTGGGAAAAAAATCTGTTTTTCAACAGAAAATAATATTAAGAGCAAATTTCCGAGGCGTTGTTCCAAATGCCTCGCATCACCTGTGACTCGTGCAGAGGCACACTCGTCGGCGGAGACCGACACATATGCTCTTCCTGATTGGCCATGACTGCGGCTGCCCTGAGTGCGACGGGATGGATTTAACCCTGCGGGGTCGTCTGGCCGTTTTTGCCGACGATCCGGCTCCCGCTCTCTCTCTCTCTCCTTCTGTTCGAGCCGCGCAATAGGGATGGGCGGATCGATCCTGTGGTGTCGATAGATCGATATGCTCACGCTACTCATTTGGCATCGATTTCCTTAAAAAAATATCGATATAAACTAAAAAAAATATTGATAATTGGGGGTGTATGTATCACTTTCAGCTGTTTTAGATTACTTCCTTAAATTACTATGTGCCGCGGCATCCCTGGCTGTATCTGGCGGCGTATTGAGCTGGCCCATGTCACGTGACAGGAGACGAGCGAATGAGCGACACAGCCGACGATTACACACACACACACCGTCCAGTACGAAAGCGGGAGTCAGAGTCGCAGGGAAAGAAGAGTTACAAGAGTATAATATTATGGCAGACAAAAAACGAAGTGTGGTGTTGATGTATTAGGTTTTTTTGGGGTTTTTTTTTTTTTTCCTTTTAGCTTTTTCTACCAAGATTGGTCTTTTTTCTTTATTTTTTGAGAAATAAGAAAAGTGGAAATGTGTATTATTCATATTTAATTTCGTTTATTTCATTCATATTTATGTTATTTAAAATTTAATTTTATTATGTATTGACCATAATAAATTTAGTTTAAATGGTCTGTATTTGTCTTGTGATTTGTCTTAAATGTAATAATATTTTTAATGACAAAAATTGTCAATATGAAACGAACGGTATCGGTATCGATATCGATGAAAATCCTAAAAGTGTGGTATCGCCCATCCCTACCGCGCAAGAAAAAGCGCCGTTCACAGAGGATGCCAGATTGGACGGAGACAAGCCAGCAGAGACCCAGACCCGCCCCCCCTCGTTCACATATCGCGTCTTTTGCGCGCTCAAGTTCGTTATTTCAAATGTAGGCGCGCTCATAATGGAAGCGATGCGCTCGTTTTTTCCAAGCGCGTCAGCCCCTCATCGAGCTCCTCGGCGCCTTCGTCAGTCGACGGCGCTGGAGAAAAAGGCTATCAATCATTCCTCCACTCGAATATAAGATGACCCTGAATATAAGACGACCACCCATTTTTCAGCCTATTTTTAGGACAAAAACCTCGTCTTATATTCGGGTATATACGGTATATTTGTACATTTTAATTTGTCAATTTTAATTATTTACTGTGAACGTTCATGGATTTTTTGAGTATTATGTAGGAATAAACTGTAAAATATATGGCAATTCTTACTTTTTACTTCCAAAAACCATACATCAATCCTCCTTCCAAGGAAGTTTTTCCATCCGTTGCATTATAAGAAAAATGCCTAGAAATGCATCATTTGAAGCATCAGTCGTGTCCACAACAAATGCGGGTTACGTGCATAAGTTAAATAGTTTTAGGGGTTTGTTCAAATCTTTTATTATTACTAACCCCACGCATATAAGTATGATGTTTACACTTTCATACAACTGTGGGAGTAAGAGCAGAAGTTTTCAGTTAATGCATATTTCAAGAGCCAGACCGTTGCCTTCCTCTGCTCTCAAGTTCCCCGCTGTGTTCATCTGTAGGATCCCCATTAGCATGAATAGATTGAACACAGGGTACCAGTCCTTCATCCATTTGGGACCATATGGGGTGCCTCCGCTACAGCTATCAGCCCAGCCAGCATCTTCACTTAGAGGTTAACTGCCTTTCAAACTGCATCAAGCTCCATTCACACTAACATGTGCAATTTAACGGACTGCAAGTGACTAAGGCCCTTAGTCACTGTCCCCATAGAAAAAAAAAAAAAAAGAGAATGAGATGAAGCGAACCCGTGGTACGAACAAGAGATTGAAGTCAGAGTATGTAGGAGGAAAATAGAGAGAAATACAATGAGATGGAATGGACAGTGCCGTTTTTGGATGTGTTAGAGACCCACGAAGCTCACTGTCCTCACCAGCTGTTAGAATGATCTAATAGGACAAAAATCAAGTCTATAATAAGACAGGAGGGGAAAAATGGCTTAGATTTTTCCCGAATGTGCACTCATCTCTTTACCGGCCCACACACACACACACACACACACACACACATACCATGTTTCTGACCAAACACACTACATCTGAACCACCTTGTTGCTGCAAGAGTGTGTGCTTACGTACTTACCGTATACCGATCAGGTATTTCTCAATTTTAATACAGATTTATGGTCACATTGATCAAAATTAGATGCGTTTATGATCTTTTAAAACAAATGTTGATTAATTCTTACTGAAACTTTTGTGGTTTATATGGTTTAGTTTTAAATAAAAAGTTAAAGAAAGGGTTTAAAATAGCACAAGCACAATGACAGAGCAAGGCTGTGTGATTTACAACAGTACATCACAACATCACAGGGAATGTTCCACGCCAAGTTAGCACGGAAAAACACGACCTAATGTGAAAAAAAAAAAAACACCCAACATTTAGTCCTCTACACCTCTTGGACTCTACGGGATTTACACGGCACCAATAAGAGCCTCTATAAATCAAGGCCCTATCACAGAGGGCTGGGAATACGGGGTCTGGCTGACATGCTTACGTTGGCTCTCTTTGTAAACGAAGCTCATTCTCCGTGTTAAAGGCTCGGATTGTCGTGGTGGAGGTGGAGGAGGAACCTGTGAAGGTGGCCGGATTGTTAAAGGGGTTTAAAGACTACTGACATGGCACTTTTTAGCACAGCTTTAGTTTTTGAGGTAGATGTGGTTTCATGAGGTAGACTGGTCTTGAGGGAAAAGCTCCGCCATTTTGAATGGCTATGAATCCAGCAGGATTGGGATCCACTGTAAAAGTAGTTAAATAGCACACTCATGTCTTTTAGATCACAGTTATCTTCATAAATGTGGAAAACGCTTCTTTAAGAATGAATCATGCCAACATTTAGTGGGAAATCACTCACACCAGTCCTGACCTGAAGAAGAAACCCAATTAATTGATTGTCTTATAGGCACTGGGTTATTATAATAATTACAAATGTGCAATTTTGTTATTTCAAACTCTCTTGAAACACCATTATGGTTGTAATTATAGCATTGCCAACATATTCAGAGACCTGTGGCATGAAATCAAAATAATTGTATGCTGTATTTGCTTTCCCATTGGGAATCAAAAGGCAAGTGTTTAAAGCTTCATGACTCGTCGATACTGCCAGAAGGACTCCACACCGTCAAAACATTTAAAAAGCAAAAAGAAAGAGTTTGATCCTCTGGAATGTTAGAACATGAATCTCTGATGCTTGTCTGCACCAGCATTAGGTTGTCCAGGTTGTCCATTGATCAATGTTTCAATGCTTCTCTTGACTCAATCTAATTGTTTTTTTTCTTCACATTGCTTCCCTGTTCGATTTAAGCCAAGGTCTTGACTTGAGAGATGGCCAAGTTTCGAATTTTGGAGTGGCCAATCAAATCACTCCAGTAGCCATTGCCACCCCAGGGCATGACTCTGGTGAAAAGTAATGTAGCACAGCGATCTAAAGGCCTGAATTAAGCCGAAACTCAGGCTGCAGACAGCATGATCCAAATGAAAAGTGAGTGAGCATGTGGCAAATGCCACCAAAGTATACACTTGTCACAAATTGCAGGCAGGTAATTACTCGGAGGGCAATTGTTTTTAAACCTTAATGACAAAAGCCTCTGGACACCAGCATATGGATGTTTGCAATGCTCCTTCCTTTAATAGAACATTAAAGATTCAGCAGTCTAGCTAATGGGAAGATGAACAGTCAGCTCTTTCCAGGGAAAGCAGGAGACAGCACTGCAGAAGGCAGGTGTACTTGGAGAAGCTAAAGGACTGAATATGATCCATCTATTAATACTGTATTAATTAACTTACAGAACACAAGGCTCGGGGATAAGGAAAGCAGAGAATGCTCTGTATAAAGATGTGTTTCCAAACACCAGGTGCATGTACAATTGCCTTTCAAAGTTGTTTTTTTTTTTTTTTACTTCAAGAACCAGAATACAAACTGTTCACTCCCCCATCATAATTTTTTTAAAGGGACAGTAACCCAAAGATGAAATAATAATGTAAATAATATCATTAGTGTTTCAGGTTTAAGTAATAAATTTAGTGCTCCAGATACGATTGCTTTGAAACTCCTGCAGTGGTGCACGTGTGAGCATGGTGATATTAGTGATCATGTATCGCAAATATACAGGATTTCTAGCAAGCACAGGGTGAGATTATTTCACTTGGGTTGGGTATAAGTGTGGGGTTTGCAGGTTAGAGGGGTCTTACCTTGAAGGAGGACATGGCAGGGTCCCTGTTATACCTGTCTATGGTGTGGAACTTGGTGGAGTGGTTGAGTTCATGGTACAGCTCTGAGTGTCTTTTGCGAGTGTGCATCACTTTCTGTAAGGAAGGGGAAAAAACAAACAAACAAAAAAAACAAAACAAAAAACAAAAGCAAAAATAAGAAAGGGCAGGCCAGGGAGGAGCTGGGTCGACGGTAACTGAGTTAAACCGCAAGACTAGGGAGACAATAAACACTCATCCTCTCAAAGGGTGGTGTTCTGATTGGTTAATAGAACGGATGGGTATCAAACAATATTAAAGCTCTCTGGTCAGTATAATTCCCTACTTACAGACACTTCCACCATTTCCCAGATTTAAATGGAGGTGGTTGGAAGCTGGCTGGGCTGTTTTGTAGCAAAGACGTTGCAGTCCTATTAGTACGGGAGAAAGTGCAACGCACAATATGATGGAATAAGTCCCGCCTTCTAAATAAAAGAGCAAATCGCCAAAATGTCAAGTCACCGCGTCACTGCAACTGCTGTTAGAAGCTCCGCTTGCTGTAGAAACAGTTAGTGTTCTGAGATGCGCGCTTATGACTGCACATGCGCATTGCTGGTTCAGCCTGAAAAATGCAGGTTTTTTGTCATGATTAAAGTATTTAGAAACAACATTTATGAGACAGTTGTTGTCAGATTTCATTGTTGATTTCAAAATATGAAATTTAATCCTAATCTTGGTGAAGAGATTGAAGCTATACTTGTCTGACTGAAACAGCTGCCTAAGATTTCAAAGATGACCGCAGAGTAAAATGACTTGCCGTAAACGGACTTTGTTTGCAGTCACAGCTGGTTTTTGCACAGAGCCGACATTGAGCATCGCTCTAACCTGTGAATATCAGCACTGTTCTCATTTAGCATCCATGTGATGCGCTTGTTCCCTTTCAAGGGAACTTCGAGCTGCGTTTGAGACGCGGTGGGAACGCTCTGCGTGATTGCGTCATGAAGCACGTGTAAAATCAGTCCAATGGAAGCCCGATACGTCATGGGTGACGTCATAGACCAGGAAACTATAAAGCACCCTTGAAAACAGACCGCGACAGCTTCTGTAGTCTTCAGCAAGCGCTCTCTGTGATTCTGTCCTTGTCTATTTATTGTTGTTTGTCAAGCCCAATATATATATCACTATCTATCATTATGGCGAGCAAAGCAATATTATAGACGTTGTGTTGTTCCCTGCCCTCGTTACATCACGGGTGGGGACACACATCAGCTTTTTGTTGCTGTTTGGGAGTGGAGTATGCAACAGTCATTTCTCGAGGGATCTGACTGTGCATTGCGAGAAGCTGTCCGTGAGGACGCTCCGCTCCCGCCGGGCGTTCTTCGAGGAGGACGGTTCGTTTCGAGTTCCCCGAGCGGGTCTCTCTGTTGCCGAGGCTCGGAGACGGCTCGTATTTCGGGGTTCGTAAACGGATCTGACAGCGGGGGTTGGGACGGGCTCCGCCCTTTCTCAGCTTTCACATGCCAGATCTAGTGTGCTGCGATTTCCAGTTCCGAGGAATTGGTATCGTTAGTGTTTTGTTTTAAAAGAAGGAGAACAAAACAAATACAAATCTTTATAAAAAGGCAGATGTTTGAGTTTTCAATGAATACATTTTCCAGCTCATAACTCTGTTGAATAAAGAGGAGCTTTTTTAAAGAAAAAAAGGAGGTTTTATCTAGTGCTGTTGCCAGTTAAATATTTACTGGCCAGCTGAACATTATGAGATTGAAAATAAAGAAGAGTTTGTTAAAGATGAACTGTATCTTAAACAGAGAAAACTCTGTATCTCAGCCTCCTCGTCGGGGACTGTGGTTTTTCCCTATCTCCACACTGAGGTGTCGAGATCGTGGAATAAACCGGTTTGTATTTTATGTGTTTAATCCCCAGATGTCTGACTATAGTAATGTTTGGGTATTAAGTATCATAGTATGACATTGCCTCGGGTTAAAGAGACGCTTACGAGCTTTCTCTCTCCCGAGTCGGCGTCATCGTTATTAACCCCGACGTTACCCACCAGCCATCTTAAATAATGAATACATTTTTTATTAGGCAGCGCTGGTGGGTAAAGTATGTAAGGACATGGATGAATGTGAGGGGCGACTCTCTGAGGAGGGTCGCAGCGCTGCCAGTTCGGTTGTTTCCTGCTGGTGGCCACAGAGTGATATATGTATGTATATATATATATATATAAGTTTTTCTGATATAAAGATAAAGGAAAATAAAGATATAATTATGTCTGTTCTTCTGGACGCTCCGCTTTCAAGAAAACTGAGATATAAACCTTTCATCATTCTTCCTCACCAATCTAATGTTCCTGAGATATTAAGCTCCTCTTAGCACAAAGTGCAAAACAGAGCGTTGCTATTCGGGCTCCTCCGCAATTGAGGGGTACCTGGGTGGCGGTCGCAGTCTAGCCAGTTAGAGACATGCAAGATCTGAGGACTGTTTTATCTCTAAAATAGCTTTGACAAAGAAGAAGCCCTGACGCCGAGGCGATCAGGCTTCTAAGGGTGGTCCCCTCTGGGGTAGGGACGGTTTTGAGAAATCGTTTCTCCTCAGCGCCCTTTGGGGTGCGACTCTCTGAGGAGGGTCGCAGTACTGCCAGTTCGGTTTCCCTGCCGGTTCGCCGTTTCAGGGCACCAAGGTGTCAGTGTCCCCAAACGAGCCTTCAAAAAAAAAAAGAAAAAAAAAAAGAAGAGCAGTCAGTTCGGTTTCCCTGCCGGTTCGCCGTTTCAGGGCGCCGAAGTGCCTGCTTTTTTCAACGATCCTCCGAGGAGGGTCGTAGGAACTAAGCTAGTTAGAGGTAGGCAAGATCTGAAGACTGTCATCATCTCTAATAAAGCTTAGACAAGAAGTCCTGTCGCATGAAAACGAGGCTATCAGGCTTCTGAGGGCTCCTCCGGGGCAGGGACGGTTTTGAGAAATCGTTTCTCCTCGGCGACCTCTGGGGTGCGACTCTCTGAGGAGGGTCGCAGTGCTGCCAGTTCGGTTGTTCCCTGCCGGTTCGCCGTTCAGGGCACCGAGGTGTCAGCGTCCCCATACGATCCTCCGAGGAGGATCGTAGAGCGGTCAGTTCGGTTGTTCCCTGCCGGTTCGCCGCTTCAGGGCACCGTAGTGACTGTTCAACCAAGGGACGGTTTTGAGAAATCGTTTTTCCTCTGGGGTGCAACTCTCTGAGGAGGGTTGCAGCGCTGCCAGTTCGGTTGTTCCCTGCCGGTTCGCCGTTCAGGGCACCGAGGTGTCAGCATCCCCATACGACCCTCCGAGGAGGGTCGTAGAATGGTCAGTTCGGTTGTTCCCTGCCGGTTCGCCGCTTCAGGGCGCCGTAGTGACTGTTCAAATAAATCCAGAGGCCAGTCTTGAGAGACTGGTTCCCCTAGTAAATTTCTGGCAGCGTGGAAACTACTGCCACATATTTCTCAGTGGGTCCTGCACACTATAGAAAAGGGTTTCAGAATTCAGTTCGGTTCTCGTTCGCCCAGATTTCTAGGGGTCCTCCTTTCATTGGTGGACCCCGAGCAGGCTTTGGTTATGGAGCAGGAAGTACTATCACTTCTGCAAAAGGAGCTGTAGAAGGGGTTCCTCCTCCCAGCAGACAGCCATTACTTCATTGTTTCCGAAAGAGGATGAGATGGTTCCCGAGGTTTGCTTTCGGGGGCGAAGCATACCATTATTGGGTTCTTCCATTCGGCCTAGGTTTATTACCCCACACCTTTACAGTATGCGTGGATGCAGCTCTGGCTCTTCTGAGACTCCAGGGCATTCGCGTATTATACTACATCAATGATTGGTTGTTCCTAGCTCAATCTGAGTTTATGGCAGTTCGGCATCGAGATGTCGTTTTGTCTCATTAAGGATGTTGGGGTTGCCTCTCAACGCCAAGAAGAGTGTGCTCTGAGGACCACTTTTCTAGGTGTAGCAATTCTACAGCAAACGTAATGGGGTATATCTAGGCCAGTCACTCACTGTGAAACAGTTTCAGACGGGTGGGTCTCATGGCAGTTGCGTCCAACGTTTTACTTTTGGCCTTCTGTTCATGAGACCCCTGCAGTGGTGGCTCAGGACCAAGGGGTTTTCTCCGAGGGGAAATACGTTTTCGCATGATCAAGGTCACGCGGCTATGCCTTCGTGCTTCGGTCATGTGGAAGAACCTTGGTTCCTCGCCCAGGCCCAGTGTTGGGGGCTTCTTGTCGACGCATATTGCTATCGACGGATGCTTCCCTCACAAGTGGGGGCGATCATGAGTGGTTGCTCGGCGAATGGCGGACAACACACTGATGGTCTCGTATATCAGAGCAGATATCCTGTTGAGGCAGGGGCTGAGGCCCAGGGGATTGGAGACTTCACCCCGAGGTGGTGGAGCTTCTTAGGGAGAACTTTGGTCTAACTAAAGTCAAGTCGACCTTTCACATCGTTTGTACAACGCATTGCTCTATATGGTTCCCCCTCACGCAGCCAGCTCTTCGCGGACTGGATGCGATGATGCAGGTGTGGCCGAGGCTGCACCTGTACGCATTTCCCCCGATATCTATGCTCCCGGAGGTTCTGGAAAGGGTTCGCCGGGAAGGGGCCCGTCTGTTACTAGTAGCCCCTTTCTGGCCGACTCGAGTTTGGTTCTCGGACTTGGTGTCTCTTCTGAGCGGCTCTCCTATGGAGATTCCAATCAGGAGGGACCTGCTGTCCCAGGTAGAGGGCACGATATTTCACCCTCGACCGGAGTTGTGGAAACTGTGGGCCTGGCCTCTGAGGGGGCCAGGCTCATAGAATCCGGTCTCTCGACTGAGGTCGTTGAGACCATTCTCCATTCCAGAGCCCCTTCCACGAGAAAACTGTATGCGCTGAAATGGAAATTATTCTCCACCTGGTGTGGTGAGCGTCAGTTAGATCCTGTTAACTGCCCTGTTGGTTCAGTTCTCGATTTTCTGCAAGACCGTTTCTCTGCTGGATTATCTCCTACCCCTCTGGGGGGTACTTCTATTGGGAGAGATCCTCTGATTACTCGTTTTCTCCGTGGTACATTGAGGTTGAGACCTGCACTGCACTCCAGAGCACCGGCTTGGGATTTAGCCATTGTACTTGAGGGTCTGGCTCTGGCTCCGTTCGAGCCCATTGAAGAGGTTTCAGAAAAATTCCTCACTTTGAAAGCTTTATTTCTCCTTGCTATTTCATCTATCAAAAGAATTGGAGATTTACACGCCCTGTCGGTTGCTCCGTCATGTTTGGAATTTGCACCTGGTATGGTGAAAGCATTTCTATACCCTAGACCAGGTTATATTCCTAAGGTCCCATTCAATGTTGGGGGCCCAATAGTGCTGCAGGCCTTTTTCCTCCACCTTTTAATACCCCAGATCAGGAACAATTGAAGCTGTTATGTCCAGTTCGGGCATTGGATGCCTACGTTCACAGAGCTGCCCTGTGGCGTAAGTCAGAGCAATTATTTGTATGTTTTGGGTCACTCAGAAGAGGGTGCCCTGCATCTAAACAGGTTATGAGCAAGTGGATAGTCGAGGCTATTTCACTAGCTTATGAAGCGGCCGGTCAGCCTTCACCTATGGCTGTACGGGCCCTTTCTACAAGGAGTATGGCGGCCTCTACGGCCTTAATTTCGGGTGTTTCCCTTCTTGACATTTGTAATGCGGCAGGTTGGTCCTCTCCACATACATTTGTCAGGTTTTATGACCTTGATCTCTCCACTCCTGGGGCGAGGTTGCTTGCTTCTAGTGTGCGCAAGGACTTCACACAGAACGGGCATTTGTCACTATGGCGTAGTGGGTATGGGGTTCCCACCGCGTCTCAAACGCAGCTCGAAGTTCCCTTGAAAGGGAACGTCTCAGGTTACGTATGTAACCCTGGTTCCCTGAGAGGGAACGAGACGCTGCGTTTGCCTGCCATACTTCCTGCATGCCCTGATCGACTTGCTTCAGACTTTTTCAGAAGCTGTCGCGGTCTGTTTTCAAGGGTGCTTTATAGTTTCCTGGTCTATGACGTCACCCATGACGTATCGGGCTTCCATTGGACTGATTTTAC
Source organism: Tiaroga cobitis (assembly GCA_030578255.1). Taxonomy (NCBI): domain Eukaryota; kingdom Metazoa; phylum Chordata; class Actinopteri; order Cypriniformes; family Leuciscidae; genus Tiaroga; species Tiaroga cobitis. The sequence goes on along the minus strand of CM060609.1, from coordinate 6,129,218 downwards.
ACGTGCTTCATGACGCAATCACGCAGAGCGTTCCCACCGCGTCTCAAACGCAGCGTCTCGTTCCCTCTCAGGGAACCAGGGTTACATACGTAACCTGAGACGATTTCTAAGCAAAAATGGAATTTTAAGTTTGTTTACCATTTATGTTATATCTGTAAGTGTTATCGTGGGATATCTTTGTTTTAGGGCTACCAAAGTTAAATATGTTTATAATTAAGAAAATATTTTGATTTTATGGCATTTAGCACATTTACCTGTTTGAATGTAGTATTCTGTCTAGATGCTAGAATATGAGTGCCAGAACACAACAATCCAGCCTGACCAGCAAACGTGCACCAAACCCCAAACCAGCATAACAAAGTGGTTTAACTGATTTATTTTAGTATTATTTATATATTTCTTTACAGACTTTGGTTGAATATTTTGTTTATTTTTAAAGAGGAATTGAATGCATTAAAACTAAATGCACCACAAATGATTTCAACTAATTTACATTTCGAAATGTATCTCTGTAACAACAAAAACAAAAACTTATTTTATTCACCTGACAACCCTAATTTATTTATTGGGACAGGAGGGAGAAGATCTCATGCAGCACTGACTAAAATGGAGAAGGTTATGAAGCTCTAAAAGCATCTGAATGAGTTAGTAACAAGACATACCTCTGTTTGAGAAGAAGCCTCCATACCGGAGAGCAAATATCCAGTCATAACTTAACTTAAGCTTTCAAACATAATTGAGGAACTGCTAGTTTAAAAGCACACAAGTGTGTTCTGGAAAAAAAAATGGATTGGGAGACTTTAGACTGGAGATTTGCTGGATTCTGCCATTTGATCATTCCATGGAGGTGCCCATTCCCTCCAGACTGCCTCAGTCATACACGTGCAGTCTCTACTCGTCTCATTACGCCGTTTATCTCACTCACACACACTAATGCCACTCACTCCACACTTAAAGAGCTCTACACTGATTCAGTGTTTCTGCAGCCTTGATCATTTTGTATTGAGAAACATATAGCTTACTGCTTGCGTATGGTGCTATGTTTAGCCATTATACAACACACATATTGATGACATATTGAAGATGTCATTTTGAAATAAGGTGAGCAGATTTCTAAAATGCAAACCACAGTAAATGTAATCCTATTGTCACACCATATTATGTGGACTACGGGAATGATATATATATATATATACACTCACCATAAGGATTATTAGGAACACCATACTAATACTGTGTTTGACCCCCTTTCACCTTCAGAACTGCCTTAATTCTACGTGGCATTGATTCAACAAGGTGCTGAAAGCATTCTTTAGAAATGTTGGCCCATATTGATTGGATAGCATCTTGCAGTTGATGGAGATTTGTGGGCTGCACATCCAGGGCACGAAGCTCCCGTTCCACCATATCCCAAAGATGCTCTATTGGGTTGAGGTCTGGTGACTGTGGGGGCCATTTTAGTACAGTGAACTCATTGTCATGTTCAAGAAACCAATTTGAAATGATTCGAGCTTTGTGACATGGTGCATTATCCTGCTGGAAGTAGCCATCAGAGGATGGGTACATGGTAGTCATAAAGGGATGGACATGGTCAGAAACAATGCTCAGGTAGACCGTGGCATTTAAACGATGCCTAATTGCCACTAAGGGGCCAAAAGTGTGCCAAAAAAAAAAAACATCCCCCACACCATTACACCACCACCACCAGCCTGCACAGTGGTAACAAGGCATGATGGATCCATGTTCTCATTCTGTTTACGCCAAATTCTGACTCTACCATCTGAATGTCTCAACAGAAATCGAGACTCATCAGACAGGCAACATTTTTACAGTCTTCAACTGTCCAATTCTGGTGAGCTCTTGCCAATTGTAGCCTCTTTTTCCTATTTGTAGTGGAGATGAGTGGTACCCGGTGGGGTCTTCTGCTGTTGTAGCCCATCCGCCTCAAGGTTGTGCGTGTTGTGGCTTCACAAATGTTTTGCTGCATACCTCGGTTGTAACGAGTGGTTACTTCAGTCAAAGTTGCTCTTCTATCAGCCTGAATCAGTCGGCCCATTCTCCTCTGACCTCTAGCATGATCAAGGCATTTTCGCCCACAGGACTGCCGCATACTGGATGTTTTTCCCTTTTCACACCATTCTTTGTAAACCCTAGAAATGCTTGTGCGTGAAAATCCCAGTAACTGAGCAGATTGTGAAATACTCAGACCGGCCCGTCTGCCACCAACAACCATGCCATGCTCAAAATTGCTTAAATCACCTTTCTTACCAATTCTGACATTCAGTTTGGAGTTCAGGAGATTGTCTTGACCAGGACCACACCCCTAAATGCATTGAAGCGACTGCCCTGTGATTGGTTGATTAGATAATTGCATTAATGAGAAATTGAACAGGTGTTCCTAATAATCCTTTAGGTGAGTGTTTATATACTTATTTGTAAAATATATATATATTTATGGTATTTTTTAATTTTGGGTTTTACCTATTAAACTTTATTCTATACACACACACACACACACACACACACACACACACACACACACACACACACACACACACATATATATATATATATACCTATAACAAAACAAAAACAATATTCTGGCAAAGTGGATTGTGTAGTCACCCTATTTTGAAATGACGCTTAAACAGCCGAAGGAATCAAGGCATGTGAAACACTGAACAGTTCAGCCATGGACAGGACTGTTGCTAATATACTAAATGCATGATGGGGGAAACAAGCACCAGAGCGGCAACTATCATTGGCTCCTTTGTAAGTCCATTGAAAACTCTCTAGCTAATATTGGACAGAAGCATAAACACCAGTCTATGGACAGATGGGGACGGGCTCTTACCTCAAAGTCCAGCTCAGAGTACCGTACTCTTTTCCTCTGGGGGAAGGGGGAGGGGGAGAGAAGACACCATCAATCACAAGTGCACATCTTTCAGCACCTGAGTAAACTTCGGCTCTGGCGCACATGACGCATTTGTCTCATGCAGGTGCAGTGAGCATATAATACACCTCAGCTGACTGAACTGAGTATTTCCAGTGGGTGTTTTTTTGATGTATGGTTTCAAATTGAACTTCAGCATGAACAAAGGAAAGGGGTATTCACCGTCACCAACAGGTGTGTGTGGGGCGGCGTCTTACTGCAACAGCAGTGAAGTAGTTACAGCATTACTGTTTGCATAAATAATAATTTCCATTTAAAATAAGAAAGAAAAAATCACCACGAATAAAGTAGTCTGGGAGAAATAAGATACTGTAATGTGTGCTCCCCACATATCTTTGTTACATCTAATGTAATATATTTAATTCTAGGCTGTTTGGTAACCTCATGTGTGTCACTGAAAATGTCAAACAGACAGGGTTGGCCCACCGGTTCTATAGGCCTGACACTGATGTTAAAAACGATTTTTTTCCTCCATAAAACAGCATCAGTGATTTTAGCCTTTGAAATTACAAGAAAGTATGCGTCTGCATATACTGTGAACAGCAGAAGCTATGGTATGTTTGGAAAACCACTGTCCTTGGAAAATGTGATAACTTTTACCTTTTAGCAGTGGCATTATTTAGCAATGACATGACAACGGTCACAAAATTATGATAGACCAATTGTTGGCGAGGAACATTTTTCTCCCTCATATTTTAATTTTAATGGCTTAATATGAGGAATAGGACACAGTGACGTCACATGGAGTTCTGTTGAAAAAAATATACAAATCTGATGTAATATATCAATTACATAATAGGCTATATAAACTTCTAAAGTCTGGCGACATGTGAATCATGACAAATGTTTTCTTTAGTCGGTCATTTGTGTCACTTTATAGTGAATGGCTCACACACCGGCAAGTGTAAGACTATTCGTCTTAAACCAATAGGCTAGATGTTACATGGCAAATATGGTTTTATATACATTCATTTACACTTTTGAGCATTAATTCTGGACCATGGACATTAATTGAAGTACATTAAGTGTCATATATGGATTACTGAGAGGTTTCCTATGCCTGCACCCAGTAAGGCAATCTGAAAAGCAAACAAAATGCTGTACTAATTGAGGCTTAAAATGCCATATACTTAAGATATGCAATAGTCTATAATAAAAAGTTTAAGTTATTCAAAACACATTCACAAATGCAGTTAACCAATAGTGTCTGGACACATTCTGTGGCAATTTGTCACAAGCTCAAACTCACTGAACACAAACCAGTCAAGACCTGGGCATACTCACAAAGGGAGGATGAGAGTGAGTCACATTTTATACCTTGTTTAAAGTGTGAGAAGTTAGTTGTTGACAAAGTTAAGGTGTCACTTGGTGAGTTGGGTGACAGCAAGCCAAAGCACTATAAACTCCGCAGTTCAAGCCCACTAAAATATCAATACCCAGGAACCTTTTCCTTTGTGACCCCAACCTTACATAACCAAACTTGAGTTCTTTAGAGAAAAAGTTTTAAAAATCACATCTAAAACTGATGTATTGCAGCCTTTCCAGCATGATGATTGATATGAAAATTATATGCTAAATGAAGTATACTCTAACAACCAAGGCACTTGTGAGTAAGTGTGAGACAGAGGCAGAAAGAGAAGGATTGAGAAACATTTTCTGTATTTCACAGGTGGTCAGCTGCCAAAGTATTAAAACACATTTTTAAAGTCAACATGAAATTAATATTTTACTTTCATGATGTGATATATTCTTAGAGTAAATCAGGTCATGAAGGATGAAAAAAAAGCTCAAATAAATACTTTAATTGATGGGAAATATAAGTTGATAAATTGGTATTTTGCCAGAAACTAACTAGGCCTTATAAACGAAAGCTTATAAGCATGTTCTCAGTTTACCTGTTATTTGCCGCACTTACAAAACATGATACACCATTTTGGTGTATTAATATTATTGTTATTCAATTATATATACTTTCATTTTTAGTGTTTCATTTAAAAAAAAATATTCTGATGATGTTCATTGCTAGAAAGCAGCAAAAATCACGTTCAAAAATGATAAAAGTGATATTAGTTGAATTTTTTTTTTTTTTTTTTTAGATGCAGAGCAAGTTATTGCATTTTGATTAAGAACAATGTTTTATTTGTGCAATTTTTTTTTTAAATATATATATATATATATATATATATATATATATATATATATATATATATATATATAGAACCTACTAATTTGATGCTGACTTTAAGTTTGACAACTGACTTTAGTTATAAATTCATGCCCCAGCCCCAAGAACTATGTATAGGAGACAGAGCGGGAAGGTTTTGTGTCATTTAATGAAGGAATGCGGGCTCTCTCAGGCACTTTCTCTGGCTGTTTCTCTCTCACCATCTGCTGTTCCTCCTTGTGGGGCTGTAGTGTAATTATAGAGAGAAGCGCAACAGCACACACACACACACATACAAACACACCCAACCTGATGCAGTCACCAAGTTGTGTAACATCATGTTGACAGGGGACTCTGGGTTTAGAAGGCACACCTGAATGCATTCCAGTGATGGACTGATGAGAGAGTTGCTACATGATCAGTATGCATTGTGTCTCTGGGACAACAGATGATGTAACATCATCCAGTCCCGAAATGAAAGGAGACACTACTAATAAGATAAATCAGCCATGGTATTGCTCTCCTGTAACAGGTATTGCTCTCTTGTAACAACACCTTAAAGGGAGAGTTCACCCAAAAATGATAATTTACTCACCCTCATGTCATTCCAAACCTGTATGACTTCTGCGGAACGCAAAGGAAGATATCTTGGAAAAAAAGTCAATGGGGTCTAGTGTTGTTTTGGACCTCATTGACTTCCATTGTGTAGACAAAAAGTACAAATAAACTCTTCAAAATATATTTTATTTTTTTTCACTGAAGAAAGTCATACATGTTGGGAATGTAAATGATGTAATGTAAATGTTTTGGGGGAACTAGCCCTTTAATCCTAATTTGTCTGTGGCTAGGTAAGATTCTACGGCTTGTGTGTTTAGGTCGGCGTGTTTGCAATCACTGCATTCATGCTTGGTTTCATCTCTGTTCTGTATTTTTTGTGTTGATCTACCTGACATTTTTCTGCCAGCATGATTCTTTGTGCTATGTGGTCCCCGGTTCCCTTTTTCCTGGCAAGAGTGCCAGGAGATTACAGCACTATTGTGTACCTAGGTTGTATGCCACAATTGCAATCCACATGTGGTTTCCAAAATACCCTGGGACATTCAGAAGTGACGGTTGTTCTAAATTGTGAAAGAATGTACCCCTACTTTAACCCCTACTTACTTCCAAAGATCCAGCCAAGAGGCTGGTGTTGGTGCTGCCCAGGTTGCGGGGAAGGGTTCTGGTGCGCTCCACCGTTCCCGAGGTAAGGATCTGCCGGACAGAGGGACGATTCTGCTTGACCTGCAGGGTGTGGGTGTTGGAGTGTGTGTGCCCGGTGTGGGCCGGCAACTGTTTGAGAGTGCCATAGGAGCGGTTTAGGTTCATGCTGATGTGGTCCACAGCTGCAAAGTCTGCAGGGTATGCCTCACTCTCAGCTGGATGCAGAGTCAAGGGTGAAGGGGGCGGAGGAAAGGGAGGGTCATCTACTGTAATGTTCAGGGGCTTCCCCTCATCCTGGGGTGGAGGAGGGGGCTTGAGACTGACTGTCCGACGTGGCAACACCATGTAGTCCCCTTCCCCGCCTCCTCCAGCTGAATCCTGGGTGGAAGAAGGGTTTGGTCGGGTCCAACCCAGCCCACTCTCCGTGCACAGGTAGATGGGTCCGGATCGCTGATGCTGGCCTTGTTGCTCCACATTGACATCCTTCTTCAGCGGCTGCTCGCTTAGCTCATTCAGGGTACCCAAAGCAGGTACCTGCACCAGGAGGTTAGGGGGTGGGATATTCCCAGGTAGGCTGCTGAAATTAACGCCTTCCTGATGAGCTGACAACTTGGGGTCGTCCTCGTCATCCAGGGAGATGCGGGATAGAGTGCCAGTTATGGTAGCAGGGTTACAGGTGTTTACCTCCTTAAAGATGACTGAGATAGGGAGAAAGGAAGAACGAGAGAGAACGGATAGACAGAAGTGGGGAGGAAGAAAGAGACAGGAGCAGAAGTCGAGTGCACAAGATCACACAGATGGACAGAGAGGCAAAGAGCAGAGAGAGAAACCAATCATAACAGAAAGTTGGATGGTGAAACGATACATTACAGAAAAGGAAAGGGGAGGGAAGGAAGATGGTTACACAGGAGTTCCCAAAGGTATAGAACCCAGATGTTTTGGAGAGAGGTTGAAGCAGTGACAGGGTAAGCAAGATTGATTCATGTGGGTGTGGAGAGAATGTGATCGGTGGAGGGAATGATGGGAAAAGAGACAAAAGAAAATGAGCTCAGTTACGTAGAAATGGAGCATGCCAATGCAGAGGTCAGAAGAGCAGGAATGGGTCAAAGGTGCAGAAGGCAGTGAAGGCAAGAAAGGACAAACATTTTCACGCAGGTGAGTTAGTAAGTAGGTTTCTCAGCATGCAAATTTGGACGGTTGCAAAGGCTGGTGCTACAGCAGGAGTTCAGTCGAATTAAGTAGGGATAGCAGGGAAAGCCATGCAAAAAACAGCTCCTCTAAGGGAAAAACCATCAGCCGTAAAGGCTTAACCATTTTATACATAATTTATAAGGTCACATTTAACAGAAAATATAACTCAGTCAAAAGGTGAAAAAGTAAAAGGGGAAAAACTTAAATAAATGAATTTAAAATAACATACCTTTAGAAGAAAAAAAAACGTTCCTTTTTTTAATTTTTAAGGTTAATATTATTACAATGGTAGTTTCTCATCGACAAAATTGATCAAAAATGTATCCAAGCTAAAATGAATGCCCTAGTATGCTGAAGATGATAAGGGTATGGTAATCAAAGAGCAAAAATGCACCTTTGGTATGTCAATTTATGCAAAACAACAAAATACTTTAGACTAACACAAATTGCCAATTTAAGTGTGAGACTTACATGGGTGTCCTCTCTCTGCAAGTGAGGGGGAGACAACGATGTGCAGGGTTAACTTTCCATTAACAAACTTAACCAAACAAACAACATTAGAACCAGGCCAATGTGAAAGAACCGGTGAGGAAAGTGCAAGAATGAGAAAGCAAAGAGGTGCAATAGTGAAAGGCATAATGAAGGGTAAAAGAAATACTTACCCGTTTGACAAGCCAAGTCCACATCTTTCTCAAAGTCCGTCTGTGCAGGTGAATGAAGGACAGAGGAGAGATAACTTAATCTTGTTACAAACGACATGCTATCCATAAGTGAACTATAAATATAGATGCCAATTCTTGATAATTTACATACAGTTATACAACTTTGGCATGGTGAAGGGTGGAGCTGAGTGCAGTAACAGACAGTATGTGGCGGTTAAAGTCCATCAAAAAGAAACAACATTTTCATTTTAGCAAACAGTTTCGACAAAGTCCTAGTCTAATGCAACACATCTGCAACACCTCTAGAATAAAAGCAGATCCCTTAGCACCAGCACTAATTACATTGAACCGAAGTGAAAATAAATTAGCATATTGCAGTCTGACACAGCTGGGCTTGACTTTCCAAAAAAAAAAAAAAAAACAAAAAAAAAAAAAACAGAACGGATATGATTTTTATGAAAAGAGGGTAGAACTCTTAAAAAAAAAAAAAAAAAAAAAAGTACAATGAACGCAAAATGACTGCGTCCCTCAGGGTAAACCGTAAAAGTCCATCCGAGAGCAGCTCTTTTTAACTCCAGGGCTTCATTGGAATTCAGTGTTGGTTAGTGCTGCCAAAAGAATTGACTCTCAAAGGAGTTCAAAACAAAGCTTTAGTGAGGGCATTACACTGTGGAGCAATTTTAGCATTCCCAGTGAGAGCAACTTATATGTATGCATATACCTGCATGTTTAAGTTGAAAAGAAAAGGCAAGAAAAGAGACCTGCGACTATGCAAAACTTCTACTGCACAGCCATGGAAATGAAGTTACTTTGAACTACATAAATTAAAGTCAGATCTGCTGACAACTAGCCACTTATCTAATTAGTGGGCCAATATGCTCACAGTACGCTATCAGCTACACAAATTGACAGCACTAACTCTAAAGCAAACACATGCAATCACGTTCATTTCAGAGACGTACGGTCATGTGATTTTGCTCCAGGACTAGGCTCTGGCGGAGAACGTGGGCACGGTTGTGGTTGAGTGTATGTATGTGGTTGTGGTTCAGGGTGTGGTTCTTGTCGAGAGTGTGGTTGAGAGTGTGGACGTGGTTGTGGTTTAGGCCGTGGGAGTGGTTGTGATTGAGAAGGTGGTTGTGATTGAGAAGGTGGTTGTGGTTCAGAGTCTGAGTGTGGTTCTGGTGGAGACTGTGGGTGTGATTATGGGTGTGGTTATGGCTGTGTCCATGACTGTGATTGGCCAAGGCTAGAGGAGGGTGGGCGGGGCAGGTTTGGTGGCAGCCTTGGCAGCACCCAGGTGAATATCGGAGTGACCCACACTGGTCCTGACTGTAGAGGCTGGGCTGGTGTGGGCACCTCTGCCGGCAAAGAGGCAGAACGGAGAGAAAGGTAGAGAGAGAAAAAGTGAGCGGTGAGCTGAGGAGATGAAGTGGAAAGGTGGAGCAGACCTGCAGGGGCGGTTATCCTTCTCATCCAAACCTATCCACACACACACACAATTGGAGAGTTCCTGCTGTAGTTACCATGGCTACATGCAAGTCTAGTCTTTGACACGAACAAATCGCTGCAGGGCACTGGGTAAAGGGCTTAAAAACTATTAAAATACCCCACAAGGTTATAAGTGCTAAGTATGTTTCTGACGTGCTTGATTGCTTTCTTGTAGAGTATAATTATTGGTCAGTTTTTTTATAGTTTATCAAGTTCGACCTTACAACATTTTAATATTGTAAGGTTGAACTAGATATATACTATAAATAAACTGACCAAAAATACTCTACAATCAACCAGTAACCCATGGTGTTTAGGAGAGGAGGAGCCGACCCTCTGAGAGTCCCTCGTGAGATGAAATGGAATGGAATGCTATTCACCATGATCTGCACCTGGCCGTTCTTGCAGGAGTCCGGAGAGTTTTCACTGTCGTCTTTGCAGCCACCCATCCTGCAGCGCACTGCATCCTGCACCTGAGGAGGGAAGTCATGAGATACAACCAGGGTAAATCATAGAGGCTCAAAATCGAAATCTAAAAGCATGAAATATAAAACAAGAAAGCAATCAATCAAATACAAAAACATCATCATTCCGAACCTCTATAATGACAATCACACAGCAGCAGAATATTAGGATTCTACCATGCATCGTGATGCGGATGTGGACGTGCATAGATGCAGTAATAGACCATTATCGATTATAGCCGTTTCAGCCTACTAATGTTTGCCTACATACACGCTTGTCTCGCTTGCGTAAAATGGCGGAGAGAGGTGAAACACAAAAGTGAGTAATAAAAAACGCACCCACTATTTTAACATAGTGTGTGTGTGTGTGCAAGTTATTGTAACTTAAGTACTTTACTCGACAGTTTCAAGCGCTTTTAGTATTTACTAGTGTTTATTAGTTCTAAATGCTCCTGTCTTCAGCTGTGTTCAGACACAAGTTTTGTTTGACTACATTCAGGAAGTGTACTTTCTTGAGGAGGGTGTACTTTTTCAGATAAAATAAAAAACGAGTTCATATATCTGACTACTTGTATTCATTGACGAAAATGTAACCATGTGCAGTAATATTGCAACGCATTGTGATGCATTGTGATATTGAATGGAATCGTTGACATGATAATCGTAATCGAATTGAATCATGAGACCAGTGATGATTCACACCCCTACAGAATATGGTTGTCAGTCCTGTTTGTGTTCATATATAGTTCAGGTATAAAATAGAGCGTCAACTGCATTTTATAAGTATAGTGACCATGAAATTTTGGTTAGTATGGTGAGAGAATGGACCATAGAATCACCAAGAGTTGGATACGACTGAAATGTAATGAGAGAGTGAGAGTGTATTCTACAATGCAGATTAAACATTTTATAATAATTAAATACATTTTACAATCAATATCTGTCATTTTGGTTTATGCATTCAGTGTTAACGAAGAGGAGTTATGTTATTGTTTTTGTTAACTGCTTTTCATTATAGTCATCCATCACTGCATAACATGTAGAGTGTCATTGATTCTTAAGATTGTTACATCATTATTAGAAAAAGAAAAAGAATAGGAGGGGTGAATATCTTTCCACAATCGTGTAAATGTTTACATGGAACTAATGATGAAAGTAAATATCCTAAAGGCTCTAGCAGATTATATTCACTCCGGAGAATCTATCGGTTTAAACTAGTTTAGTAATCTACAGAGGGCATCCGTATGCAATTTCTCATAAAACTTTGATATTAGTTTATATTCCTCTGTGACATTGCAGTGAGCCTGTTTGCATTTCTGCAGGAAGGGTTTACAGAACTGCAGATGCATATGCTCTACAACAATAGAGAGGAAGACACTCTTTCATAAAAAAAAAATTTAAAAAAAGACAACGTGATAGGCTGTTTCCCCTGACGACAGTGTAGCCTTAGCAACGGGATGCCACTCATTTGCATACAAATTTATGGCCACAAGGCCCACAGAATGACCAAGTGAAAGCACAGTGTATCCTAACTGGGAAGATCAGAGCTCTTATTGCCAACAAAGACATAACAGATAATAAATGAGCTTTTCTTACACTATCTGGATGCACAACAAGTGATACAATTACAAGAGGACAAGGTTACATACTGATGTAAACTGATGTCTTAGACTACGTTCAGATTGCATTTTTTTTGCTCACATGTGACTCAGATCTGTTTGTCTCATGACAGTGTGAACAGCACAAACTACATGGAATCTAATCTTTTAAAATCCGATTTGTGCCACTTCCATATGTGATACTAAATCCGATACAGGTCAGATGTTTAGCTATGCGACCGACCACAGTCTGGAATTCATGCGATATTTACATCACTCTAGAGCAACATTTGTCACAATTCTGTGCTTATGGGAGTCACTTCAAAGAATTTACATACCCAAAGTTATCAAAACAGTTGTGAAAGGTACAGCTCATACAAGCAAAATACGAACTCTGCTCTCTTTTTTCGTATCTTCATCTTTTTTTGTTTTTTTGTTTTTTTAAATTGCCTGTACATAAATTTGCTGGCTTCCGCGGCAGATCACACTATAAACAAACGCATAATCACTTACTTTAATGTGCTCTGTGTTTACCCCCCTATGACAACGTGCTGTGTGACGTCTTTTTATCGTTCTTTTGCGCATGCGGGTCAGTTCAGGACCATGATCTGTTCGCACTGGAATATGATATTGGCCACATTTAAAACAACAATGTTAACAGCTATTCAAAAAATATCGGATCTGAGCAATACATCGAATTGAGTACTAAGGCTCGCAGTGTGAATGTAGCCTTAGAAATGCACTTTGACTTACTTTCAGGAGGGAAAAATGTGCAAAAGTTTTACCTTTAAGGTTACAACAGCTTGTCACTCGGGCAGTACCCCTAGAGGGACACTTTTGTACGCTGATAAGGTGCATATTTGAACCCTTGGGTAATAATATGTGCCCTTAGGTACTACTATGAGGGTAAACAAGGTACAGAGATATCGCTTTGAGAGTACTGTCCCAGTGACAAGGTGGTGTTTCCCTAAAGGTACAATTTTTACATATTTCTTCTGAGAGTGAACCATTCTGGAAGTGGTTCGGGAAACATGAGCATTTCACATAACTCAGCCTGATCTCATTTGTATTTGTAGATATGTAACGCTTACTCATATATATTTGGTTATATGCTGAAACTTACAACAGACTTACAACTTACAAAGTATTTTTATTCATTTTATTATTTTTGGGTAAAGTGATTGAATCCAGCCCCAGAAATAAACAATACAATCAAATGGTCATAATGTCAAATTCAGTAATTGTGTATATGAATGTGATGCCACTGAACACATATATTAATTTAATTGATTAAATTCAATGAAATCTAAATATTAATTTCATGAATTCAATATGTTATGGACCTACTATTTTTTTTAAGGATCATGTGGCACTGTAGTCTTGAGTAATGATGCTAAAATTCAGCTTTGCATCACAAAATATACTGATTTAACTGTATTTTTAGTCAAATAAATGCTAAAAAGATACTTTTTCTTACCGACCCCAAACTTGTAAATGGTAGTGAACATGCATAAGACTTTTCAGGACATTTTATGTTTGCCTGATCTCAGACTTAGACACAATCCCATCACAAGTGTTCACTGGAGGCACATTTTAGACACGTTAATTCTACAACATGTTGTACATATCCCAAGTGGTTGATCTGACATGACCTTTATGGTTTGCAAAGGTTACACGCTGAACAAATGACACATTAATCTACTTGCGTCCTCAGAATAGCATCAAACATATGCTGTTGAAACACTTTATTTATTGACTGCACATTCTCTGCACTGTTTAGTAAATCCCTTCTCTTTCTATTCAACTGAGCATGAGTTATCATGCTGCAACACTATTCACTGGCCTAGACCGGAATATGTAATCAGTCTGCCTCCCTCCCCACAACTAAAATTATGATGTGCAGGAACACTAGGCTGTTTCGCAAGACAGAGCAAGAGACGGTCTCATTCTCAGTTTGTTTATGGATGACTGTCTGCTGAGTCAAAGCTGTAGAAGTATCAGAGTGACAGCCGATGGCATGCCTTCTAGACTCTCTCTATCTTCACTAATGCATGAGAACAAACTATTCCCACACTCATTTGCCTGTGCTAATCACGAATGCTGCCTTTCCATTGTTGGCTCAGCCATTTCAAAGCGTAATTCGCACATCAAACTGCATATAGCGCAAGGATCCGGTGCACAAACTCCACTCCACTCCCTTGTTTTTGCTAAAGCTATTAGGGATTACATCAAAGCCTTGCCAGGGATTTTCATATATTTACTAAAATAATACCAGGATTTATTTAACTCTAATCCTTTGGTTTTGCGATATTGATTTAACATATATGGCTTAGCAATTTGGAACTGATTTTTTTCAAACTCCAGGAGCATATTTTAATTTACCCGATGCATGAAAGTCAGTTATCACAGAACATGCTGGAGAGTTGAAGCTGTCACATTTTGGCTACAGTGTGACTATAGTTTGACCCATAAGATGATTTATTTATGGCTGCTCAGATCAACCCATTATAACGTGAAAGTAGTGCATGCTCTGTCAAAAAAACGATTGTCTCAGCCAAGTTTTACTCCTAAGTGGACCTTAAAATAATGGACTCAAATAAAACTCCTCCTGCAGTCTCCATTGATATACACCTCTGACTGTCCTCTAGGACTGGCAGTATAACAGTGCAACATTTATTTTTTATACTGTTATGGCCAATCACACACACATAGAGCCTTATCATACACCCAGCACAATTTTTTGCTAGTTTCAGCCTGACGCAGTTATCATTTTCACGTCCTGCGCCACGTTGTATAAATAGCAAATGCATTTGCGCCCATTTGTGCGCCCATGGGCGTGCTGGTCTGAAAACGAGGTGTCTTCAGGCGCATTGTTGGCGCATTGCTATTTTGAGGCAACTGAAATAGACTGTGCCATTGACCAACTGAAACCTGGTTATTTAAAGGGCGCACTAGTAATATGCGCCTATAGGCGGGTCCACAACGTGCGTACACTGCTTATTACACGCACACAGGGATGCGCAGCAGCACACAAACATGCCAAATATTAAATATCAAAGGATTACAATGTAAAAGATTAATATTGTGTACATACAGATAGGCTGGAATCCGGCTTGTCTCGTAAATGGTCTGCTTGGGCGCTTTAATCTTGCGCACAAGCAGATCCGTTTCCTCACTAGAGAAGCGTTCAGTTTTTTCCGCTTGCAAATTCAATCATGTAAATAGCGAATCCGCCATGGTGCGAGCGCAACTGGCTTTTAAACGGAATGGGAGATGAGACTCTGATGGGTTTATTGCACGTTACACCCAAAACACACCCATTACTCATTAAGAGAATATAGACAACCCTTTATACCATGCGCCCGGCACGCCGACCATTTTTCCCATCGTTAAACTAGCTAAAGTGGATTCGGAGACACACCCTAAGTGCACTTGCGCTGTGCACTTTAGACCATGCGCTTAGAACGTTAAAATAGGGCCCATAATATTGTACTGGAGAAGGATGCCATCTAAGCCAGGGGGTTTCAATCTCTCTGATGCTAAGGGTCCGGGATCCCCAAAAGACCCCAGTCTCATCTCACATTCAGAATTAGGGATGTAAAAACAAAAATGTAACCCACTGACCTCTCGGCGCATGGCACAGTGCACGGTGATGATGACGAATCCCTGGACTGAGTCAAAGACGGCGAAGAGCACCTGGAAGAGGGTTGATCGGCGGTCTGTGATGGCCAGCACAGCTGACATCCACGTGAGCGCCAGCAGAGGGAGAACCACACAAGAGCTCCATAATGACGCCCTGTGAAGAAAGAGTACAGAGCAAAATGCATTTCATCCTTCGTGCATCAAGCTGGTGACATCATTGCACCTGGAATCATTAGCCATTAAAATCAACTATTATCATGATTAGAGTTTTAATGGAGCGTTGATAAGGTTTAGAGACCAGCACAGCAACACAGACATTTAACTGAGAGTCAATACAGCGTAAATGTATGCGTATTAAGTGGTAATAATTGAAAACCTGAAATCCCACTTTATTTTACAGTCTTGTTTCGCATGTACATACTAAGTACTTATAGCAATTACAATACTGGGTTATAACTAGGTACAAAATCTGAACCTACCCCTAAACCTAACCTTAACCCATGTAGTTACCTTATATTACCACTACTTTATTGGGTAAGTACACTGTAAGTACAGTACACGTACTGTAAAATAAAGTGTAACTATATTTAGCAATGACATTATTATTGGGTAACACTTCATTTTGATAGTCCACTTTAGACATTCTACAAAGTAACTTTGCAACTACATGTCAACTACCAGTCAGTCTACCAGTCATTAGAGTATTACTATACTAATACAGTCTATATATTGTCTACTTGATATCTGCTTAGACTTTATTTTGATGCTCACCAACAAACAATCTAATGACTAGAAGTAACTTTGCAAGAACATGTCAAATTATTCTTCTAACCCTAAACCTAACCAAACAGTCTAATACAAGTTAGTTGACATGTAGTTGCAAAGTGACTTATAATTAGTATAATGTTAAAAGTGGAATTGAAAAAGTGTAACCTATTATTGTTTTTTTTTCTTTAATTCACAGACACACATGGTCAATCCAGTTAGGACACACTCTCACATTACTCTCACAAATAATTTGTTGTTCATAATGTTGAGCTCTCATGCTAACATGCCCTAATAGATTTCCAACATGTTGCTAATGCTACAGGAGTGTTTTGGTTCTGCATCATGCAGAGCCTATTTAGATAAATATTAGGTGTCAGTAAGGACTTGTCTGCTTAAGCTCAGTGAAGCAAGGGCTCCCCACAGCTGGGTAACAATTTAACATCTTCACGCTGCACTGACTCAGTCTCCTGCATGTGACTGCAATGGGACGGACATTAGCAATGAGACCGAGATTTGCTCCTATATGCAAATCTACTACATTAGTTCTCATGCTTATACAAGAGCAATTCAGAAACAGGAAGACAAGGTTGACTTGGTAAATGTAAAATAGCATGACTCAAATTCATTGTCCTCCCCTAACTAACTGTGAAGAGAAAGCATGGGCTTTGGATGGAGCAGGAAGTCCGGTATTAAAGGAAATGAGGTGGGATCATGTGAACATGGTCCACCCAAACTTCCTTTAGGAAGTCCTCTTCATTCATTTCTATAAATGGAAATTGTATTATTGCGCCACACACGCATGCCCCATATTTATACACGGATAGCTGAGACAGAAAAAAAAAGCACACAGCAAGAATGAGATGAGCAACAACACAAAATAAAAATTGACAAAGAGAAAGAGGAACAGAGAAGCGATATCATTCATTTCATGATCATTTCAATAACACGACTCCCTCCAGCAAATAGAGGAGAGAAGTCCAATTTATCCAAAGCCAAAAGAATCAGAGGTGGCCCTTAATCCACACTCGGGTTCTTTACGTCTTCAAAGAGCACACCTTTTTTGTGTGTATGTGCATGTCTTTGCTCAAGTCTACAGTCAACACAGCTGAAGACATAGAAAAAAAATCCTATTTGGAATATTTTTGTCTGATTTTCTAGTTTAAATATTTAAAATCCTTGAAATAAGATAATTAACTAAATTTAACAACATTACCATACTGTAGTCTGGATCTTGAATATAAGTGTATTTTGTCTTACTGCGTGCAGTGAAAGATTTTTTTTTCACGTTTTTAAATGTTGTAATAGATACAAGTTAAATAATATGCCTGTGTGGCAAGACATAATATGCTTGAAAGACAAAATTTTAATAACAAGCCTTAATATGTTTCACAATTAGACACAAAATACTTAAGAACAGGGTTTTTGGCAAAAGAAGATGCATATGAACACGAAACGAAACTAAACAAAACAAGCAACAACAAAAGCAAAGCTAAGCTAAGCAAAACATCAACTAAACAAAACAAAACAAAACATGCACTGAATGAATGGCTAAGTCTAAGTCTGCCTTGGACACTTTTATAACTCGATTGCAAAATGTTTTGCAGTGAGTCCTGTAGGCTTATGTTTGACAAATACAATTTATGAACGTTTAAAGAATTTTTATTTTTTTTAATGTCTATTCAATGATTTATAATATTGTAATGCCTTAAATGATCTTCTTTGAGGGAATTTCTCAGCAAAGATTTAAAAAAGTGATTTAGCAGTGTAGTTCTGGAGTGTGCTGACAGGAGGGTGGCTCTTTGAAGAGTTTCTGTTTCTTACTGTCAGTGTTGGGCTCCAGAGAGATAAAGAGAAAAAAAGAAAGATATGGAGAGAGAAAGTAAGAGACAAAGAGAGAATATGGAATGAGACTAACATGGCGCTGCTGGCGGTAGAGCTGGACAAGGCGGTACTGGAGATCACGCCACACTTGGAGCATTTCAGGAGCAGCCTGCTACGCGCTTCCAACGGCGGACTTCAGGACCCAATACACACACACACACACACACACACACACACACACACACACACACACATATATATATTCACATGGGGAAGATATTGACATGACACACAGAAGCAGGGAGATCCAGCCATACACCCACATTCATGCCAATACATACAATCGGCATGATGGTAAAAGGTTGAATGCAGATTGGAGTGGAATGGAATATTGGAAAATGGAATATTTTGACAATGACAACAAACCAAGTAGATAAGGACAGGGAACACGTAAAAGAGAGGAAAAAGAAAGAGAAAGGCAAAATTAAAGTAATGCCAAGAGAACAGCATCAAGCAATGAACAACAGCAACGGCAGAGTGAGATCTGTAATGACTGTCACAGCGTGAAAGTAGCTTGTGTGTGTGAGAGAAAGAGACAATGAAGGCAGGAAAATGATAAAATGGAGAGAAACACAGTAGAACGCAACCACAGATCATTAACAATCAGCAGATGAGGCAGATGGGAGCTGCAAAGACTAACCTACTTCAGCTGCTCACTGAAGTGTGTGTGTTATAGGAGTTTTTGTGTGTGAAAACACGAGTAAGACTGATGCAGAGAGAGAGGTCTCTCGTTGTTGACACACTCACACACACCTGATACCGCACATGACCCTTGATTTGTTTAGGCATTGTTAGAAAGCAGACCAGCACGTCTAGGTTGGTTTCCCTCAGGTCATTAATCAGGAAGTTCAGTTTTTAATGAAAACTTGTTACAATCCCCCTCAGCTTTATAAATAAAGGTCTGGGGTGTAAAAGTGGCACTAAAGATTTAAAGGAAAACAAATACTTTCCATATCAGTAAAAATGTGTGAATATATGAATACAAATGTGTTGTTGCATTGGGAGAAATTTTGAAATTAAAGGAAATGTATGCTAAAACCATCTGAGAAAAAAAAAATTCACCAATGAAACAAATGCATTCTAAGAAAATCTTGATATCTTAAAATCGTAAACAGTTTTCATTCTTAGGTAATTTATTTTTATTTTAAAAATAGTAATTTCAAATAAATACTGCTCTTTTGAACTTTCTATTCATAAAAAAATGCATCCAGGTTTCAACAAATATATTAAGCAGCAAAAACTTTTTCCAACATTGATAATAATAAGATCCATTATTAATGATTGAACACCTGTGTTATTATTATAAAACATAACAACAAACATTGTAATAATCCCAAACTTTTCACTTCTATTGTGTATAAACATAAACTCACACTACTGGTTGAGTCAGTGTTGCTACAGTATTCTGGGGAACACTAGGTTTATAAATGCTATACTTAGTTTTTTGTGTGCTATGTACTAAACTATGTACTAAAACCAGAAACGTTTTTTCTTTGCATTTTTTTAAAGTTTCACGTTCAGACGACAATGTTGTTGAAAGGATCCCTGTTCACATAGATCCACGAAAATGACTAAAAACGCTGTATTATTCATGCCAGGCCAGTTGGCGATGCCACTTAGTATAGAAACACTACATGTCTATAGACTGAACATGTAATATGCATGCTTGCGCATTATTTTTTTAAATTATTTATTTTAGTTTATGTTAGTGTTCTGAGAAGATGATTGAAACAGTAAAGGTAACAAAAGACATGCAGTCTTATGTCTCATAGTTGGAGAAAGTGCTCAGAACATTAGAAATATTCAAATGAGGGGGCACTCAGGGTCAGCTCACAACATTGGACACATTTATTTACCTAAACCTAACAATAAAAGCAAAATACTAAATTTAGTATCCTTTTAAAGAAAATAGAGTGATGCTTTGAGTGGCTTCTTACTGGCCCACTCAAAATTCTCTGATATTATGGTTTCTCAATTTTCAAGTTCTCTGATACCAAAAATGTATGCACCTCTTGATGAAAATAACATCCCAACATTTATTTCCATCAAGAGGTACATACCTTTTTGGTCAAGATCTTGTATTGACAAAGCAAGAGTCCAGCATCCCCCAGCACACCCCAAAGACTTTCAATGAATTTAAGATCTGGACTCAGGCTCTGGGAAGGGGAACCAATTCATGTGTGAAAATGATTCTTCATGTTCCTCCCAACCATTCTTTCACAATTTGAGCCGGGTGAATCTTGACATTGGAATATGGCCATGATGTGTCTTCCTACATGGTTAAGAAATGATAAGCTACACACTCTATCAATTAGGGTTAGGAGAACTGTTGCCAAACATATAATATGCTAGAAACATAATAATAATAATGCTAGGCTTAAGCATTTGCCCATTTAAATCCGAACAGCATTTTTTTTGGCCGGGCAGTGTATATGTGAAAGACAACATTAGAGAGTGTGAATATGGAAATGAGTCGAGCTGAATTTAAACACAGGGACATTTTTATGTACAAGCCACAAGCTGAAAAATCCATAGTTAGCCATTGCAGCTCCCAATGTGCAATGATCTCCCTTGTACATAAACATTACAGGAAAAGAAAGTGAAAAGAAAAAAAAGACAAATCAATTAGGGCAACATTGCAGAATGTCCTGGAGGGATTACAAATATCCAGTCATTGGATTAGCTCAGATCTCTGATTAGCTCCTCATTCAATTAGTAAGACCCACAGTTTCCTGCCAAGACATCGGTATGGTGGTCCACCAAAGCAATGCCACATATCTAAATGACATATTTACAGCATGCAATCAAAGCGGAGAGGCTATCCGTGCCCATTAGACACACTAATTCAGTTGCACTGTAAGCATTAAGGCCGTTCTCATGCCTTCAGTGTACTATTGGCGAAAACACGGTTATGCATCGCAATGAGCTTGACGGCAGTTGACCCGTGCGCTCATTTTAAACAATGCACTGCATTTAAAAATGGGGATTTCTGATGTGGTGGTAGTTTAATTAAAGGTGGAGGGCTGTGAGAACACTCTTAAAGTTTCCGGGTAGAGGATTCATGGAGCGGAATGGGTATATTCAATCTCTCAGTGCGGTTTAGCCTCTCGTTTGAGGTGAGGAATGTGGCGGTCCACTCATTAACACAAGTGTTTAATGGATCACTCTGCTTTGTGTCCAACCAAACAAAGGCAAAACAGAACAAGCGTTTTAAAAGCACAAGAGCTCCTTGATCCTGTCAGTATGTGCAGTTACATGAACAATGAATATACACTTAGCTAATGACAGAGCTATCAGAGAACTAGCCTGAGGTTAGCAGGCCAGCAAATCAATACAAGTCCATTAATGAAGCTGTCATATCTTGGCTTTCAGTCTGATGTTTTTCAACTTTTAGTGGTTGTGTGTGTGTGTGTGTGTGTGTGTGTGTGTGTGTGTGAGCATGAGTAATTTATTTCGCCCATACAAATATTTGACAGGATATTTTAAAATGTTAAACAGGCCAGTGGTAAATGAGTGACTTGGTGCAAATACAGAAATAGATGGGTATCATATAGCCATCGCTTTGACCTTCACTTACCCTGCTCTTTGCTTTTTGGACTTGTCTGAGATACCATCTCTAGACATGAGCTTGTTGAAGACCACTATACCAATCAGCATGTTTACCTGCAAGAAAAAGATAGAAGTAGGGTTATCTACTTTGTTATTTAAGTAGTGTTGTTTGCTAGTTAAGAACAGGGTTGTACACCATTTAGAACTGAATTGAGGATGCATTGCATTCGAATTCTAACTCTTTAAAGGTGCAGTCTGAAATATTGACAGATAGTGATTGAAATGGGTACTGCAGACTCAACGCTCGTGTGGGTTGCCAGATTGAGGACACGCATCTGCAATCGCTGACCCAGTTCGTTCACTGGCTTCCATTGCTGCAATACGCTGTGTTTTATGCCAACTGGCAACCCGGGGTGTCAAAATACTATTGGGTAAATTGGTAGTGGGCGGAAACAGACATTCCCACCTGGCACACAAAATTTAGTAGAATAAGTGGATGTAGCATTGTTCTTCTGAGAAACAAGTATTTGACCGTGGCATGTTCCCTAAATCTCTGCAAATATATTATGGTAGTTTTATACATTTTTGTACATTTATTCATTTAGCTGACGCTTTTATCCAAAGCGACTTACAATTGGTATATATGTCAGAGGTCGCAAGCCTCTGGAGCAACTAGGGGTTAAGTGTCTTGCTCAGGGACACATTGGTGTCTCACAGTGGATGCGAACCCGGGTCTCTCACACCACAGGCATGTGTCTTATCCACTGTGCCATCACCACCCACGCTTTAGTGCTTTTTTATGCTTTAGTACAGTCAAAAAATTTACATACAGCACCTTTAATTCCATTTAAAATGAAATAGCATATTAAATGCAGATTTGCAATTGTAATTCCAATGCAAGGAATAGGTATTAAAATGAATTGAATTTAAACACTACACTTTTTAACCAGAAAAAACAAAGTTTGAAAGTTTTGACAAATGCCTCAAAGTTTGAAGGTTTATAGATAGATATGTAGATATGTAGATGGATGGATGGATGGATGGATGGATGGATGGATGGATGGATGGATGGATGGATGGATGGATGGATGGATGGATGGATGGATGGATGGATGGATGGATGGATGGATGGATGGATGGATGGATGGATGGATGGATGGATGGATGGATGGATGGATGGATGGATGGATGGATGGATGGATGGATGGATGGATGGATGGATGGATGGATGGATAGATAGATAGATAGATAGATAGATAGATAGATAGATAGATAGATAGATAGATAGATGGATGGATAGATATTTGCGGCAGGTGCTGTAGATTTAAGTCTGAAAGCAAATTAGCGGTTGAGATCATGAAGAAACTGATACTTAATGCTCTCATGTTTCTCATCTGCACTCTCTCTCTCTCTCTCTCTCTCTCTCTCTCTCTCTCTCTCTCTCTCTCTCTGCAGACTGTTGTCTAGTCTGCTCTAGCCAACTGTCCACTGGACACACAGAGTACTGAAGAGGAGCTTAGACTAAGGTTATGGAAAGACCACACACATATGTGCTCCTGATACATACAGGATTTAAGCCAAAGCTTGCTGTATACTGTTTCTGTTTCTTTTGCATTACAACAGCGGGGCAGATGGCTGCGGACACAAGACCAGGGGCGTAGCACAAGATCCCGGGCCCTATGTATAGACAGTCCTGATGGGCCCCCATGTTCCAAATAAAATATATTCCAGACTTTTCAAGGGCCCTCTCTCCCCTTGGGGCCCTGGTAATCAGTACTGGTTTTACCCCCAGTCCGACGCCCCTGCACAAGACTGACGATCTCTTCCTCTTACAAGCTTATTTGTATAGCGCTTTCACAATATTTACTCTATATTGTTTTAAAGCAGCTTCACAGAAAATGCTTGTTTCGATGTAAAATCAGGAAACATTATTTTATCAGTCAGAGATCAGTGTGTCAAAGTAATAACATCTATAAACATCTATAAATCAATACAAATCTTGTGATTAGTAAACATCATGTATTCAGTTAAGCATGTTAGGTAATGATTACAGCTTGTGATCTTAACATGTTAAGTGACATCTGACTACTCTACACCAATGCATGAACTGTGGCAGATGCATTTACTGTAACTTTTGTTAAAGTAAGAATCATCAGTCTATTTCTGTTAAAGTACTCATGCTACATATTATATAACCCAGGGTGCTGGATGTTAAACCTAAAATAACGTTGCGTTTAGTTTATATATATATATATATATATATATATATATATATATATATATATATATATATATATATATTTATATATATAATTCATCATTCTAATATGCGGATTTGGTGCTCAAGAAATGTTTCTTATTATTATCAATCTATATCTAACTGCCCCCAAACTTTTGTCTACATTAACATTAACCAAGATTAATAAATGCTGTAAAAGTATTAGTATAAATTCATGTTAGCCTTTGCATTAACTAATGTTTTACCTAGCGGCTACCCAGAAATAGTTTGAGAGGAAATTTTGTCTGGACCTTCAGCATCATCGTGAGGGCCACCTGTTGAAGACCCCTGCGCTCAATCAATACTCAGCATCAGGGGCGTAGCCACCATTTCAAAAGTGAGGGGGACAGAATGTCAAGTGTAATACCAGTTTTTTTTCTTCACACTTTTGTTGAGGTTTTTGCTTAATTAGCTTAATATGCTATTTATTTTTAAAGCAATAAAACAGAAAGAAAGTTGTCCAGTTCTTTATATTGCACATGCAGGTTTTTCCTGGCTTAAAATGAGGCGGAGGTGGTAAAATCGTGATCATGTATTTTAATAAGATAATAAAATGTGTATTTTTCGTAGACCATCATATAGTCTGCTGTGGCATAGTATTTTTGTAAGTGGATCTCGGTGCCTCGGGGGGTCCGGGGGCATGCCCCCTGTTAGAAAATTTTGTACATTTTAAAGATAAATTCATTAATCTGGTGCACTTTGAGTCCCCCGAATCCACTGTTAAAAATAAATAATCCAACTGCCCAAACATATGATATTCTCTGATTTAGATATCTGATCATCACATTACAATTATTCAAATTATCAGTGTTAAGCATGATAATATGGTTAAATATCACACTGAAGCTGATTTAAAAATAACATTTACTTAAAATTAAAGTTCTTTTTTTGGCAAAATTACATTTTCTTACTAGCCTAAACAAAGTCTGTCTTACTAAACTAAAACGTTCCAATTGAAAACCTTCAAACTTCAAGCTTTTAAAACTACTTCAAACTTTCTAGTTAGGCTTTTTCAAGAGAACTTAAAGTTTGTCTACAAACTTTATCTAATTGTAAAGTGTTACCAAATTATGATAAACATCATGTACACGTCACACCGCTGCCTGATTCAAGCGGATCATGGCTGTTAATGCATGAAAATACAAATTCAGCATTAACATTTAGCATGTGTATTCTAATTTGAAGGGCTTTGATAACATATCTGTGAAAATAAAATGCATTACGAGTAAAATAGATTGAAAATATTGTATGTTTGTTCGGGTAGTGAATTTACAACAAAACCTGTTAATTTTTCAACAAGAGAAATAGGCGGAGTTATTCATCATTGTGCAACACAATTCGGATACTACATGACAACTTACTTACAGTGCTTGACTTTTTCGTGAAAAAGGAGTGAAGAGTTTTTTGCCATTTTGAACTCTATGAAACTGATGGATTCAGCGCGGGTGCGCGCATGGGCGTGACGTAGGCTAATGCACGAGTGACTGATTACCATGGAAACGTGAAAGTCACGTATGTAGATAGACTATCCTTGACTCTTTGGATTTTAAATCTCAATCTTAACACCCGCGAAAACCTCAGCTTGTCGTAGACACACTTGCCCTATGAAAAAGTGCGGGGGACGAATTTACATTGTATAAAAAGTGGGGGGGACACGTCGCCCCCGCCCCCCGCGTAATCTACGCCTATGCTCAGCATGTTCAGTCCAAGAGCATATCGAACCTACCAAGTCTAACCTGTTTACGAGTGCCGTTCGTATTCTGATCATGCAAGGCGCTTGCTAAGACAATGGGTCTCCACTTTACTATTTGCTGGAGGCAAGATTAATTATTTTTTCATTAATTAGATTTGCCTCTCCAAAGAGGGAGCTGGCATCTCCAGATGCCTAAATCTCATTTGCAGTTGTTTGTTTGAGAGGGCAGCTTTATGCCACCACCACGAAACAAACAACGCAAATCACATCTGACCATGAAAAACAATGCAAACACCTCACAGAAAACACATAGCACCTGCGACCGGGGATGGAGGATATATAAATACACACACTTTGGTCGCTTTGGTCTAATAAGCTCATCAAGTTCACTCATGCATGTTAACATGATATACTGATGAAAAATACATCTCATTAGTGACCGATTTTTCTCTTCGACTGCAGGCGTGATATATTTAAAGTGCATATTAAAGTGGGCGGTGTTCATGTTTACTAATCTAATCAATGGGAAAGCAGAGTCTGAAACTTACCAGTACAATGACAGCAGCAGGACCAACAAAAGCATAGAGAAGCCCCCCTTCCAGAGACAACCAACAACTGAAATTGAGAGAAAGAGAGAGATAAAGTGAAATATAAAACAGAAAATCACAAGGGAGAGTTGAGATAGTGTTGGCTTCAGAAAAAAAGGGGTTGGCGGGAATGAATTGCAGTTTTCATTAACCTTCAATTATTTTTCTTCAGACAAATGCAGATTAAATTAAACTTGGACTCCAACCAAATTTGTTCCCTAAATTAAGAAACTGAAGAGGGATAATTCAAATACAACCTCTTCATCATACTCCTTGTAAGGTTTCTGGAAATATCACATTGTTAAATTGCTTTCATTGCAGATCCCAAATAAAAGCTGCAAAGTTAATGGACAGTTCAAGATATTGCCTGATGAAAGTTATACACAAATATCTCTGCAAAATCTCGAAGGTCATACTTCATATACGAGCATTATTAATCATTATTTTAATAGAGCTATTTCGACATTTTGCTAATGTTCTGGTCAAGGACAATCAAACAATTTCAAATCTAGTTTCTTGTGAAATGTCAGCTGTGAAAGGACTATAGACACATGCTTTCAATCATAAATGCATTCATATGTGAAAGACTGCAGAGAAGTAAGCAGCCCAGTGGTGAGGTCATCTGAGGCGACTGACTTCCTGGCACTGTTTCCAAAATTTGTCTTTTGGTTTGAGGGGAACCCATGTGTCAAACACATCCAATAAAAGCTTTCAAAGGACACCATTGTTTTCAACTTTTGTCTCCGATTAGTCAGAGAGCTCCCTGGTTTAAATCAATTGCTTAGTGGTGCAGTAAAGACAGAAACCATTATATGCAGAGCAGCAGAAAATTGGCCCCTCTTTGAGGGAATCCATAGGAATAGAGGAAAAATAGCCCAGGGAAGGATTTGATTGTAGAAGAAGTTCTTCCAAGGTCAACGGTCAAAATTAGGCAACATTCACTAAAAACTTCCCTTTTCCAGTGTTTGTCTGGGCACCAAATTGGAGCTCAAAAGATGAAAACATCTGGCTTCGGATTAGTCGGTAAAACCCTCAGACTTTGATTTGTGTCTTAAAACATTGGGTATCTTAGCACCTCTTTCACACTTTTTAATGTTATATTTTTAATCTGATGTGCGTATGGGGCTAAACGCATTACAAGTACTGTGAGATACGTAACCATGTAGTAAAGTAATGCTAGTAAAGTAAAGTTACTTCTTCAAAATAAGTAATGCAAGTTACTTTGTTTTCACATTTATTGATCGACACCTCTCTTGTCTCCATGTTGAGAGAAATCGAGAGTAAGTGCATAGGTGTTGTGTGCGCAGTGTAAACATGATGTTTATTGTAGTTCTAGACTAAATGTAAACTTGCATTTACTCATCTCACATGCACAAAAACAGATTCAGTATTCCTCAAAAGGAATAAAAACAGTGAAATGCAAACTCCGAATATTACGCAAACCTGCTATAATTAAATATGTTAAAGGTGGGGTATGTGATGTTCTTTTTTGACATTTTTTTCAAAATCACTTGAAATCCTATTCCTAACCCACTTACAGCCACTGAGTTAGAAGCACTGAAATGAAAATGAAGCAATTTAATCATCTGTGGAACGGGCAGGACTCGAAAAACTCCAGCCAATCATTTCCAAGACCACCTAGAATCATTGGACAGTCAGTGCGTCAATCAAACGGTCGTACCATACCCCCCTCCCCCCACCCCCCTTGCGCACATGTCACCTTCGTGCGCATACTCAAAGCTTGTGACCCAGTCACATTAAGTGCAAGTCGCTCCGGTACAGAGAGAGAGAGAGTAAGTGCAATCTCGCACATCTGAGTTTTGCAGATGCATGATTGCGCGTCCATGTTCTTCAAATGGGTGGAGTCAGGGCCAGCGTTGGAAAGAAAAGAAGGTAGGTCCTTTTGAGTTGTGTATTTTCAAAATCTGCCAGCCGTTTTGCAAATCCCATACCCTACCTTTAAATAACATAAATATACTATATGCATTTAAAATCCCTTCATTAAGTAAAGTGTTGAAATTTCTTCAGCATTCTATTCTTCTGCGATCCAGAATGGCAGCACTGCTGAAATGTTTGTTCGAGCTGCGTCCTCAACTTTACAGGCATTCATTTGCATTTCCTTCAGCTTATTCATTTCACTTTGGTGTGAGGGGGCCTTTACATTTGCCAAAAATATAACTTTTATTGTTGTTGTTATTAATGCAAGCCCAGTCCAATTGAGAAGAAGTATCACAAAAGTAACGTAACATTTATTTCCAAAAAAAAAGTAACTAAGTAACACAATTAGTTACTTTTTTTCCCCCAATGGGGAAAGTTGTCTTTGCATATATTGTCTCTGCATTGTATATGTTGTACTATAATACAGATTACTCAATGTTCACATACTGCATATTTAGGAACTTCCGTATGCTTTTCCACATTTCAATAACATCCTGAGAACACCGGATACTTGATGTAACGCTCAAAATGGCACTTGATGAAAGATAAACGTCTCAACATTTTCCTTGCGAGACTACACTGCATCAGTGATACTTACTAACTTGGTGTGCCGTAACCTCTAGCCCGAGTGAAACCCACAGATACAGCGACCACAAGGGCTGGAAGACCTGCAAGAAAAACTCTATGATGAAAAAACTCAATTCATTGAAATTGAAAAGTTGAATTGCTTAACTTATTTTTAAAAAACATGGTTGCTAAGTTCATTGATATTTAAAGGATGGAACAAGTTAAACAAATGAAAATGGAATGAAAGTACATTTACGTGAATGTACGAGAAAATTGTCCACCACATTTAACAGAGGACGAGCATTGCTGAAAGGCAAATTATGAAAATCTAGAATCCCCGATCCCTGTTCCCCCCCAATAGAGCCATTAATGGCAGATGGCCTAAGGCTGAAGAGGAAGCTTACTGAAGTAATGTCCTCTCACATTGGTGACTTTCTAAAGCTTGTGCCCTTTTCATGGACAAATGCACACAGCATACATGCACACCATTCCCCCTGTGCACAGTGCCCTCCCAGACCTCAAACACGCTACTTTAGCAGAGAGCAATTCCCATGGGCATCTTTGTATGTGTCTCTTTTGAAGAGGCCAAAGTGCAGAAGTGTAAACGTTCCTGTCTGTATTCTCAAAGAGTTCTCCACAGGGGAAGTACACAGAGCACCCTACACACCCTAAACACAGGTGTTTCTGATGTGTACCAATCCCATTTTGACATATCACAGCGGTTCTTTTAAATACCCATTCATTCGGCCACTCTTCTATTGCATGGCCGCACGCAGAATTGAACTTCCCGCTCCATCAGCAACTCCACCTGTAGCATGGGTTCTGTGATCTAATCTGATATGTTTTGTGATAGTCTTCAGTAATATTGTAATCATCCTTCCTCATGTATTTTGGCTTAAATTAACTCGTCTTAACTTTTTGACTTGCTGCTCTGCTCGCTCTGTCCAGGCATGGATGTGCACATGGTGTTTGTCCAGAACAGAGCCATACAGCCAACGCTAACAGTATGCATTGCCAAAATAATAAAATAAACTGTACATTTGACATACAGTAAGTATTCCTGACTGAACTGACATCTTAGTTGCTGATACTACAAGAGCCATGGGCCACAGCATCAACGGGGATCTCATTGTTGAAAGGTATTGCTCAAGTGTTACTGTGTTTTGTTTCCGGTGTTATCTTTCAAATGTATATTTGATATATTTCAGTTCACAAAGTGTAAAGTGGCATGTTCTGTACACTGTACGCAGTACATGCAAACATGTATTGGAAACTCTCCAATAAATGTAATTGAAATGAAATGATTTCACAAAAAATACTTCATTGGTCTTCCCATCTTGAGATTGAGGAAGGTGTGCTTATTGGTCCTTGATTACAATGTTGCATACAGTGACCTTTACTGTGTCGAACCCCATCCTCCGCTCCCCTGTCTGTGTCTGTGTGTGTTTCCTGGCCGTCTCTCTATTGTGTTCGCCAGTACAGTCAGGGAGGCCAGCTTTACTCATGCGCTAATTAGACCTATCCATTCTTCTCGCTCTATGTCTGCGTGCCACGTCCACACGTAATGAGCTCTCCTCTGAAATATTCATGTAATTAACAATGCTCTGATTAACTCTGGAAATTAAAGGCAATTAAAGAAACCCGGGTTTAGAGAACAGGATTGAAAGACGTGGGATGAGCGGGGATCCAAATGCCACTCTGGAGGAAGAAATGAGTGACACGATGAGAAACATGAGTTTTCTCTGATGGAAGGTGTGATTGAAAATTGATTGGCCTTTCAAAAGTAGCTGTGTATTATTTTTGTTTTTCAGGCAGCTTAAAAATCACACATAAACATATAAATCATAAAAAATAGAAATACAAAAACAGGTATTCAGAGCATTTAAACATTAGATGCGTGTTTTTAAGGCCTTTTTTAGGCAAATGTGGTTTTGATGTTTTTGCTGCAAGTTCTAACAAAGTGATCAGTCATGCAAGGAAGCTTGTTTCCGCCACAGAATAACACATTTTAAAAGATAATTGCGAGATATAAATCAGATTTGTGAGATATAAAGTCAGAATTGAGTGATATAAAGTCGCAATTACGTGTTATAAAGTCAGTATTGCGAGAAATAAACTTGCAATTCTGATTTTTTATAACATTTCGCAATTCTAACATATTTTCTCAGAATTGTGAGATATATAAAGACAAATTCTAAGGAAGAAAAGACTGACTTTTTTCCTCAGAATTGCGATATCTCACAATTGTACTTAGTCAGTAGAATGTCTGTTGGAGGACCATCACAATAAAGTGTTAGCAGATTTAGTTTATATCTCACAATTCTGATTTTATAACACGCAATTGCGACTTTAAATCATGCAATTCTGACTCTATATCTCCCATTGCGTGTTCTAAAGGCAGAATTTGCGAGATGTAAAACGCAATTATGAGAAAAAAGTCAGATTTGTGAGATAAAAAGTCGCAATTAGCCTACCTTTTTTATTTTTTATTCTGTGGTGGAAACAATCTTCCATAGTCATATGACTTAGGTGATGTAATAAAAAATAAATATATATAAAAAAAAAAAATACAGGGAACATTGAATTATTTTTAATCTTTATAAATTGTATACCTTTTTGTCAATTTCGACACTTAATGAATTCATATTTTTTTATACCATGGTGTTGCATATGATATTAATTTAATGGCTTTTGGCCTAATGGATAAGACAGTTAGAGATAAGACAACAAACGATGGGGAGAAAAAAGATTACATAAGCAGGATTCGAACTACAATTACAACCACGATCTGAGCATGTACACGACCAGCCAGGCCACATACGACGATATCCATATTTCACATTCTGAGTAACACGAGTCATTTTCTGACATCTTAGTTAGAAACCCATCTACAACCAACTCCCTGTGGGAGGGAATCCTATTCTGCAATATCTGCAAAGGGCATCTATGAATTAATGGAAGTGATGGTGGATCAATAAGTTACAAAACATGTACGTGTGCCATTGCAAGTGCTAGAATACCCTTTCAGATCACGCCTGTGTTAAGATGGTGGCACACAATGCATTTCTTATCAACGATCGGACATCTACGTCTTGCAACGTAACACTGAGCTCCCGTGGAATGTTTGTGGTGTGTCATTGGGCTCCATTAAAGCAAACTGACATGGCAGACAATCTGATGTGATTGAATTGATAAGAACTGGCATGTTACACTCATATGGAGGTCAAAAATTTAAGGTTAAGACCTTCAGTAACATCGGTTTTGACCTTTAATGTTAGTTTCTGGTGTGTGTGCGGGTGTCCTACCCCAGCCCAGGCACAGGAAACGCTTCCGAATGAGGCGGGACCTCATCTTGCCAATCACGGCCAGGTAGGATTGCCACGCTTCTGTCAAAACCCAGCAGAAAGAAGCCAGAAAGAAGAAGTGCAAAAAGGCAGCGGTCACAGTGCACAGTCCCTAGAGACAAAAGAAGTAAGGAGAAAAAAAACCAGAGGGAAATGAAACGACGGAAAGGTGCGACAGAAAGAAGTACAGAAAGCAAGAAGAGGTGCAAATGGCTCTCAGCTATTTGTTATCGAGAGAGAGAGATAAAGTGATTGAGAAGAAGAAGTGGGAAAGAGCCGCGGACGTTAAAGAACGTCGGGTAGACACTGACTCAGTTCCATTGTGGTGTGCAAATTATCTATATAATTATATATATATATATAATTATAAAGAGCATCCTTCCCATGCTTTTTCCCCTCGCAGACAGTACTTCAAATGTGAAAATGGGTTTGTTACAGGTTGAACGAGTTCTAAGGAATAAGGCAGGCTGGAATTAAAGAAAAGTAGGGTTTAAGTAAGCGGCGAACGCAAATGAGAAGCGGTAAGCAGAGTATCTCGCTGGGGTTTTATACAATAATGAGGTGCATATTCTAATGCTAAACACTGGCTCGCTCAGTAAATGACCCCGGGAATGAGAAGGATTTCACACTATTCATGGGTCCTGAAATGAAGCTTATCTGTACATTCTTAAACTAATGGTGAATATGAGAATTTAGTGAAATATTAAGTCTGGATTGAGGGGGAAGGGGTCCCGCGAGTTCTTTTGGTTCTCTTCAGGTTTCTTTGAAGCTCTGAGCGACAGGTTGAGTTTAAATGGCAGCACTTATTTTTCAGGTGCCTCTGTAGTCTATCTCACGCTCTCTCAGTGTGACAGTCACGGCTGACACAAAGCTGACCCTGCAGCGGCTTCCACGAGTCTGTCTGCTACACGCGCCGGCCTGAGTTTCTCAAATTCTATCAAGGCCACTTACATAATGTCATGACAGCCTGGAGAGAGAACAAACGCCCGTTACCTGTACCACAGACAGGTATATTTTTGTATATCCAATTTATTTTGCGAATTTCAATTGAATTTGAATGTACGTAGCAAACAGGACTCAGAATTGTAATATCAATTTAAGTAGAATTCGAAAAAACAGAGCCAAACAACACGAATAACTAAAAGTTGTTCTTTCTGAACTCTTTCTCTCAGACACACACAAATGTGCACAGATACTTACCTTACTAAGAGTTTGGGACTGTCCCACCAGTATAAGCACATTTGAGGCCAGTATGGACAGGCAGAAGTTCACCAAAATGATGGACCTCTCTGAGCGAATGTACCTGAGAATCAAAGAAAAACATGAAAAACACACACTGACAACTTTAACAGCAACTGTCCGGCAGTTATGACAGTATTATCTTTACAAAAGCTTGATGCCATAAAGGTAAGGGATCCATTTATCAACATCCATTTATCATATTTTTCACTCCATTGAACACTGACAACTTGAGCAGCATCCTAGATAACCTGCAGATGAACTCCGAAATGCAAGCACCGGTGAGCAAAATGTCTTCATCCGCTATTTGAGCTTTAGCCAGTTCTGCTCAAGAGGACAATGACATGCGTTCCCTGGATCAATGGTCTGAGTGATAGGGGAGAACACTGATAAGCTTTTGTTGGTGTGGCAGATGCACTAAGCTTGAAGAGAGGACATATCTTCCCACGACCTGCTATGGAATTATGGGGAAGGGGATGGAAATTGCTTGGATCCAACGTATTTGGATACTTAACCCTTAACACCTATATAATTGTATTATACGTATACCAAAATATTGAACACACTATAATATAAATATTATTTAATATAAATTATGTAGCACAACATGCTTTTCAAATAAATTGTCTCACACCTAAAAGTTTGTGCATATCCTGTTCATTTTTAATAAATTAATACTTTTCTAAAGGCAATGACATTAAATTGATCAAATAGTAAACACTTTTACATTTTTACAAAGAAAATTTTAAATAATAATAATAAAAACTATTAAGCAGCAAATCAGAATATTATAATGATTTCTGAAGGATCATGTGATCTGAAGACTGTGGTAATGATGCTGAAAATTAAACTTTGACATCACAAAAACAAATTACATTTTAAAATATATTCAAATTTAAAACAATTATTTTAAATGATAATATTATTATCACACTACTAGTGTTTTACTGCATTTATATATATATATATCTATATATATAAAAATAATATATATATAATATAGTAAAATGGGACCATAATTTGAAAAAAATTCAGAGTCATAAATACTTGACTAAGCGCCCGGCCTTTTTCTGGACGTCGTGTTGGCAGATCATGTGACCATCCCAGGCCATCTGCCACACTGAGCTGTTAGCAGCCACGCTAGCCTTCACTAGCACTCTCCACATAATCCTGTCCCGCCACAGGAAGCTCCCGCCATCCCTCATTTGTTCCCAATTATTGCTAATTGCAGTTTTGGCCCACTCTAGATCTACCCAATGCCAGCTGCTCGATCCTAGCCCGGGCAACCCCACGTGGGAAGCTGAGCAAGTCTGAACAATGAATCTTTTAAGGTATAAGTGTACCTGTGAGAGCACCGGGATGCAGACAAGGGGAATGGTGCACGGTAATATCCTATTATCATCAGAGGACAGCAGAACCTGGAAGCTACATTCAGAAATTCCTCTGTAGAATTGTGGGTTAGTGAAGGGCCTTACTAAACTCACCTCCAGAAGGCAGCGTAGATGAGCAGCAGAATGAGTAGAGCCGTACAGGATATGCCACAGCCCACCATGAGGGGCACAGACGGCATACTGGAGGGCCCCATACCCTGGGAAGAGATAGATGGAGAGAAGGACGATTAATAATTGTAAATGTAGGTGATAACACAATTAGCCGGTCAACAATGCAAAATAACAATCAGCCTGAAAAAGTTTATTTTGCGATAATGACCAGCTGACTGTACTTAATCCTGCTAAATCCATGGCAATGAACCAAACAAATAAATGAACAAGAAATGTTAGAACTATAAAACAAAATAGAAAACAATTATTTTAAATTGTAAAAATATTTTCACGAAATTACTATTTTAACTGTTAAATAAATGGTCGGGAAAAATGGTCGGTGCACCCGGCGCATGGTCTAAAAGGGTTGTCCCTATTCTCTTAATGAGTAATGGGTGTGTTTTGGGGGTGACGTGCAATACACCAATCAGAGTGTTGATACGCTATTTACATGACGCAATTTGCAAGTGGAAAGACTGAACGCTTTTCCAGAGAGAAAACGGATCTGATCGTGAGCAAGATTAAAGCGCCCAAGAAGACCATCAACGGCACAAGCCGGATTCCACCATACACAATAATAATCTTTTACGTTGTAATCCTTTGATGTTTAATATTTGGCTAGTTTGTGTGCTGCTGGCACACAAACTAGCCAAATATTAAAGGGCTGGCACACAAACCCTATGTGTGTAATAAGCAGAGTGTAATAAGCAGAATGTAATGTGCCCTTTAAAAAAAAAGGTTTCACCAGGTTTCAGTTGGTCAATGGCGCAGTTGCCTCAAAATAGCAACGCGCCAACAATGCGCCTGAACACACCTCGTTTTCAGACCAGCAGCCCATGGGCGAACAATGCATTTAAACAACGTGGCGCAGGATGTGAAAATGATAACTGCGTCAGGCTGAAACTAGCATGAAACACTTGCGTCGCACCTGGCGCTGCATTGCGCAAAGTGTGTGATAGTGCCCAATGTGTGTGAGAGTGTATATGAAATGCGAGTAAAAACTGCAGAGAGAGAAATCAGATTCTGCAAACACTTGACAAACAGCTTCAGGTTGGGAGAAGGATACAACGGCAGAGAGAAAAAATACAGAGGGGTAGTAGTGAGAGGATTACATTCTGCTCAGGTTAAAGCTAAAGGCCAAGGGTCTTCTTTCCAAACAGCCTCATGCGCCTCCATCTTCTCTTTCACTCCTGGGCTCATTTTCTCATTTTCCCCACCAGCTAGATTCTCTTCTTAAACTGGACATTCATCCCCCATCAGCCCTTTGGCACTTGTGACCCCTTTGCCCCAGCTTATTAAGCATATCTGCCTAGAGAAGGGTTACTACGGGTGAACACAAGCTTCATATTTATGGATTGACCCACCTACTCAGTCCTACCATCAAGAAGTGTGTGGTGATCTGTGTAACCACACATTTCCTCTGAGGTAAAAGTACAGTTCAGGGTTCAACTTAATGGTACATGCACAAGTACAATGAAATGTGTATATGCATATATACGCACGCTATTGTCAAATGTTTCGACAAATTCAAATGCATGCTGCTTATAATCTTAAAAATATGTATGTCTTATCGATAAATGCATGGAATTAAGGGATGCAGACAAGTAGACGATCTGCCCAAGCATGATATATTTTTTAAATATACTACTACTACTATATATTTTAATAATAATAATAATTGTTGTTAATAATAATAATAATACTTTACTATTGTAGTAATTATAAATAATGAGTAGATGTGTACAAACTTTTGACAGGTAGTTGTTTGCAAAGACAATATGTTAAACTTAAATACAACTAAATAGAACGAACGAACGATCGATAGATATATTGATAGATAGATGTTTAGATAGATAGATAAAGAGATAGATAAAGCAAAATACTGTTCGAACGGACGATAGTGCAAACGATAGATAGATAGATAGATAGATAGATAGATAGATAGATAGATAGATACATAAAAAATAAATAAATGAATAAAACAAATAAAATAATAATAAAAAATAAAATAATAAAATAAAATAAAATAAAAATAAAATAAAAATAATGCCTCTCAACTGCCTGTCCAGTTTTGAAGGAATTATATGTGGTGGCGTAATCAGTGAAGAACATTTTGACATTTGTGCCTTCCTGCTCTCCCAATAAATTGCATCTTCACACAACGTGTTACACTGTCATGTGAACTACAGGGGGGTCTAATCACTCAGACACTAATGTGCTAATGCCCCCATCACCAGCTCTTCACAGCACATCATTATGGTGGATCAGCCTGTAATCATTATACAGGTCACAGTATTCCTCTTTGAAACTAGAAACATATTAGAACCATACAGGAGTGAGTAAACCCTACTGCTTTTTTTTGTCCGTTTTTTTTTTACTACGCCACGTTTTTATTTTAATCATTTATTTTTCTGTAAATGCGTTTCTCATTTACCATCCCTGATAGGTGTAACATCTAAGCCCAGATTGGAAATCCACACTTTTATTCATATTTTCTGTGCCCCTTTTGGGAGATAATAATTCTGTGGCAATCTGCAGAGCTTTCTACCATCTGGTTGACATGATTAAAGTCTTCCACAATCAGGGACACAGCATCAGGGTAGGTACTTTCAAAGCTCGAATGCCTTTTGTGACATACATCTGAGTGAAGCAGCTTCTCGAAGGAGAAAAAATGTAGGGTTGAAAAATGTATTTTGTCCATGGGGAATTGATTGGATGGTTGTGGTTTGCTATTGGTCGATCTTATGTGAGTGACATGTTGTCCCGCCCTCGTGCCAGTAAACACATCATCAGAGAAGAGAATTTATAATAAATTTCATTTATAATAAATACTGCAATATTCCATAAATAAGAATTGTCTATTTTGGTTTCATGGTGACTTTATTAGTATATAGTTTAGAAAATGACGCTTCCAGATTGGTGCAGAATATTTATTTAACAGTGAGATTTTCCAGGTCACTTCAGAATAAGTAATGAGGACACCATGAATTTTCAGTTAGACATACACCTCATTAGCTGGTCTCATCGCATTCTCCAACATCATTAACAGATGTTTTTGCATTTTATGTTCTGTGAAATTTCGCAAAGCTTTCAATTTAGCGCCCACAAATTTCATGTAGGCCTACCTCTTAAAGAAACACCAACTTTAAAAGACTATTGTCGCCTAATGTAAATCTCTGGGTTGAAAGTGAATGGATGTGATTCATGCTGCACTGATTGTCAATTCAAATGTAATTGTTGTAAACAAATGATTCAATTTGATTCAGTTCAATACACTGAACAGTGATCCGTTGAGGCAGCTTTTTTAATACTTGCACTCTAATGAATAAGATAAAACAAATAAAGTAATGGTATCTTAAGAGAAACACTAAGTGTAGTTCATGTTCACAGACTCAGAGCAGTCCCACACCACTCATCTGCTCTGCTTTGTATCCTGCGGATACAATCTTCCTCTTCAAGTTGTTGGAATAGGAAGCGCAGACTGATGATCTGTCTGGCAGTCATGTGTGATAGTGGTGTGGCAGTAATCAAGAGCATTCTTACATGCTGGTAATATTTCAGAAGAACAGTCGTGCAGGTTGGCATGATTAAAGTCTCCTGCAATCAGGGACACAGCATCAGGGTAGGCTCTTTCATAGATGTTAAAGAAATAGTTCACCCAAAATTGAAAATTCTGCCATAATTTACTCATGCCGTTTCAAACAGAAGATATTTTGAGAAATGTTTCAGTGTTGTTTTCCCCCAAACAATGGAAGTCAATGGTGACCAACATTCTACAAAATAGATTCTTTTGTGTTCTGCAGGTTTGTATCCTCATGATGACATCATTTTTTATTTTATAGTGAACTTACTGATTTGATTACATACATGACATTGAATAAAAATCCTGAAGAAATGCTGTTATTTAACAGTGAGATTCCATGTTGGAACAACAGCAAAATCAGAAAACCAGGAGCTTAACATGAGACATATGCCACCTTTCAATCTATGCGATCTGTCTGATCTGCACAGCTTTGTATTAGGGGTCAGCTAGAGCGTGTTGAGACAGAGAATCTAGCAATACGTGATAAAGGCTTAACCTCTGTTCATCTCATGGTCAGCACGCTTGAGAAAAGGATGCTCAAAAATGTCAAGAGTCAAGTAGGCCACCAAGATACATCTTTCAAACTAGGCAGGATAAATCCTATAGTGGGGTTCAAAAGTCTGAGATCACCAGATAAATGATTATAGTTTTGTAATATAAAGGTAAAAACAAGTCAAATCAATGAATACATGTAAAATGAATATAAAATAAATACATTTAAAATGAATAAATAAATCCATCCGTCCAACCTGATAGATACAGTACTCTCATGTTAAGCGATATGTAGCATTACATATCTAACTATATTATTGCCCAGTTCTTTGTATACATTTGGATATATAAGTAAAACTTCATCCACATACACACAGTACACTCATGTACAGTTAGTGTTGGAGAAAGTTTCTTTTAAAAGTATAATGAGTTACAATATTGTGTAACTGTAACTAACTTAATTGCATTGGTTACGTTTTATGGAGAGTAATGTATTGTTACATTTGTGATCATTTTGTCACATTTGTGTATTGTTACATTTGTGATTTCTGAATTTTCCGGCTTTCTGTGTTTTCATTGTTATAGGATAAGTAGCACATCTTCTGAAAGAGTAGGCACAGGCACAAAAAAAGGAGCAGAAACAAGCGATAAAAGCATTGCTCATGCACGTTGTAGTCTTTAAAAAAAAAAAAAAAAACAATTATCAGCTTTTTGTTCAAAATGTTGCTTTTTTATAACACTTACCAACATTCAAGTGTAGACAAAAAAATAATGCATGAAGCTACAATAATTGTTTTTTTTTTTAAATGGTAAAACAAAGTAGCTTACGTTACTTATTTAAAAAAGTAACTAAAATATTTTGTTGTAAATTTAAAATTAATGTGATGCTTTACTAGTTACTTGAAAAAAAGTGATCTGATTATGTGAACAAAGTTACTTGTAATGCATTACCCCAACACATATATACTATTTAGCATATCTCAACTTCTTGATTGCTTGTATCGTTGCAAAAAATAAACAATATTATTATTACATTAATGATTTTATAATGATGTTCTGTAAAGCTGCTTTGAAAGTGTAATGTGAAAAGCACTGTTGTACATTTTGGATGGATGGATTAAATGACAGATAGATAGATAAGCAGAACGATAGATAGATAGGCAGAACGATAGAACGACAGACGGACAGACGCCTCGGTAGAATCTCTTCTCCATGAGTAAAGCACTTGACACGACATCTCTAAAAGGCCACAGCTAAGTTTTAAATAAATAACACTGGAAGCTCTTTGGGAGAGCCTGTGAAATGGCTACAGGTTTGAGTTTATAAAGCTTGCAGCAGTTTATAATAAGCTGTGAATTGGCTTGAATGTGAAGTCCTCATTCATGCACTTACAGCTCAATTGGCCTCCTGGTGTGGACCGGTCAGGCTTCCACACAAAGCATTTATGACTAAACAGCATTCGTGAACAAAGACCCTGGAGCGTGTGTGTGGGTTGTGGGATTGGCCTCCCAACAGCGCCTACTGTGTGTGCACATCTGTTCTGTGTAAGCCTGTGAGAGTGTTTATGTGCAAAGGAAAGGTAGACAAGGGAAAAAGAGGCTATTAAACAGCTTAGAGAGTGTGAGAGAGTTTGTAGCTGGTGGAGGTATGGTGGCAGTGTTTATACTCAAACTGGCAGGTGTAGGTGTAACAGGTGGCACTAGGAGAGGTGCTGCCAACCTTCACTCTCATCTTTTGCTTAGCCTATTGTCCCTGGCATATTAATTGCCAACATTATGCCTCTGCCGGATTCAGTTTGGCAATTTTGACCAATCTAGTATGCCAGCGGCCTGAAAAATTACTATAGGTGTTGTCTCTTTCACAGAAATGCCATTGCAGAGCCGGCCCGAGCCTTTTGGGGGCCCTAAGCAGAATTTGATTTGGGGGCCCCCTCCCACTACGCGGAGTCACCTGTGCTTGACGATTATTGACAGAAATATCACACAACAATGATACATTATAAATTAATACAGTGAGGTTATGTATAAATACAAAATAAATACTTAATAAAAAATAGATTGCCTACTTAAATATTTTTTTTTTTACTTTTACTTTACTCTTTTACTAACTCTTTGAAACTTATTAAAACAAACTGTCTCAAAACATATCAAATAAATTATTTGCTAAAATAATGACAACTGAGAAATCAAAAACATAATAAGAGCAAGGGTTCAACAATGACAATTATTGTTGAAAACTGTAAAAATATTATTATTTCTCAACTGTCTTAATACAGTGTAACTGTCCACAAAGTCTTTTTTTATTAGTATTATTGTAACAGACTTTGTTAGATTGTACATGACAGAATCCAACAAAGTCTATTACTTACCGGTAATGTACTGGCGCTCGTTGTATATGTGTGTGTATGCAATGTATTTTTCCCCTCTGGGCTTGCCGTAGATAGGAAAGGTTCAATTGCTGCACAAAACATACCGTAAGTAATCATGCAAACATACTTTTATATTGCTCTTTTTTTCTCCTCCTCTGTCATTTTCTTCGTTCTATTTTCGGCACCAGAGGGATACGTCCTTTTTTGTGACATTGCTTAACATTACCGCGAGTCCGCGACTATGCGCAATTGCGCACGAATTGTCTATGCACGCGCGAGGTGTCTAGATTATGCGACTTGAACGCTGGCAGACACAGCAGCAGTTGTAGGGAGGTATATTGATCATGAAATCAGAATTTTCTTTTATTGTCTTTAATTATTCATTCATTCATATTAATTCATTCATTTATGTCACTTGTTTAAGTTATCTAAAAAAATATTTTTCGATTTTTCGACTCGATTGGGGGGCCCCCTGGTGGCCAAGGGGCCCCAAGCAGCCGCTTAGTTCGCTTATGCCTCGGGCCGGCCCTGTGCCATTGGCAGGGTAGATGAGAGGATTGCACCGGTCCTGATGTGAAAATGAAAACACAGAAGGACTATGGGTATATATGGGAGAATAGAGAACAACAGCTGGGTTTTGAAAGCAAAAAAAAACAAAACAAAAAAAACAACAAAGTTTTTCAAAATAAAATATATAACTCTTTCAAGATAGACTAAACATGAGCTCAAAAGTTGTCTGATGATAAATTACCATTAAAAAATTTGGGGTCAGTAAGATTATTTTAAAAATGTGTTTTGAAAGAAGACTCTTATGCTCACT
The DNA here is from genome assembly GCA_030578255.1 of Tiaroga cobitis. Taxonomy (NCBI): domain Eukaryota; kingdom Metazoa; phylum Chordata; class Actinopteri; order Cypriniformes; family Leuciscidae; genus Tiaroga; species Tiaroga cobitis. Next base: position 6,087,208 of record CM060609.1, on the reverse strand, counting down.
TATGCTGCATTCATTTCATTGAAAATACAGGGGAAAAAATGTAATATTGTGAAATATTATTGTAATTTTATTATAATTTAGAATGACTTTCTAATTTATTCCTGTGATCAAAGCTGAATTTTCAGCATCATTTACTCAGTATTCAGCCTCACATGATCCTTCAGAAATCATTCCAATATGATGATTTGATGCTCAGGAAATATTTCTTATTATTATCCATGTTGAAAACAGTTGTGCTTCAGGGAAACAGTTTAAATGTATAAGGATTATTCGATGAACAGAAAGAAAAAAACAAACAAAAAAGAGCATTTATTTGAAACCGAAATCTTTTAAAATGATAAATCTCTTTACTTTCACTTCTGATCATTCAGTGCGCTTGATGAATACAATTATTAATTTCTTTCTTTAAATAAAATAAATAAACAAATAAATAAAATCTTACTGAACCCAAACTTTTGAATGGTAGTGTGTTTTAGTAGAAGCTACAAGTCAGTGTTCTTTTGTGTGTGTGTGTGTGTGTGTGTTAAATCACGTTTAATAACCAAATTCCCAGTAAAAAAAAAAAAAAGCATTCTACCTAAACTCTCAAACTATTTATGTATTCATATATTCAAATATTTTGCTAAACAAACTTCAAATACCTTCTTTTTATACTCAAAATCACTACTAGTCAAAATCACTACTAATCACTCTAATCACTATAAGTCAATAGTTTTTGTACCATTGTTATTGATTTGACTAATCATTCCCAATGATTCATGGGATACTCAAAAAGTCAATTTTCACATTATGAAAAGAATGCATCCAATCAAAGTTTGTAACACGGTGAATTTGCAGGTTTGGTTCTTTACTGAAGAAAAATGATTGTAAAAAAGACTTCAAGGCCACTGAAAATATATGAGGTCACTGTTTCACTCTATGAGAGTTATTGAAATAAAAAGAGAGAGAAAGAGTATTCTTGCTTTGGGAGCTTTAGCAGAGGCCTAATTTCCAATTCACCACCACAGCTCCGACAGATGTGTGGGCGCTAGACAGCACGAGGTGACAACAGAGTAAAAACAACCAAAACTAATTAATGAAAAGGAAGAATCTCACATAAAAAAAAGAGAGATGGAGAAGGACAGCAACCGTTTTAAACAAACTGAATAAATGCGTATTATATATATTGTATAAGGACAGCTTCTAAGCCTTCAACTGATGCCATGTTGCACCATAACAGCATGAGTCTTCACACTGAACAGTCAATGTTGCGTGTCACTTTTGCATGTCAAGTGACAGTAAAGACATCCATAATGTTACAAAGTATTTATATTTCAAACGAATGCAGTTCTTTTGACCTTTCTTCTCATGAAAAATTCATGAAAAAAAGTGTTACCGTTCCCACAAAAAAACACTGATAAAAATAAGAATAACGCTGCCTTCACAAGCAATCAGAATTATTGTAAATACAAGTTTTCTAGTCAGAATTTGGACATGGATGCCCTCTCAAGTTATAACTGGGAAGCTCAGAGATCATTTTGATGTCCGAGTTTCCGATTTGGGGGTCTCAAAAACGATTGCTTATGTGACTGGTATTATTTATTATTTTTTTCCACAACAGTTACATCACATTGTCTTGTCATTCCATTTGTGTATATTTACAGTACATATATAAATAACCATTTGAAGCATATTGTCTGTGTTATATAGCATGTATTTAAATGAATGTAGATCGGTGAATGTTTATAGCTGTCAACAAATGAGACGCTACATTTTATTCAAAATTAAATATCTTCAACATAGCTTGGGTTTAATAAGATTTTCCCAAGAAATAGGCAAGAATAGAAATGATGTTCTTTCCGACAACAAAGCACTTTAATGCGACAAGCTCGTAATCACAATTTCAGAAGAGGGAAGTAGGAAATGTCCAATAGCACGTGAAGTCAGCGTAACAAGCACCAAATCATCATATTAGAATGATTATTGAAGTATCATGTGACACTGAAGACTGGAGTAATGATGCTGAAAATTCAGCTTTGCATCACAGGAATAAATGACATATTAAAAATATATTAAAACAGTCATTTTAAATTGTAATAACATTTCAAAGTGTTACTGTTTTTACTGTGTTTTGGTATTAAATGAAGTAAAAGATCCTTAAAAGAAAATCTTCCCGACCCCAAAACTTTTGAACGTTGGTGTATGTCATACTGTAAGGTTCGAAACAAAATATTATTTATATTAGCCCAGGGAGCAGAGACATCAGAAGCTGGCTTTAATGTAACAGCCCGAAATTATTTAAAAACATCTAACAAAATTAAAAATAAAACGTATTTATAAACAATTTTTTTTTATTTTAGGAAAACAGAGAAACGGTGGCTGGAGTATTTGTGCAGCATATCGAAAATAGAAACGTGTCGTTGCTTTGTTCATCATACTGTGAGTGATCTAGTTTTATCAAGTCACAACATGCCACATAGAAATATATTAATAGTTCAAACAGATCATTTACTAAAGGCACCAATCATCCCAAAACAAATTCTCTTTGATATTCACGCACAAATAAATCTGCCTCCTTCTTCCATCTGAATCACATGCACATCTTTTAAAACTCAAACCTGGGCCTACTTGACTCTCAAACACCCATTTTCAATTATTCAACTGATATGAGGTGAGATTTAATCACAAATGTCGTCCGTTGAGGGGGTTAAATGATCACATGCCATGTCCACAGAGAACCCGGTGCGGTAGAACCTGTTCTCGTTCACGGGCCTACAGCCCTAAGCGGCCATACCATAAGACTTGTCCTAAAAAAAAGCATGTACCACAGCTCCCATTGGCTCTGAGGGCCACAGACGGCACGCATATTACATAGGGAATTATAGGCCGTCTATCCCAGCACACCCTATGGCAGAGTGAAGCTCCTCAGCAAATAAAAGTAATGTCTATTTTCAGCCCAGGCACTTTAACCTACTTCTCCAGCCTCACACGCTGCACAGCCACCATTTATCCCTGATCTCTCCTCTCCCCGTTCCTTCTCGCTCCGCAATAACTCATTATGACAATAAGAAACGCACTTAGCGGAACCAGGGAGAGAGGATGAGGGAAAACAAGAAAAACCTAACATGAACTTAGTCAGACTTGGCATTAATCAAACGGTTGAAACTCTCCGAGGCGTATCGTTCCCTCATCTAAGCCCTGAGACCTTCGAGAGCAAGCCTTGATCTGCTGTTCAGGTGCGCGTCGACCGCTCCACCTGATTCACGCCCACGTCAGGAGAGACGGGGTGCCATTTTAGCATATGCTAACGCTCTCCTTTAAGTTCCCCGGACACTTGTTATCCTTGAAATGGTTGGGAGAGAAACAGAGTGGTGGGACTTTTCGTCAGGGCGACGGCGCATGATGTGAGCCTAAAGCCCAAAACAGCGTGCTGATCAATCATCTTGATCCAAACCCACCAGGAGCTTCCCGAAACAGGATGACCCAAGAGCTTGCTTGGGTGTTGCTAAAGCTTATAGAACTGCATGGACCCTTTTCACATTTCCAGGGTTTTCAGAAGCTCATAAGTAGTTGGGTAAACTTCTATAGTGGTGAGCGTAAACTACAACAAATACTTTTGCATTCCCATTTGGTCATTTAAAAAAAAAAATGGACAAAATGGCCAATCAATGTGTCCACAAATCAACTAATATGTTCACATAAAGGCACTAGCATTGCACATCCTCATATTATGTATTACTGACTGCACTGTCAAGTCTATCCTGAATGGCCTTTTCGGACAATACAATTAAGAATGAAATGGTCTTCAATTATTGCGTTTCTGTCACCATTTGACGTTTTCCCCCTCAAACAACGCAACTACTCTTTCTACAATGCGCTGCATTTCCATGAATGTACAAAGCATGTGAATAAGATGCACACGAATGGCTGTTTCTCTAGCTGTAACATTCTAACATCGCATTGTTTCACACTGTACACGATTGGCATGTCAAAAGCAGTGCTAACCCTTGCTCGGAATCAGGGTTTCATAACCCTGGGTAAAACGCGGTGCTAACCCCGCTTCTAAATTACAAGAGTGAAATGTTCCTTTACCTGGTGTTAAAAGTGGGGTTTAGAACAACAATAACCTGGGGTTAAGCACAGTGTGAAAAGCCCCTAAGTGTAGTGTTATGAAAACACAAACGTTGCTAGAATTCTGGTGTATCTGTGTAAATGCATCATCACAGTCTTTGAAAAGGGTCAATTATACAAAGGTGTTCAGCAGAATAAACCGGTTCACATGCTGCAATTGGGAATTAAATGAACATGCAAGAAGGGACAGTTCGCGTAACAAAATTGAGCTGGTGTGTGTATCGGCCAGGAGAGCAGCTATGCTTATTAATGTGTGAGGAATCGCATCACCTCAGCTGAGACTTACACTAGGCCGTGTCCTAATGAGAAAGCATCTTAACCTGTGCCAGTGTCATGGCAGAGACTGAGCCTTTCACTGCGAGATACTGCGCACTTTACCTCTCCTGTTGGCAAACTCTCTATGCTTCATTTCATTCATCTATTTGGGGGCGGTGTAGTCTAAGGGATACAAATATGGACTGGTAATCAAATGGTTGAGGGTTCAAATCCTGTAGTAATTTATTAGTGGTCATGTTCATTAATATCTTTTTCAAGATGTCTAACACTATACTGATGTAACACATGTAGGCTAACTAGATTTGCATTTCCTGGATGAACTACCAATCCTGGCAGCAAAAGACATCGAAAGTGTTTTAGTTCTGCGTAAATGAACAAATCAAGAATTTGAATCAATTAAACGGACAAAGAACTTCTGGAGAATTAATACAATTACATTCAGTAAGTATGAATATATTAGTCAAGTTAGGATTGTAATGTGATCTACGATGTTAGCCATTCCAGCGTTTCGTCACACGTTCCATTTACAATCATGACGACTTCTCCCTTGTGGCTTCATAGTAGTCCATGACATGCACACTTGGCTTTCTAACTCACTGTTTTTTTAATACTGTCTATTCGGACATAGTACTTGTTTTTTTTACATAGTATTTGTTGCACTGCTTTTCATATACTATATAACAGGGAAGTAGGCATTTTCAGATGCAGGGTATGTGTCGTTTTCTATCGCAAACTAAAGCTAAAACTAAAACAAGAAGATTTTGTTAATTGAAATAAAACTGAAATGAAATAAAATAATCAATATTCAATGAAAGCTTATAATAGATGAAAACTGAACTAAAACTGAAATAGAAATAAATTGCACCTAAAGAGTAGTGGCAGTAATAATAATAATAAATGACAAAAGCACATAATAGAATTACTAAAAAAAATAAAATAAAAAATAAATAAAAGCAAATGCATAATATTAATACAAAACTAGAATAATATATACATCTAAAATAAATATAAATATAAAAATAAGTGTTTTCTGTGTAAAATAACTTCTGTGATTTCTTTATTTAAACCATTAATTAATTCAGTATGATAATATTTCGAGAACGAAGACCAATTACTTGTCAGTATAGAAATAACTGCAATAAAGATGACCAATTACAATTCATAATGCAAATAATACAATGACGGTTCAAATTTAAATGAATTCTTTGTAATAATGTACATCAAAGGGAGATTTCCACATTTTAATTTGAATTTTCTTACACGTAAAGTTCATTAAAAATAGCTAGCACATCTAAGGCCGAAGTTATCTGCAAAAAAAGTTGGGATCGAGTCTATATGTTAAATGGTGTGAGCTGAATTAATTGCATAAAATTGCAAAGAAATGGAAAAATATTATTTTTTGCAGAACATCAATACAGCTCTGCCTTGCAAACACTGCAAACACTTTTTCAACAGACTTCGCTGTTTCAGAGTGACATTATCTGACCTTTAAAGCTGTTTTACATTTTTTAAAGAACCGTACAGCAAAAACACACAGATTTTTTGCAATTCAAATAGCTCGGCATGCCTCGTTTCACACTACTTGCAAAAGAACAAAGCATAGACAGTGTGAGATATACAAGACCTTATGAAAACAACGTATCTACTACTAACAGTCTTCGAAATCACTATGTCTGATGGGACATTTAATATTACACCATGTGGAGCGGATAACCTGCAGACATAATGTTTATCTCCACAATATACGCATTTATCTGCGCTTGGCTGTCTGTATACAGAGGTAGCAAGATCGGTCAACATGCCTGAGGGAGATTACAATGCAATACAGATTCCCTGATACCGAGAGAAAGACCTCCGTTCTTCATCCAACCAGACCGTGAGCATCTAAGTATGCAGGGCAGGTAGGGCTTACTTGTTCAGAATGGGCGTATGCGTATGTCTGTGCTGAAGGGGGTAATAACACCGGATCTTAGCGTGTGCCACCATGGGTCTTTTTCTGCGCTTGAGTGCCTCTAGTTTAATCCTGTGTGACGATGAATCAGTTGCATGGGAAAACTGACAGGCGACAAATTGTTATGGCCTAAAGAAGCCAGCATCTTCTCTGTGCCAACTACTCCCATCATCCATCAGTGAGTAACTGATCAGCACAGTGTTATGCATACTATGAGGCTGGCATGATACCACTTGCAGTCACTGAAAATAAGAAAAGAGGCATCGGAGTAAATAAAAGCTCTGTTTTAAATAAAACGGACGCCTAACCTTGGTAAATAGCAGCGTTTCGCTCTCTGGAAAAGACAGCAGGGGATAAACAGGATCAGTGGGTGATAGCAGCTATACTAAAGATGGCCGGTAATGACAGAAGCTTATGCCACTTTCCATCCTCCCTCTCCTCTCGATTAAATGTGAAGGTTAATCCATCCATGTATCTCTATCTTATTTGCTGTTAACCATTTTATCTTCCCCTCTTCCTCTGTCCTGTCGACGTCGGCTAGAGTTCCCATGATACCTTCATTTAGTCTTCTGGTATCCACTAAAGTATCACAGAACCTATACTATTTTGATACCACTCATTTTGTTTGGATGGGTCGTTACTGGTGGGGATGTTCTCATGTTGTTTTTATTCTTAGACACATGATACAAATGTATATATAGGACAGATTAAATTGATTTGAAGTGACTGTATTGAAGAGATTGATATGGATGGGCTGTTATTATGGGGATGTTTTGGTGTTGTATTCATTCTTGACAGTTTACACACACACACACCACATAATTATTCATATTATGGTAACACATATTTATTATTAATATTATTGGTTTGATAACATTAGTTAACATGAACTATCAATTAAAAATACCTGTAAAAAAAAGTTAAAAGTTTGTGTTAATTTCAACATTTTCTAATAAATTATAAAAAAAAAGTTGTATCTGTTAATATTATGTAATGGACCCGAGTGAAAAATGAACACTTGTATTTTTATTAACTACCATTAACAGAGATTAATAAATACTGTAACACATGTCTCTCTCATTGTTATTGATTGTTCATGCATTAACAAACATAAAAATACAATGAATTCATTGCAAAAATATAAAAATGCATTATTATTATTGCACAAGTATCAATTGTTTCTATTATTATTATTAGTAGTAGTAGTAGTAGTAACAACAACAAATAATAATAATAATAATAACTAACAACAACTATAATAATATAGTAATACATCTTTCAGAAATTATATTCTACAATATTCTTCACTAACTCACATAATTTTAGTTTGGGAAGGGAACTTTGTACAGCTAAAAAAAAAAATTTATAAAAGTTAGGTCTGCAATAAAATAATAAGCAATACAGCAGCATTTTGTGGCATTCATGTGATTGTGTTCCTATAAAAAAAAAAAAAAAAACTAGCATCATGTCAAGAAGCATGACACTTAGGTTGGGTTTTCACTCTTGGTTCCTCCTTCAGGTTCTGTGATGTTTGAGCCATTCAAACCAGTATACCAGGCGACATGCACACAAAGTGGAACACGTCACATCACACATCGCATGCCTTTGCTCTCTTCTGGACACTCAAACACTGATTCACAGGTCACTCACACAACAGTCCCTCAAACAAAACCCCAAAACATCCCTTTAATAAGTTCCCAAGGCATTATAATTGAAATGCAGCTTCCATCACGACTGACTCTCCTCTAGTTCTCAACTACAAAGCCCAAGAGCAATACTGAGAAGCTTGCAGAGTTTGGGAGGGCAGAGAGCTCTGATCAACACAAGATGAACGTGTTTAGACCGCTAGATATCTGTCAGAGCAGCTGCTGTACTTCAGTGGGCCCTAGTCAGGACGTTTCCATCAGGGGTTTACTAAGGAAGCCTCGCATTTCGGAGTTCTTTTCTCCTAATTTTGAGATACAAAATTGCAAATGCGAGTTATAAAGTCCAATTGTGAGGCAGCATTCTAACACCATATTTTCCCTGACCTGACATTTTCCGAAAGTATGCTCACCCAAACAGCACACAAATATCTCTGCTTACTTGAGGTGCACAGAATACTTGATTAACAATAGAATTTGAGGTTAGCATGCATGTAGCTATAATGAGCGGAACAAGTACACATTGATACTGGGCCTAAATTAGACCTATAAATTAGATCTAAATTAGAACTGTATAAAAATATTTCCCTCAAAGTATCACTAGGCTCCTTGCAATGCATTCTGGGGTTGCTGGAGGATAACTGAGATGCCAAATAGTTGCCAAAAAGTCTCAACATTTTTGATAACTACACTTTTTTTTTTTTTTTTTTTTGCGTTGCGAAAGTGCACCACAAAAATGCTCCCTAGATTGGCAGCACACAATATTTTGGAACACAGCTATTTTGTCCGCTGTTTTTGACAGTGTTAAGCTGCTGGAGAGCATTAAAGATGCTGATGGAGATGTGATGATCCATGTAGATCCAGGCTAACGGGTGGAGACTGTTTGATAATAGAGTTGTTTACTCTGCACTTCCAAATGTCCAACAGGCAGGCAATGACGTTATGATGAGGGACAAAAATTGATAAATGTCGATTAGGAAACATTGACCAACAGCTTTAGGTCTGGCTGACACAGATATGAGCAATCAATTATTATTCCATTCCTGTCTGTCACTCTTCTCTTCTCTCTAAGTTGGATAATGTATGACGTGCATTTTAGAAAAGTGTGCTACTGCAACCATCATACAATAGGCAAATAAATAGCATCAAATATTAAGGTAACACTTTATTTTACAGTGTCTTTGTTACATGTAGTTACTATAGTAATAACTATAAATTATGCATAATTACATGCAACTAACCCTAAACCAAATCAAATCAAACCAAAACCCAATCCTAACCCTATACATTTAGTTACTTAATATTACTCGGTACTTAAATGTATAATTACAGTGTAACAAAGACGCCTTAAAATAAAGTGTAACCAAAATTAAAAAAAGAATTGGGTGAACTAGAATGTAAAGTGATTATCAAATATAGATAATCCACAACATTCAAATGGTGCAAGCTTAAAAGGATAGTCCCCCCCCCCAAAATTACAATTTTACTCGTCCTCATGTCGTTCCAAACCTGTATGACTTTCTGCTTAGAATTTATTTTAAGGTTACAGTGTAATTACAAATAAGTACTGAGTAATATTATTTAACAACATGTACTTACTATACAGTAATATGGATAAGGGTTTGGTTTAGAGTTAGTTGCTTGTAATTATGCATAATTTACAGTTATTATATAGGAAATACATGTAAGATGTGCAACAAGGACACTGTAAAATAAAGTGTTACAGACTTTCTACACTATATTTTGGAGAATGTTGGTAACAAAACAGATTTAGTCACCGTTGACTTCCACAAACACACTGAGACATTTCTCAAATTGTATTCTTTTATGTTTCACAGAAGAAGTCATACAGGTTCGGAATGACCTGAGGGTTTTCAATTTGGGGTAAACCATCCCTATGAATGATTGTAGCTTGTGACTGCTGGTACAAAAACTGCAGGTTCAACACCCACTAAGGCGACCCAGTAACTGCAGAGCTGCTGTGCCCTTTAACAAGACACTTTGCAGGGACACTGTCTCAACAGTTACTGGATTGCAAGTCATTTCGGATCTGGCAAGCGGCTGTTAAGTGAAAAACAAATAAAAAGCTATCAGATACATCCGTCAAATCTTCAATAACCGACAGCAGCTTTTATGTCTGGGTGGAGAGCGGAGCATTGGAGTCATGCGGGAACACTGGGGGTCGTGGTGGAGAACGGTGACTGGATCTTAAACCTTCAGATTACACACAGCTCACCGAAAACACACGAAAACCCGCAACACACGGTAGACACGCGTTTGTGCAGTGCAGAGCGGCCCTCTCACAGTGTATGACATGACAGACAACTAGTCCAGTCCGGTTCAGATCGTCCTGAATATTTACAGGAGTCAGGAGTGAGCTCTGTTATAGAATGAGGTTTTCACTCCCGTAAATAACTGAACTGTGTGTGAGTGTAAGCATATTAAGGACTGAAATTCAGGATTGACAACCGTATTCTGCTGCTGTGTGAATGTGGCCTTTAAGATTTTTTTCTTTCACTTTAGTCACTAAAGGTGCATTTATTTGAAAAAAAATCCAGTAATATTGGAACATTTTTATACAATGTAAAATAAGTGTTTCCTATTTTGATATACTTTATATTATAACATATTCCTGTGATGGCAGAGCTGAATTTTCAGTAGTCTTCAGTGTCACACGATCCTTCAGAAATAATAATAATAATAATAATAGTGTGCTGATTTGGGCTGCTGAAGAAAACAGTTGCGCTAATTAATATTTGTGGAAACTGTTACAGTATATGTTTTTTTTTGATGAATAGAACGTAAATTTTTTTTTTTTTTTATAGATTTCTTTTGTAACAATGTAAAAGTCTTTACATTCACTTTTGATCATTGAAATACATTGTTGCTGAAGTATTAATTCCTTTTTTTTTACCGCAAACTTGAGCTTTTTTAAATGATTAATACAGGTGAAACTCGAAAGATTTGAATATTGTGCAAAAGTTCATTTATTTCAGTAATTCAACTTAAAAGGTGAAACTAATATATTAGTAGACTCATTACATGCAAAGTGAGATATTTCAAGCCTTTATTTGTTATCATTTTGATGATTACGGCTTACAGCTTATGAAAACCCCATATTCAAAATTAGAATATTACATCAAATGAATAAAAAAAATATTTTAAATACAGAAATGTCGGCCCTCTGAAAAGTATAATCATGCATATGTACTCAGTAATTGGTTTGGACCCGTTTTGCATGATTTAATGCCTCAATGCAGCGAAATTTTTTTTTTCGAGTTTCACCTGTATAATAAAAGCCTCTTCATATGAAAAAGATTGCAGACAATTAAATAGAGCAGACACACTTCTAACTGTAACGTTTATTCTGTTACAATAGACAGTTGCAATAATGGCTTCCATTACGTGTGCATTAAAGTTATCATGATTTCTGACTTTAAAATGTTCTCTCCTGTACTTTTCCCTCTATTTATTTTAGTATTCCTTTCAGCTCTGCAGTTTTTAGAACTGGCATTGCTTCCACCTTGCCTCCCTGTACCCAATGGTCAATGCCCCCTGACTGTGCAGAACTGTGCCTGATGGGCAGCGCTGCTCTCTGCATGTGTGTGTGTTTGTGTGTGTGTGTGTGTGTGTGTGCCTGGCACACTCTCTTTAGCTGGTGTCAGTGGTTTGTGGCAGCCAGCAGTGTGTGGTCCAGCTCCTGTGTGACTGTAACTGGCCTATGGCTCTACTCTCTCTGCCCCACATCGCTCATTCCTCAGGGCTATTCTCCAACTCCCAGCATCCTCTTCGCCTGCCATGCATATCAATCACTTTAATGGGGTGTGCTTTCCGATAAAAAAAAAAAAAAAAACAAAAAAAAAAAACACTCGGCTAAGCTAAAGTGGGTCAGTATCCTTTCATTGGTGACACTGCTGAGGGGAGGGGAGGAATGAAAAGGGAAACGATCAAGAGAGATACATATGTAGATAGAAAGATACACAGAGAGAGAGAGAGAGAGAGAGAGAGAGAGAGAGAGAGAGATGCACAGGAAGTCCTCGAACAATGGGCCGAGCAGCTGGTGGGCCTGTAGTGGCCTTTCATGTCCATTAAGTGAAAAGAGGGCACAGGGTCAATATAACAAGCGGCAGCACAAGTCATTAACCTGGATATCTAAAAGCCACATCACAGATTTAATGCTCAGTGTCTATCCTTTCAGAGTTGACACATATCTACTCAATACGGACTCAAAACATTAGCTTGTCTAGTAGATAATGAATAAATAATAAATATGATGAACATCAACAAACAAAAGCTGAAGAGGTTATGCACGTCAACCCAATAGTAATTTTAGCTTGGTTTTTGATTGTAATTTTTAGCCTTTGGTGGTGAATTGAGAAAATCTACTGGCCACAAAAAATTGCCAGCCATGAAATTATATTTTAGACCAGTTTGGTCTAAAAAATAAACCCATTTTGAAAATAGCATTATCAACTGTATAACGCTTTTCACAATATACTGTATATATATATATATATATATATATATATATATATATATATATATATATATATATATATATATACAGTATGTATTTGAAAGCAGCTTTACAAAAAATCATTTGATTTATATGAGTGAAAAGGGTCATCATGTCACTTGCAGCATCGTATATGATAAGAAAAAGAGTTTTGATCTTCATATTTTAATTTCCAGGGGAATAATCTAAGACATTTTCTACATATGTGTCACCTAAACTGCATTTATATGATCAAAATTAAAGTAAAAACAGTGCATTTAGTGAATTATTATGACAATTAAAATAACTGTATGTTAATACATTTTACAAGTTTTATGTAATTTAAGTTGAAATTAAGTTGATTGTACTTAAAAAATTAGTTTTTACTTGTTAAATTTATCATCATTTTCCACACTTCCCCTGATGCCTCTTTGATAACCACTGCTTTAGTGAGATTAAAATTCATAATCACAGAAAAAACAACAACACTGCTGTGCATCAATGCTTTATACTATACCTGGGAGAAATCCCAAGCCAGACGAACCCTGACGCATTATTCATACCATGATATATTAAACACCTGGTCCACCATCTGCTTTCGTACAATAACCACACATGGAGGAAAGTTCACCTCAAATGTCAAGCCAACAGCATAAACGGTCACAATGTTACGATACTACCTTAAATAAATCTTTACAACAAAATAATTAGCCCTTAACAGATTGTTTCTGATCTTTCTTTATCCGTAACATCTAGCATATGTGGAACAGATGGAATACCGACCTTCTAGAGAGCAACCAAACACTTCAAACAGTGTTCGACCAAAATATTCTGGATGTATGGCATCATATGTTCTAGCTACTTGACTGCATGAGACGCATTTCACAGAGGTCTCGGATAGCTAGGCCCGGTCTTAAAGTCGCTGAGGTGTGAAGTATGGTGTCGAAGGGTAAAGAGAGCACTCACCGGTTCTTTAGCTTTCTGCGCTAACACTGCAAAGGTGGACAGCTTGCTGCACAGACATTTGGTGTGGGAGACTGCCGGCGATGGGAGCGTTTGGCAGCTCTCTGCGTCCCAGTTTTCTTCGCCAGCCTCTCTGTTGATAGGGTATAGCAACAACACACACAAACACACACACAGGAAAAAAGAGAATGAATTAATTGGGTCACTCCATGAGTGAGAACAGGAGAGGCCGTAGTGAATAGCACAGTACCACGAGAACTAGTCGATGACAACTGCACTCCAAATGCTCTCAGCCACAACGGCCCTCAGTTTTGCTTCTATAATGGGCCGGCCTATTCATCTAGTCTTTCTGTAAATATATGATTGTCATACACACTTTCAGGGTCTCGTCGCTGTCGTGCCTACCTTCCATCATTCTCTTACTCAGTCCCATTGCTTACCTTTTACAATGCCGGTATTCGAACTGTAATTATATTCATGTGATTGTTGAAAGTCCTACTTTCATTTACTTCTTTCATTCATCCTTGAACAATCCACTTAAAGGAGAACTCCGGCGCAAAATGAACCTATGGTCTAATAAAACATTGGTAACTAGTCAACCGTTCTCTGAGATTTGTTTTCATGATAATCGAATGTAAAGAGTTTTATCTCTAAAAACTGTTTAGCGTATAACGCTAGTAATGGGGGCATTTAATAAGTAAAAAGAAATCGCTAGTTAATACCACTAACAAGGCTCAAAATAGCTCCACACGAACACAGTAACATAACGAGGGTCCCTACATGCAAAACGAAGCATTGAGAACTTTGTAAGTGTACAGACCGTTTAATAAGAAGATATTTTATAAAGACAGTCCACTTCGTGCATACAGACAGGAGCCATCTTTGGAAAACAGTCTCGACTAGTCAAACCACGAACGCCATTCATACAGTTCAGAAGTTCACTGAACTTCATACAGTTCAGCTCACTTAGCACGTCGTTCGTGGTTTGACTAGTCGAGACTGTTTTCCAAAGATGGCTCCTGTCCGTATGCACGAAGTGGACTGTCTTTATAAAATATCTTCTTATTAAACGGTCTGTACACTTACAAAGTTCTCAATGCTTCGTTTTGCATGTAGGGACCCTCATTATGTTACTGTGTTCGTGTGGAGCTATTTTGAGCCTTGTTAGTGGTATTAACTAGCGATTTCTTTTTACTTATTAAATGCCCCCATTACTAGCGTTATACGCTAAACAGTTTTTAGAGATAAAACTCTTTACATTCGATTATCATGAAAACAAATCTCAGAGAACGGTTGACTAGGTACCAATGTTTTATTAGACCAAAGGTTCATTTTGCGCCGGAGTTCTAACAGTGTGCATATAGACTATAGTTCGGAGACAGAAGACTTTTAATCATAGGCAGAGTGTGTGTAAGACTGGTCAAGGCAAGACCCAAAAATCCCCCAAATGGCACACACACACACACACACACACACACACACACACACACACACACACACACACCTCACAACAAATGTGAAGATGGGAACTTAAGGTTCTCTCACATAAACAGACATGAATTTCTCATGTGCATGTCTTTTTTTTTTTTTTTAAACAATAAAAGGGAAATGAAGGGGGAATTGTGTTTCAAAGCATTTGTTAAACGCAAACTGTAAATCTTCATGCTGATCCTCAGATTAATCTCACTGCTGAGGCCAGATGGTCGGACTAAGAGGAACTTCTAATTATGGATTCAGCCAATAGTGTACAACAAAAAGCGCAACTGAATAAATATGTGTGACATTCTGTTACCACAACTTAAAATTCAAGTTCACAGCCTAGTCAAGTCAAATAAGTCCAGTTAAATGAGACTGTACATAACCTGTCAAGTGTTGGGTAATTTGTCCAGGATTAATGGTGGTACAATACATAAGGGAATTTCATCTCCAAGCGATGATTTTTAATGTATTTTATGTTTTTCAGTTCATAAAGGTCTCTTTTTTGTAGTTGACCCGTTTTGAGACATTCAAAGACTGACTGATTTATCCAAATAGTCGTATTGGCCGAGCTATAAAATAATAATATTTATGGTTGGACAAACATGAAAATAAATGAACTTACTGAACAAATACATTGAGTTCAGAAGATCTGTCAACTGAGAAAATGTAACATGGTGTTAACCCATGTAAGTTACTTTTAAAAGCAATGCGCTACTCCCTAAAAAAGTAACTAATTGATTTACTTAATTACTATTTTATGGAAATAATGTGTCATGTGACTTGTACGTTACTTTTTCTCACCTGGGCTTGTTTGTTTGTTTGTTTTAATAATGAAAAAAAAAAAACACTTTTTAGCAAATGTAAAGGGCTTTGTACAAAAAAAGTTAAATGAATAAGGCTCGGGGGAAATTCCCGCATATACAGTAGAGGGCGCTGCTCAAACTAACCAAACACAAATGTGATTGTGGCGAGCAGGACGAGGCAGAGGGCCGTAGGAGAACGGCGCGAGGCCGGTGGCGTGATTGTTGATGAGTGACAAATGCGCGATGCACCGGTCTCGTATCTCTCACGGAGGAGCGGAAGCATAAAAGGAGGAGCGACGACAGAAAGAGGCCAGACCTGGACTATTTTATTTAATGTTTTGTTTTATTATGTGTGGTGGCAGTCGACTGGAGCACGAAGGAGCGATGACCGCCGATGGCTGCCCGAGGCGATGGTGCTGGAGCGATGGAAGAACAGGTGGGACGGAGAGCTCGCTGGGTCAAGGAGGGGTAGCTGCCGTCCGAGAGGGAGCGGAGGAGTCGACTCCCATTCGCCGTGGGCTGGAGCCTGCTGCCGTCGGCAATGATGGGGATGGGGACGGGGCAGGGAACGGGGGAATCGCTGCCGGCTGACCTCGACAGTAGGAGCCATCGCAGTCCGCAAGGAGCCCCCAATGGATGTCCAGTACCATCGCATGGCACCACATTTTTTTCCTCTCTCCCCTCTCTCGTCTCTGTCGCTCCTCATGCTTCTGTCTCCTTTTCTCTCACCTCGTCTGTCCATAGCCTCAGGTACCGCAGCCGCTGTGTCCGGTGTGTGTGTGTGTGTGGGTGGGGATGTTTATCTAAAGTAATTTTTGCTTATTCATATGATTGAATTAGAACATTGAAGGTCAGCAGCAAAGACATTGGTTAATAAAGTGAGATTAAATACATAAAGTACATAAAGTATACTTATTTGAAAAAGTAACTTTTAAGCTACTTTTAAGTTACTTGCAAAAAGTAATCTGATTACTTAACTCATTACTCAAACAAACAAACAAACAAACAAACAGGTGTGTTAAATGCACATCTCAAATTACGAGTCTATAAGCCCGGAAAGTCTACTCATTCAGCAAAAAATTGAGATAAAATCCACCAACAATGTATTATTAAATAATAAACAAATTAGGACAGGAATTCCCAAGATTAATTAAAAAAGGGGCTATTTAAATAAATAGACATTCCTCTAATTATTCGTGACTATATTCATTAACATTTTACGTTCCCTCAAGGTCAAGGTTGTTTAATCAGACATTTTGGGGAAAATCCACCAAACATTTTTGTCACTTTTGTGTGCAGTATTTCAGTGCAAAACTCATATTATTCTCTAACCAGTCACAATCAAGCTTCACTCAATTACATTTTCTTTCAGTGCCAACATGAATTCCATGTAAATTAGGCTTGTTATAGATTGAGCCATATTCACAAATGTCTCTTAAATTGCTTGGCACAATTAACGCTGCATTTTTACAGCCTGTAGAAAATGGTTTAAATGATACGTTTGTGTACATTTCTTAAGCCATTATGCCAGCTGCGATTCATCAAATGATGATCAAATGATAGAAAGGCACATTATAATCAGGCATTTATCCAGACTCGTGTTGTAGAGTGCAGTTGCAATATTTTAAAGAGTCGATTCAGGCGTGCTGGACAGGTCGAGTAAAGTACGCCAGATCACAGTAGTCTGAAGCATCCTTCATAGTCTCGCTTAGCCAGAACTTCAGACTGACGGCAGATCGTCTGGACTCCATACAGTAGCAGCTTTCATTGGCCAAGGACCGCCTATAACATTTTAAGCAACCAATCACAGTTTGTTTTGTTCAGCGTCATGTTTAGGAGAGTGGGAAATGTAAAGTCAATGTTCCTGCAATAACAGATCGGTGTGTAAAACTCTTGGATGCCTTTTAAAGTCTATGCTACGACCTTCACATATTGCAAATCCAGCATTTAGTTGATCCTGATAAGCGCTTATTGTCACAGTTGTAAACACGGCGGCTTTCTTCTTCCGTGACACAGTTTGGCATCACGACAGCTTTGTTTTCAGGTGGCCGATAAAGAATGCGCAGATGTCCCCAGGAAATCCTGAAGAATTCAACCAATCAGATGAGGACTTCAAAACTCCCAAGGAGTTTCCAATGTTGTGTGCCTTATGCATCAGACGTTCCGTACATCCTTCACAACCTAGTACTCAGAACTGCATGATGGGAATTGCATTGTGAAAATTTAATTGGGCTTGGGCTAATCAATGCTAAAACAATGCTAGACGTGTGAACAATTCATTCCTAGTGTAAGAGTCTTATGAAATAGTAGTAAAACAAAAGCATCCTTGCAATAAACCTGCTCAGAAGCAATGTAACATCACATCTGTACGCCTATAATTTCATCTCTCTCTCTCTCATAAACATGCAGCATTCATTTCTTTAACACATATGCTCCCACATCAAGCACTCAATAAATAAAAACCCATCTAATGCAATGTAAGTGCAATCTTTCTCTAGCTTTGATCTGCAGATTGACACTTTAGAGGCAAGCTGATCTGAGGCGACTCCTAGTCAAAGTCTCTGACGACAACAGAAACAAAGATGAGTCGACAGACGTGAATGGAATTCTGGGTATTTCTGGTTCAAGCACAGAGCATCAGGTGCAAACCTCCAGGGGATATTATTCAACAGCAGGTGAGTAGGAGCATGTGAGATAAGAGAAAAAGGGGATGGTGAAACATCATCTAAAACATTGCTTGGCAGGCGAGACAGATACTTAGATCAAAATACATCCAATTACTGAACTCTTGGAATGAGACAGATTGCTCTCTAGACATCATCATTTACAGTCCTTTGGGACCAGTGTTAATTTTGACAGCAAATTTTGATTTAGTTTTAGTCATATTTTAGTCATCTGAATTGTTTTAGTTTTAGTCTAGTTTTAGTCGACGAAATACAATAACATTTTAGTCGACTAAATCTACAGTAGATTTAGTCGACTAAAATATAATGGCTTTAGGTAAATTGTAATGCGTTAATTTAGAATTTCTCTAAAATTTCC
The DNA here is from genome assembly GCA_030578255.1 of Tiaroga cobitis. Lineage (NCBI taxonomy): Eukaryota > Metazoa > Chordata > Actinopteri > Cypriniformes > Leuciscidae > Tiaroga > Tiaroga cobitis. The sequence goes on along the minus strand of CM060609.1, from coordinate 6,068,446 downwards.
AAACCCATATACTCCCGGAGAAAGCATCTATTAACCCATTAATATGAATGATTTTTAAGTTTGAACATGCAATACAGACACAGATTTAACTACTGTGACTTAAAAATATCTTAAAATTAAATAAAACCACTTTTCCTAAAGTAGAACAGTCTTCTTTTCAATGAATATGCATTCTTTATAACTACTTCCAAACATCATTCTTTATTCTTTCAAGCAGAAATATTTATTTGTATGAATTAAATATAATTAATCCTTATTAAAGCTATTAACAAACAGTGAATGCTTTTCTCTTTTTCTTTTGTTGCTTGATCAATATTAAGGACACAAACCGCATAATGTTTATTGCCACTGTCACTTTAAGACGTCAGACCATGTCCAATGACATGCGGATACAATTGCACTGATGATACACTCACAACTGTTTAAGACATAACCAGCATAGTTTACATGAATACTCTCCAAAACGGACATTTAGACATACTGGTGTGTGTATTTGTCCATTCAGACACGAAAGAGAGCTTAATTCAGTCCTCGCGTGCTTGTGTCAATGTGCACGGCTGCACGCTTCGCTTCGGGTCGGGTGTGTGCGCACAGAAAACCGTACCGAATAGAGCTCTCTTTTGCATCGTCACTCTTATTCAGATCTATATGTCTGCTCTACTCATTCTCCCAGACGTTCACATTTTTTAACGTTTTATGAGACCACGGGGTAGATCACGTTACAGCCTACAAATGTGCGCATCTACCACACACACGCAGGACATCAGTTCTGACGGATCGCTTCCCAAATCGTCACTAACATTTTCGTCTAGTTTTTATTCGTTGACGAAAATGTCAATAGATTTTCGTCATAGTTTTTGTCATTCAAAACTATCTTTTATTTAGTTATCGTCTCGTTTTCGTCTGTGAAAAAAAAGTCGTTGACGAATAATTTTCGTCATTATTTTCGTCAACGAAATTAACACTGTTTGGGACATTATCTATATTTTATGAAATATTATACCTACTGAAAAGCTGTTGTGTTTGGGATGGTGGGCACCAGTAGTGGTTAATCGAAGGTTGATGCTGATATTTTAGAAAGCAGGGAGGCCGCATTTTAACTAATGAAGACGGGAAATGGGATCGCTGTGTGTCAGGCGCTGGCGTTCTCAGAGCAGTCAAAATAAAAGTCCCGCTTCCGACGCAATACTTGCAAAAAAATTCAAATAATCGGCCGATATATCGACAAATCACCAGTATGGGATGCTGATGAGCTGGTGTCTAAGAGTCGACCAATATTCTTTTCTTTTTTTTTTGAAGGCCGATAAAGCCAAAATATATAACATCACACTTTGTAATTTAAAGATAGTACACATGCATAACAATTGTTGAAATGACAGTAAAATAAACAATAATATGCTAAATAAACATTTATACTTTCATAATGTCAAAATAGTACAGCTTTCAACACACTGGCCAAACAGAAAAACATGCCAATACCGGTAAAAACAACAACAACAAAAAACAGCAGATATCGTCCATGGTAACATATTGGTCGACCACTACTGGTGTTCCCCACCAGGCTTCTTAACTAGCTTACAATAACAACATTTCTCATTCCTCTAGTTCAAATGATAGAGCAAGGCACTAATGACGACAAGATCATGGTTTCGATCTCCAGGGAATGCATGAAGTTATAAAATGTGTACCTTAAATGCAATGCATTTTTGTTCCGAATAAAAGTGCATGAGAAACACATACATATAAATATATATATATATATATATATATATATATATATATATATATATATATATATATATATATATATATATATATACATATATATATATATATATATATATATATATATATATATATATATATATATATATATATACATATACATATATATATATATACACATATATACATATAAACTTTAGCATTACCCTCTGAGATCATCAATGCACCACAGCTTCACCAAGAAGATCATGCCGGCACCTAACCGAATTTCAGTAGGGCTAATTCCAGAAAAAAACACTCATTTGCGTAACACAATTTGCACCACCTCTTTACACTAGCTATTAGCCAGAATAGTAAACAAACTCTCTGAAGGGTTGTCTCTCATGCAAATATCAATAGCTAGACATTTTTCCTCTCACACTGTTGCTCTGTCCTGCACACAAAAGCAAATATTCATGCTAAAAGCAAGGGCAAGAAGGCCAACATATGGAGAATGAAATGCCACAGCAGTCATTTTTCACCCTTTGGTATATGAGTGCGACTCCATTATTTAATTACACATGCTGTGATAGGTTTAATGAACCAGCAGCGCGCTCCCTTCCCCATCAATGGCCCAGCCCGTGATTGTGCTTAGGCCTCTGATTAAATGACCAGATCTGCCGTGACAGTAGTCTGGGGGGGATCAGATTACAGAACCGACCAAATTGACTTTGTCCCCTTTTGTTTTTAATATCCACTACAAGATGAGCTCCCTCAAACCACAGGATGAAAACACAAGATAAACGTCGGCAATAGAGAGCAAGCTGTGGCGGATTAAAGGAGCCATCGTCTTGACAAAGGGTGGTTGTTAAGTTGGATTCGTGTCTACCAAGAAGACTGAAAATACGGCTTAAACAAACAAATTGAACATGGATTCTAACAGCTAATCCGTGTGAGGAACAGTTTTATTTTGGGAAGGCAATTAATTGTAATCTGGTTATAGGAACCTGCGTTATGAGCTAAGTTTACGCTATATGATTATAGGATAATTAAAAACAAGAAAGTGATGTAAAACGGAGGACGGAAGAGATGAAAGACTGATAATTAGCTCTAAAAAGTATTAAGGAGAGGATATATTACATGACAAGATGAATCATTTCCCATCCTTTTCACTATACACCAGAATAATTTCCTGGAAATTCATACATACAAGGCCATTCATAACTAATGGATTAAGTGAGCGATACCTTTAGGGAAGCTCAGACAATCTAAGGGGGAAAGACTGAGAAACCTCATTCTTAAAATGAAACATAAATGTAACAAACTAACATTGAGTTACATTGAGTTGCACTGAGTTACACACACACATTGAGTTGGCGCCTACAATGGGCATGCAAGCATTGGGACTGGACCTTGGAGCAGTGGAAGAAGATCGCCTGGTCCGATGAATCCCATTTTCTTTTACATCACATGGACAGCCATGTACGTGTGTGCCATTTACTTGGGGAATTTATGGCACAGGAATGCACTGTGGGATGATGACAAGCCGTTGGAGGAATGCTCTGGGGAATGTTCTGCTGGCAAACTCTAGGTCATGTGGACGTAAATTTGACACATGCTACCTACCTAAACATTGTTGCAAACCAGGTACACCCCTCCATGACAATGGTGTTCACTAGTAGAAGAGGTCTCTTTAAGCTGGATAATGCACCCTGCCACACTGCACACATTGTTCAGGAATGGTTTGTAGGGGTGCACGATTCATAAAATGTCACGATTCGATTCGGTACCGATTTTTAGGCTCAAGATTCGATTCAAAATCGATTTTCGATTCAAAAACGATTCTCAATTCAAAAAACGATTCGCAGTATATAAATGTAGTTTACTTTTTCCTATGTGATTGATTGCAGTAGACACAATTTATAAGAAAAGAAACAACAAATTAAATGCAGTTTGATATTACTTTATGTCTTTATACAAAAATAAAAACTTTTGCAACTAAAAAATGCAAAGTGTCAAGCTTTGCCCTGCTTTCAAATACATTTAATTCAAGTTTAAAATAAAACTTAAATAAAAAGCTTTTACATTTCGCTTTAAAGTGCTGTAGTCAGATCAAATAAACAATTATACTAAATGTGGTTTAAGGAGTACTTCACCAGGTTGATTGTTGAAATGTGAACTCGACTGGGCACATTGAACTTCCTAAAATTCCTAAAAATAATATACTAATGTCTAATTAATATACTAATAAACTAATTAAAATATATACTAATGTCATAGAACCCTTGCAAAATTATTTTAAATAGATTAAAAAAGCCACCGCTACTGGTAACATCTATGGTTAGATTGATTTGTTTAGATCCAGTGAAGTCGTTCATAGGCGTAATTTGCGGGTATCTCCAGTTAACTAGCAGAGCATTCATTTAGTTCGCTATTAAATAAGAGATCTGTTGTTTTTTAAATCAAGCTGAACGCTCGTTGCCGCTGCTATCAGTGTCATGGATACAGTGTTCTCTGTGGATCGCGCAGTCTTCACTCGTACACCCTCTTCAATCTATCGCCGTTGCTGAGACTCTCTATTCGTTCCGGTGAGATCACAAAATAAAATGCATTCAAACGTCTCCCTGCTTGATATAGACTGTCTGTAACCACTGATGAACATTTTCGGTTTTGATGAGAGAGAGAAAAAACTATACGAGTGCGGTTTAGAACCCGCAACCTCTGACACGCTTGGCAAAAGATCTACAGACCATTAAGAACTCAAACATAATCTGCGGATCGATGCATTTATTTACGGGTTGAGCAGAGAGGCTGCACAGTTTGACCAGCGGGCGGCAAGAACTTGCAATGTATAACTATTTATCAGACCGGCCCTCGCGGCCTCGAAACACTACCAGACCACCGGGAAAAGTCCCGACTCACTCGATTGCCACGCCGACGCCGCCGGTGCACACCATTAAAAAAAATATATGAATCGATTTTTGGAAATCTATGAATCGATTCTGAATCGGCAAAGATTGAATCGCGATTCAAATGTGAATCGATTTTTTTGCACACCCCTAATGGTTTGAGGAACATGATGAAGAGTTGAAGGTGCCCTGACCTCCAAATTCCCCAGATCTCAATGCAATTGAGCATCTGTGGGATGTGCTGGACAAACTAATTTGAGCCACCATGCGGCTCCACATTGCAACCAACCAGTCTTAAAGGTTCTGCTGCTAATGTCTTGGTGCCAGATACTGTACCACAGGACACCTTCAGGGGTCTTGTTAAGTCCATGCCTCACACGAAAGACCAACAGCGTATTAGGCAGGCGGTCATAATATTTTGGCTCATTGGTGTGTGTATACTGTATATAGTTCAGTCACCAAGCACTGATTGGTTCTTCTAACGAAATATATTTCTTACCCTAGCCTGTGCCAGCTGTAGATATCTACTAAGGGTCTCTCATATATTATTGCAGCAGCATAGCTCTGTAGGCACAAGTGGCCTGATATTCGTGAAACAAAAAACAGCAGTCTTACATTGATTTTATCTGACAGTTCAATAAACAAGAAGTTAATACTGAGTAACTTATAGTTTAGATACATCATTGCCAGTTTCTTTGTCTGTTTTTGCTCCACAAATACAAGGAAACAAAGCTGTGCCAAAGCTTTTGCCAGCTCTGTGTTTTCTATAATGACAGATTACCATACCGGCAGGTGAACACTTACAGGACTCATAGAATGACTATATACTTACAGGATATAGAATGCATGTAGTATGAATATAATCCAGACATACAGCATTTGCCATGTTGTCAATATCGTGTGACCCACCAGCGTCAGTTGCTTTGCCTTACCTCGGTTCACAAATCCTCTCCCGTGGCCTCATGGGATAGTAAAGTGTCCATCGTATGCACACTACAGAATCTTACCGGAAGTAGTATGTCATCCGAGTACTTTTTGCCTACTCTTATGAGTACTGTCAATTCAAATATAGTCACTTACTGTTTTCTGCCTACTGTATAGTAAGGAAGTATGCTATTTCAGACGCAGCCTGTAAGTTGCTCTGTTTAATAATGAATCAGCAGTTTTGAACGAATCGGTTGAATGAATAAATCAATGCCACCGGTATAGCGATGTCACCAGCAGAAAGAGCATATTGAATTCAATCTAAGGGGGAAATCTAAGTTTGGTTTGCAACAATTGGTTTGCAACAATTTCCTTAAAAAAGTACTGCAAAATACACAATCAGTATTTCAGTAATATATATATATATATATATATATATATATATATATATATATATATATATATATATATATATATATATATTACTGAAATACTGATTATGTATTTTGCAGTACTTTTTTAAGGAAATTACCCTAATCAGCTAATCAGGGTAAAACTTACTGTCACATGGAATTTAGAAAACCCTACAATAACACAAACACTCAATATGTTCTTGATATGTTTTTGAAGATTTTCCTCTTGAGAGTACCACAGTCTGCAATCAAAAGTCAGGAATTTCTCATTAAATTCTTCCAAGATCAAAGTATCTGGACTATGCTATCCACATTGACAGTGGCGGTTCTACTTTGAATTACACCCAGGGCGAGACCCCCTTCGAGCGCCCCAACCCCCCAAAAAAAACAACAACAACCCAACAATAAAATCACATACCGTGCATTTGAAATGAAATGACACAGTTAATAGAATCCAGTTATTTTGCTAGATTAATCTAACTTTCAAGGGCGGAACCATTAGCGCATTGGTTACTGCCTTGAATGATATGCATGGCACACTTTTAGTTATAACTTGCTAAACTATACTTTGTCACGAAATGGAGTTTTTAAAAGTGAAAGGGTCAGAGAGATACTTATTTAGTAACACAATACTTAGGCTATCTCTTAAATAATTTCGAAAAGCTCTCATATTAACAACTATCCAAACTGTTTTAGACCTAAAATAGCTTTTCTAGGACTATGTCACTCTTAAAATGTCAGAGAAAAGGACAGAATCATAGATTATTTAGAAAATAGAAAATTGTACTTTGCATATTATAGGCTATGTAAAAACACATAATTAAAGTTGATCATTTTCATTTCATGAATATAGTGACCAAAATGATCACATACACAGAATCTTGTTCAAAAAGCCTAATACACAATGAAATCAATTCACCAAGTTAATAACATTAAAGATTTGTTTTAAAGTGTGTATTTTATGTTACCTATTAAAGTTAAAAAAAGGTTAACACAAAAAAGGTTTTATAAAAAGACAACCTCATATTTCAGCATTTAAAAGATGCTATTTCATCTCTATAAAAAGAATGAGTCAATAAAGATACATTCCTGACATTTACAATGCACAGTAGTTTATCTTTTATTATTAATAGTAAAATTCGGACCGATTTTCCGATGACTGTCGTTGCTATACATCCATGCGCTGCGCTCTCCACAACGACAAAGAAGTTTTAGGAGCTAATGTATTTCCACCACAGAAAAACGCTTGCTGTAGCTCTGCTAAAAGATTTAATTACGGCGAAGAGAAAACGTGGTTGGGTGCATGTGCACTCCCATACTGAAAGGTTTATGAGCGAGCTTCCCGTGCGCCTATTTGAAATAACGACCTCGAGCGCGCAAAAGACTCGATACGTCAGGACAGGAGACCCCCTTGACATCGCTTCTGTGCACGGCACCTTCTCAGCAAGAGAGGCGCCATTGCCAATAATTGAATCGAAATGATAAAAAATAGGAAAACCTTCGCGGCACAGAGGATTTTTTTTTAACTGCTCGTGCCGCCCCCCATGTGACATGAAGAAATGCCGCCCCGGGCGACTGCCCGGTTCGCCCGTGCCTAAAACCGCCACTGCACATTGATTTAATAGCTACTCACACTGAATGTCAAACACATTCTAATTTGCCCAAGGAATTTTGGGAGAAAATCCTGAGACAACATTGAAACTTCAAATCGAAAGCTACCTCTCTGAGCAATATTTTTTCCTCTGAGTATGATCCCTCAGATATAGTGTAGAAATAAACAAACTGTAGCATTGACAGTGTTTTCACACAATCTTCCCACAAGTATAAAGGATCAATTTCTTGACCGCAGAAGCACAAACTAACACTTCAGAAAAAAAAAAATGCTTTTGATTCTTCATTGCTATGCTTCCAAAAAACGTCATATTGTCGGATGGCATGGAAAGTGCATGTCATTGGCCTCTAACCATTGCTTTCCTGACGATAATTGTTAAGCTTCTTTAGAGAGATTAGCTTTCCTCCTGGTGCACTGATGGGAATGATTCCAAGCAGGTTAACAATGTGTGTGACTAGCGGCCCTGCACAACTGGTGTCACAGCTTCATTAAACAACATCCAAAGAGTATATTCTCATGATGTTGAATCACGTTAGGGTGTTAAAAAGACATTTCTCCTTCATAATCTGATCAAATAACCCATCGAACGCAAACAAGGATGAAGCCGGCTAAACCAGAGCAAGAAACTTCACAACAGTCAACTAGAGAAATGCTGTGCACACAAAACTAGAGAAACCACAGCAGACACAAATTCACGTTTTTGGCCTGTTATATCACATGTTTTATAAGGAGATTAATATCTTCAAATGTTCCTTATATTTAATTCACTAATGCATTGATACAAATACTCACATGGAAGATTTATTTCAGGGATATGGCTTTACATGATTAAAAACAACCCATTTTAAGGGGTTATTTTTGACTTTTCTGCCTCTCTCTCCCCTACAAAAGCTTTGACATTCAAACTATACCTTCTATTTGTCAGTCTCCTGCATGATCATATCTCTAGACTAGTTTTTAACTGTTTGTCAATGGCAAAAAAACAAATCAAATATGTATGTACTCACCACGGTGGTGTAGTCTAATTCCACACAGATGCTATATATAAGCAGGCAGACGATTGCTGAGACTCAATCTGCTTGTGCTTCGATTGACACACTAACACTGTCCCCTGGCCTGGAAGCCACACCCCCAACAAACACACACACTTGACTTCCGCCACACACACACATTAAAGCACCGGAGGAGGTACAGGGTTATTTCCGCATCAGGTGTTACGATTTGGATCTAAATGTAGAACGCTGAATCTTCAGTGGCTCATTTTAATGACACACAAGCATACTTACCCATTGAAGAACAGCACAGAAAGCTCACCCAACGTGTGTGTGATGACATGAGCAGGAAGTAGGCAGAAGATTACAGCGGGAGGAACAAATATAAGAGAGAGAGAGAGAGAGAGAGAGAGAGAGAGAGAGAGAGAGATAGGCAGAAGATTACAGCGGGAGGAACAAATATAAAGAGAGAGAGAGAGAGAGAGAGAGAGAGAGAGAGAGAGAGAGAGAGAGAGAGAGAGAGAGAGAGAGAGAGAGAGAGAGAGAGGCCCAGTGTGGAGATGTAGGTCTCGCTGCGGTAAGACATAATGGCGCATGAAACAGCTTTCGCGGCGAGATGGATTCCACATTATCCCAGTTCAGCTCATTTTAACCATAAGATGCTTATGGCTTATACTGTCTGACTTTATTACAGGAAGAGGGGGGTGTAAACAGGGGTCGCACAGGTTGCGCTATCACAGCGAGGAGGGAAGACCCGCACACGCCCTGATATTTCAGTAAGATAAAAATCCCTGTAAGCCAAATGGCTCCAGGAATCACTATTAAGTAGCTGTGATTATTTTTTTCTTGTGGTGTCATAAAAACAGAAGCTGCTGATCTACAGTCCATTGAGTGGGAGAAAGTCTGAGTCACGGCCTCGTTAGAGAGAGAGCTCCATGCTTATTTTCAGATAATGAGCGGGTGCACAGAGAGTTCAGGAGTCTGTAAACTAGACTCTTGAGCTGAATCACATGCCTAAAAACATCCCACAATGCATTCATCCAGCAGTAAACATATACAATGGCTTTATTTTGACCTGAAACAGATCTGTAATACAGTTCTTGTAATGCCAAGAGACCAAAAATCTGAAGTCTGTGATTTGCAAGTCACAATATCCAAAGGCAAAATATGTCTCTTATATTTATGTATGACACACATTTGTATAAATCAAGTATATCAAGTGTAAATAAAAACTATGGATATTATTGTTATTATTTAAGTAGTATTAAAATTAATACATCATTTAGCAAGTGATTGTTTGGGAACTATTTCTTCCATTTAATTTGACAGGAAAAACAAATAACACATTTGTGGTTAACAATGGCTTTTAAATGTTTCATATAATTATACTATAAGTACTTACTTTTACCTCCATTTAAGTTATTGATACTGGAAACACAGTATTACTTACATATATATCATCAATGTACATTCTGTACTAGATTGAACTCCTCTACACCAAAGCAACATGCAAAAAAATGCCCATGTACCTTTTACAGTCATAAAAGTTCATAGTTAATTTCATTTAACTTTAAACTAATTTAGAGCGTGACTGAATCTTGATGGATACGAATTCTCAACTCTGGTCCTGTTCTTCTAAACATTTTAACTTTTCATGTTCAAGTTACAAACCATTTAGTAAAACCTCGAGATGTTTATGCATTTGCACAAAACTGACATTGCATTTTAATGATAAACACATTAAAATTTAATTTATTACCAACAGTATGACTTTATGTAAATTTATTTTCATGATGACTAATTCATTTTAACTGCAGGGTTCACAGTCTTTGCTGCTAGTGTAGATTTGTGTAGACGTTCATTCATATCAATTAGTGTGTGTTTTTTTTTTCATGTCAACACTTGAATAAAGCAAAATGGGGTGTTGATGTTTTAAGTTATTTCAAGCATGTTACTTTAAAGGATAATAATGGAAAGTAACAGAAAGGCTACAGTTTCAGCTTCCACAAGGATGTGATTGCTTCATTTTAAAGCTATTAATGAAGGTTTTATTTTTCATTATTGTAATTCATATTTTAAGATATAATTATTAAGAGTGGAATAGCAAATGCTAAAAAAAAAAAAAAAAAAAAAAAAAAAGAGAGAACACTTCAGGATTCACAGGTAAAGACTGGCAGCAAACACGATACGGCATGACTGTCATACCGGTCATGCCATTTATTTATGCATTTCCTTTTTATGGGTTTCTCATTATAATTAAAACTATAATAATGAGATAATTGTGTCATGGAAGTTTGATGCTGATTGACATTTCATTTCACCTCTTATCGAAAGAAGCATTTATTTTAGCAGCAACACGGCACATTGTGAATGCATATTCATTATGAATATTAACGTTGTTAAAAAGATACAAAAGTAGATGAATATAGGGAGTCACACACTGTAAGAAGCACAGAGCTGGTTAAAATCCTGCCAAGCCACAGATCGCCACTCGCATAGTTTTCCATTAAATTACATTATATTTGTCCTAAAACGTTGTTAAATCTTTCCCCGCCATTGACGGATTTTTCCGGCAATCCATGATTTCACTGTTGTATGGTAGGAGCGCTATTACACATCTTCTGAAAGAGAATCTCTGGATCAAAATAAAGGCGAAGCAGAAGCAGAAACAAGCGATAGAAGCATTGCTGACACATATTTAATATAACTCGATAATCAAACATTAAACAGCATATACATCAAAACTGCCTAATGTTAGCCTACCAAATGAAACGTCATACCCAGGAAGAGGTATAGGACTTTGGGGGGTGTTGATGGACTCGATCTATCTACGTTGTGATCATCGTTATGAATTAAATCCGGATGTAATCTTTGAGAAAAATGAATTTCTCAGCTTCACATTCACTTGATTTTACCCACATTCAAGTGTTGATTTAAAAAATAATGCATGAAGCTTGAATAAAAGAGGCTTTGTTCTTTCTTTTGACATATTGCATGTTTAGATATTCACACTACAATATGTTCTGGGGGCCATGAAGGTTTTGATAAAAAATGCTGGCGCTAGCTGGCCATCTTTTTTAAATAACGCAGGCGGGGAAAGAGTTAATGTACATAATTACTTCACCCAAGGCTGGAAGAGTGTGTATACAATTTTACCAAGCATAAATGTGTTTTTCTGTGGATTAAAAAAAACTATGCTTCATATAGAGAACTCTAATAATATAGATTGACCTTTTTCTTTCTGTTTGCACTGTTTTTACAGTAAAACTTATCATTAGTACTTTTTTTCCCCATTCCTGAAGTAAACTTTTTGCCTGTATAGTTTTCGCTTAACTGTTTTACACTGCCGCCTTGAACTTGAGAATGCGACGCGTCTGGTGTGTCGAATGGAAGTTCAAGGTTTATGATCAGGTTTAGGTTTCCTAAACAACTTTTATTAATGTTAAGTCACTGTGTAAGTTAACGTTTCATTTTGCTCCATTAACAGACAGTTAATCATAAGAGGGATACCAGAGTTTCAAATTTAGCCTAACATACATTATGCTTACATCTGTAAGAAATTAATTTATAAATAAATCACTTATTTCACTTGCAAATAAGCATTGTAAATGATTTGGCATTGGGGGGATGTAATGGCATAATATTGGCATAATGGCACAAATGTTCTTTTAGATATACAGCATGTTTTGTTAAAAAAGACGAATTTTGCCGAACTAAACAAAGAATCCACTAAATTCTGCCAAATGTAAGTACACAAATAACTCTTTCTCTGTGTGGCTAGTAGCTGGATGTTTTCACACAGCAGTGGACCGTGGTGGCCTTAGGGTGATGGATGGCAGTGGTGCGGATTAGGAGCCGGATTAAAACATCCATCCCATACCTACTCGGGAAAAGGTTTGTTGGGATCAACATCCTGTTATTTACCCTGTCACTCCACTCCCTCTGGCATGAGCCCTGCACCAACGAACAGAATGGGATTCTAGGTCAGTAAGAGAGAGAGAGAGAGAGAGAGAGAGAGAGAGATGCTAGCGGCAAGGTTGAATTCCCAGCCTCAGCCTCCACAATCCAGAAAAACGGAATGCTTAATGTGTAATGAGTGTGAAGTTACCATACAGATTACTGGAGCCTATAGCAAATTGGGGGCTTCAGTAGCTGTGCGTGTGTTATACTCTGTTGGACCAACAAGAAAAATAGACTTGTACATTTTATCCTGATGTTAGTAAAAAAGCAGAGGAGATGTCAGGAAACATCGGGAGATACCAGATGAAGAGTGAAGATCTGCACTGTATACTGGCAAAAATACGAAATAAGAAAATAAGACATTTATGTTAATGAGAGCTTGCATGTTCATGCAGCCAGTCACAAGCAAGTTAATAAGTTGTTTCTCATTAAAAATAAACAAATAAACACATAAATAAATAAATATATGTGTGTGTGTGTGTGTGTGTATAAAGGCTTATCCTTCAAAAATATATATTTTTTATAAATCAGAATTGAATAATAATAATAATAGATACATATATACAATAAATAAAATGCTTGAAATTAGTTCAGTTGCCCAATCAACTTCACAATTAGTTTAAAATAATAATATATTCTTACATTAATAATATACTTCTTATAATAATAATAATAATAATAATAATAATAATAATAATGATAATAATATCTTGAATATATATTATATCTTGAAATTAGTTTAGCAGCCCAATAGAAACCTAACTAAAATAAATATTTATAAAAATTATTATAAAATTATTATTATTATTATTATAAAAATGATGGCCAACCAGCAAAGTTTTTCTGGTAAAGCTGTTTGACTAGGTAACTCCATTAGCCTAGTGAGGGAACCAGCAAACCAGCATACTATAATGGACACCCATATCCAAAACATGACCAGTAATGATGGTGACCAGAAATACTCAACAAGGTACTTCCAAATGTGTATGATAGTATATGTGTCCAGGTGTTGATTATAGGTAAATAATCGAACAACCTCACAAGTATCTCATGACCCACATTGTTCTCAGCACACTTGCTTTAGTAAATGAGACATGTACTAACAGATGATACCATGGTGTTTTTGAAACATGGCTGAATGCAAATCTCTGTGTATGTGGGGCATTATGATGGACTCAACTTTTTTATAACTCTAGACTTCATTGCAGCGTATTTCTCATTAAAACATAGGTAGGGCTTTGGAAGATAGATGGCAGAGACATATGGGCATTTAAAACATTGAACGGTAAACAAGAAGCCAAGGCCAGCATAATGTGCTGCATTTGCTCGAGAAGAGAGAAAGATTTTAAAATAAACTTGTGTAAAGGGCCATTGGGTTGGCGTGAGGTTTTCATGCCAACTCCCAGCATAATCCTTCAAATTGACTGCATACTTAACCCATAGAGACACATACTTGCAGTCGGTGCAGCGCCATGTGCTCACATACACCCAGTGGGGTGTGAAGGGGATGTTTGTGTAGATGAACCTTGCAAAAATAATGAAATTCCTCCATGCAGAAACTCAAGCTGTGCTAATGTGCTAATGTCATGCGAAGAAGCCTCAGAAGAACAAATAATTACCTCTCCGTCTCTTCGTCTCTGGGTTGTGACTTCCACTTTATAATTTTTTTCTTGTGTACAGAGGCTTTTCCCCCTGCTATATTTGGAAGCTTTCCAATTATACTGTATCATGAGCCAACATCTAATGTTGAATAAGGATGTACAAAGTTTTGTAGTATCAGCTAATCTGATAGAAAACGATCTTTCAATTTAATCACTACTCTACCAGACTATCAGCATAAAGTCTAGTCCATTTTGCAGGTTATTGTGGCCAAGTACTGCCCATTTTGACAGGAATGGGTCGTCTAGCTGACAAATAAAACAGCCAACCACAAAGCGCTTCTTTTATGTGACATTTAAGGGCGGATAAATCCGAAAAAGATGATACTATAATAACAGACCTGCGTGCAAGTGGTAACTCTGGCACGGCAGTCCATGCATGGCTTTGAAGGGAATTTATTAAGAAATTAGAGAATTTGTGAGAATTGGAAGCATGAATTCCTAGAACAATTCAAAAGTAACAAGTACCAAACAATTTCACGCCATCAGGGTTTAATGGATGATGAATGACTAAAGCTATAGGGTAGTTAGAGATACATTTGATTGCTTTAGCTTTTGGCAAACCTAAACCCCTTTGTGAAACCACCTTATTGATTTGACTGATTTCAGCACCATGGACAGCGGCATGTTGTGCTGCTACTCTGCAGGTCAGGGAAATGTGTCTGTGACTCTATGTAGGGATTTAAAAGACTGGGAATGATGGCTGTTGGAATGGGATTCAGTTTAATACAACACCTACACAGCAAATTAACCACAATAACGCTGAATGACGGTGATATGTCTGGCCTCTTCTGCTTGCAAATGATGAAACATAAGGGCTAAAGGCAAGTTCTATATGAGCAATCTATAATGAGCCTCATTTGGATAAAACGAGGTGTGATTACTCAGAAAGAGAAAAATGTGAATAACACAGAGAAAAAAAACAGGGGTCTCCAACACGTCGCTCATGAGCTACCAGTAGTCCGTGGCCTGATTGGAGGTAGCTCGCCAATATCGCAAATCGCATCTTTTGCGCGCTCAAGTTCGTTATTTCAAATGTAGGCGCGCGACAAGATGAAAAAATCTCAACTTTTCAGAATGCCGCAAGCGCACCGCAGGTCATGTGACAAGAACCAACCAATCAGCTTCACCCTTTCCCTAACAACATTGAACGCTCAGTCAACATGGGGGTGCACCCAAACACTACGGGTGTTTTTCTCTTCTCCGTAAATAAATCTTGTAGCAGAACTACAGCAAGCGCTTTTCGGTGGTGGAAATCCCTTAGCTACTAAAACTTCTTTGTCGTTGTGGAGAGCGCAGTGCATGGTTGCATAGCAACGACAGACGCCACAGGAAAATTGGACCGCATTTTACTATTAATAATAAAATAAATGCTAATGTGAATTGTAAATGTCAGTAATTTATCTTTTTTGACTCATTCTTTTTATAAAAATGATTTAAAGGCTGAAATATGAGAGGTTTATCTTTTTATAAAACCTTTTTTGTCAAAACTTTATTTGAACTTGTACATGTTCATGTACATGTACATGAACTTGTACAGGCCATCATTTTAATTGTTATTATTTCAATGTTTATGTAAACAAAAAGTGCATATTGATGCTAATTACATTTTTTATTTGCTGGTTTTTGACATAAAACTTGGTGAATTGATTTCATTGTGTAGTATTAGTACTTTTTGAACAGGATTCTGTAATAACCGTGATCATTTTGGTCACTATAATCATGAAATGGAATTTTCATGCCATTTCATCTCTAGTTATGATTGACTATGATCAACTAAAATCAACTATAATTATGTGTTTTTACAGTATAATATGCAAAGTACAATTTTCTATAAATTTTTTTTTTAATCTTTGATTCTGTTCTTTTCTCTGCCATTTAAGGGTGAGATATATAGGCCTTCAAAAACTCTTTTAGGTCTAAAACTGTTTGGATAGTTGTTAATATGAGAGTTATGAGACATTATTTAAGAGATTTAAGTATTTTATTACATGAGTAGCTCTCGGCCACTTTTCATTTTGAAAAAGTAGCTCTCAAATGAAAAAAGGTTGGAGACCCCTGCCCTAAAGGGTCAAAAATATGACATGGGAGGTAAACATTTCATATTTCAAGATTATGCGTTCTCTTGCAAAAATTCCCAAGAGAAGCTTTGCATTCGCTCGCAAAACCTTTGCGTTCCATTTCAAAAACATTTGCGTTCCCTCGTGAACTTTGCGTTTGCACGCAAAGAACTCAAAAGGTTTGCAGGGGAACAAACATAAAGTTCTTCGGGGAACACAAAACTTTTGCAAGAGAACGCAAAAGCATTTAAATATATTTTTTCCTCCCATCACATATTCTTTCCATCACCATGGGCCCTATTTTAACGTTCTAAGCGCATGGTCTAAAGCACACGGCGCAAGTGCACTTAGGGTGTGTTCGAATCCATATTTGCTAATTTAAAGACGGGAAAAATGGTCGGCGCTCCCGGCGTATGGTCTAAAATGGTTGTCTATATTCTCTTAATGAGTAATGGGTGTGTTTTGGGTGTAATGTGCAATTAACCCATCAGAGTCTCATCTCCCATTCCCTTTAAAAGCCAGTTGCGCTCGATGCGCCAGGTGGATTCGCTTTTTACATGATGGAATTACATGGAATTCTCCAGAGTACAAACGGATCTGCTCGTGTGCGAGGTTAAAGCAAAGCATCTATGGAACAAGCCGGATTTCACCATATCTTTATGTACACAATAATAATATTTTACATTGTAATCCTTTTGTTTTTAATATTTGGCATGTTTGTGTGCTGTGTGTGCAATAAGCAGAGTGTACGCACGTTGTGCACCCGCCTATAAGTGCATATTACTAATGCTCCCTTTAAATAAAAATAAAATATACAGCGCCATTGTCTTTAGTGCAATGGCACAGTCTACTTCAGTTGCCTCAAAATAGCAACGCGCCAACAATGCGACTGAACACACCTCGTTTTCAGACCAGCACGCCCATAGGTGCACAAATGGGCGCAAATGCATTTGTTATTTAAACAACGTGGCGCAGGACATGAAAATGATAACTGCATCGGGCTGAAACTAGCAAAGAACACTGGCGTTGCGCCTGGCACTGCATTGCGCCAGCTCTATGATAGGGCCCCATGTCCCTTTAAGGGCTCAGTAAATAATCACTACCATGAAAAAGTTTGGGGTTGGTAAGTTTTTTTTTTTTAATTTAGGAACATTTGTAAGGATGTTTTTGACAGAAGTCTCTTATGCTCACTCAAAAAAAATGCTTTATGCTCAGAATAAACATTTATATTGTGATATATAACTGTTTTCCATTTTAATATATTTAAAATGTAATTTATTTTTGTGATTCCAAAGCTGAATTTTCATTACTCCAGTTTTCAGTGTCACATGATTCTTCAGAATTCATTCCAATGTGTTGATTCGGTGCCCAGAAACATGTATTATTGTTATCAATATTGAAAACAGTTGTGCTGCTTTTTTGTTTTTGTGAATGGTCCCTGGTTTAACTAATGGTGTGAGTTTGGGGGCGGGGTTATCTGTTTATTTCTGACTAATGGATGAATGTTCAGGAAACCTGTTTGATAACAATCCTTAATGTTGGAATTTTGCAGAACTGCATGCATAAGCTTTAAGCTAACACCAAGTGTCCACAGAATACAATAATTATGAATAAAAAGGACAAGATTTTAGCATTGCTTCTCATTTTTTTTCTCGTCTCTTTCCCCCTAAGCCTCAGGGATTCAGAGTTTTACACTTTACAAAATGACAGGAGGAAGCCAAGGGATGTGAATAACTGAAGTAAACAAAAGAGCCTTTGTTGGACACATTCTCCTTGCTGCTCTCTGGAGCTCTCTCCCGTTTACTACGTTGCAAACAGATTAAAGAAGCAGTCCCCAGTCCCTCGGGGGACCCTTTAAAGCCTCGCAGACCCTATACCTCCACTGCTGCCCACATCCTTTACCCTGAGAAGAGGAACGAGACAGAAAAGGAAGGCAGAGTAAGAGGAATGGAAAAGAGAACAGAGTGTGCCACACACAAAGACGTACAGAAATTACCCCCTCGCTAAATGGGTGATAAGAAACCACACAAGAGCACTGCTTTTTTCACCCACACACAAGACACAATTGCATCTTAGACGTCTTGAATCTGTAATTTGCTCATTTAGTCCCAGAATGCCCCTCTTCAGCCTTATCAGCAAAGACCAATTCAAGTGCAAACAAAAAAACGAGAACAGAAAAAAGATTATTACTGTATCTTTCAAGTTTTTCACAAAAAAAAAGAGAGAAACTTGGTAATTGCCACCCACTAAACGAAACTGAGAGGAAGACGTCGAGTTCTATGACACAATGGCCTCGCCTGCTGCTGGAGTTGAAGAATGAAAGTCGGCCATCAGAGATGTGTCTTCACGGGCCATTGTGCTTGACTGCGATCTCCATCGATCTCACTCTGTCTCCCGCTCTCATTTCCTGTGGATTAGAACTTCCTCTTCACTGCTTTACACAAAGACTGTATCACAGTTCCTCTCTCTGAGGAGACTGGGGGACGATTGTAACGGGGGACATTTCTAACGCTGAAAATGTCTTCAGTCACACTCAAGTTAGTGTGATGACACTTACTCAGCAAAGTGAGTCAGTCGGTAAAGATCAGTCTCTGCCTGAGAAAGAACAATGTGATCTGTTCACTTTTAGTATACGTATATGAAAGATAGTGTTTTTATTCAATTAAATTTAATTATTTACTTTTTTATTTTGAGATTCAATTAAATTATATTATTTGTTTCTAAAAATGTCAAATCCATATTTTAGCCACTATTTAGACATATATATATTTTTATTTTTTTATTAATTTTACACAAACGGCAAACCTCAATTAAAACAAATAAAAAAAATAGGTTGTAAAATATGTTTATTTTATGAAGGTTAAGCTTCTTCAAACGTTCTGAACGAATGAACGAACAAACGAATTAATGAATATTGCACCCTATTTTGTACTCTATTTGTAGAAAACGCACCAACTTTGACAACATTAGTTTTGTGACAGAAAAGCAGTGCTTTCTCTCTCTGTGTGTCTGTGTGTCTGTGTGTGTGTGTGTGTGTGTGTGTGTGTGTGTCCAAAAGATGCCAATATCCGTAAACCTTGTGGGGACATTTTTGGGTCCCAATGATGAGAACAGCTTATAAATCATAATAAGTGATGTTGTTTGAAAGTGTGTGTGTGTGTGTGTGTGTGTGTGTGTGTGTGTGTGTGTGTGTGTGTCTGTCTGTGTGTTTGGGGACACATGCTCCTCATCTCATGTGAAGCTCTGTCCTTTTCATAGGGAGCGACTAAAGGCTTCCCACGGCACTGAAAAGGGCACCATAACCTGCTGGCAATTAACAAGCACCACAGCCGATAAAGGGAGAGAGAAAGACAAAGACTAGAAGAAAGAGAGAGAAAGATAGAACAACCAAGAGGGAAAGTGATAGAGAAAGAGAGAGGACAAGGCTGATTCATCAGATGAAATGGGATGGGGAACAGGGCGAATAAAGGCAAAATCGTCACGAGTGTAGAAGAGAACTTCAAGGCCACAGGGAAGAGAGACGGAGGAAAGGAGAGGCGAGGGAGGGAGATCAGGGGGAGGTAAGGCAGCTGGAAGGAAAGGTGGCATTAAGATGAAAGAAAGCATGCAGAGAGCAGTTGCACTTCAAACAAAGGTCAGGAAGCAAAACAGTGATGTACGGAGAGGAGAGAAAGAGTGAGAAGGGTAATTAAGACAGAGGGAGAGAGAGAGAGAGAGAGAGAGCGCTTGAATATGGACCACGAGGGCCCTATTTTAACGATCTGAAATGCAAGTATCAAGTAACTTTGTGGGCGGATCTCGGACGCTGTTGCTATTAAACCGGCGGGATAAATGACTTTTGCGCCCGATGCAAATCTAAAATGTGTTGGTCTGAAGTAGCTACATTACTCATAGGTGTGGTTTGGGCGTACCGTGCAATAAACCAATCAGAGCGTCATCTCACATTCCCTTTAAGAGCAGGCGCGCTTGTTCCATGGCGGATTGCTATTATAATGGCGTATTTGTCAGGCGCACACCAGGAGCGGTTCACAGCCGAGGAGACCGACGTTCTCGTCAGGGCCGTAAAAGACAGAGAAGTGACATTGTATGGGGATGGGAGAAACCCACCAAAATTAGCTTCGGTTAAACAGGCGTAAATAATTTGGGTAAATGTGTAAGCTAGATTTATGCCTATTTTTTCACATCTTCATGGACACCACAATGATTTCCCTCGTGTGGTAATATTTTTCCTTGTAATTATGTATGGTTTGCAAAAATGGGAACTGCTGCGTCTGTGTATGAGAGAAGCAAAGTGTATGCGCGTTGTGCACACGCTACATTATGGCCAAGCATGCGCCCTTAAAATAGCATCTGAATAACGCGCCACTGACTTTAGACTAAGTTTTTCCTGGTCTGTGGCGGAATTGTTTTCTGGAAGTGCAAAACAGCACCAGGGAACGTTTGCGCCGGAACACGCATCTTCTTTTCGCTGAACCGCCCCCGGGAGCGCAAGTTCATTCCCTAATTTACAGCTGAAATAGGAATGATACATGCGTCGGTGTATAAAGTCATTTGCGCTGGGTTCAAGATAGGGCCCTTAGTCTGTCAATGTCAATTACCAAAGGCAACAGTGAGAGGAAGAACTTGTGTGAATATGTTTGAGTTTGTGAACATGTCTGTCAGCCTATTTTATCACACAGCTCTCTGGAATCTGTGGATTTTTATTGGTTAATTGCAACATTCTGGTATCAAATATATTCTGGAAAGACCTGCAAACTGTTTTCACCGTCGTCCTTGGCAATCAAATTTCTACACTTGTTAGTTTCATGTCTCTCATAGCTCTCCGCAGTCACACAATCCAATCATTTCAGCTTTTCATTTCCATGTGCTATTATTTATATATTGGGAAAGTAGCATATTAAGTAATAAGTGGGATAAAGTATGCAGTAGCTCATTATCACAAAATAAACCCTTCAGGAATACACAAGACCTCATTAACCTGTCTATGATGACAGCTACATTATTCTTTACTTTTATGTCCTATAGAAGTATTTTATACAAATAAAAAATACATTTAGTAACTGGAAACTTTTGATTAACAAATTCTGCCCTCAAGTAGCATTAAACACATTTTTTATAATAAATAAAAAACATATTATAAAATTATATTTGTTATTACATTTATTATAATTATAATATTTTATATATATATTTTTTAAATATATTAAAACTTGTATTCAGCAAGCACGCATTAAAATGTTTAAAAATGACAGGAAAGACATTTATATTGTTACAAAAATGTCTTTGTTTCAAAGAAAAGCTGTTTATTAGACTTTCTATTCAGCGAATAATCCTGAAAAAGTGTCCTGGTTTCCACAAAAATATAAATCAGCACAACTCTTCAACATTGATAGTAATAAGAGCAGCAAATCAGCATATTAGAATGATTTATGAAGGATCATAATGACACTGAAAATTCAGATTTGCCATTAGCGCTGTCACATGTTGGGGTTTCATGTTTTATGGGGACATTCC
Organism: Tiaroga cobitis; assembly: GCA_030578255.1. Taxonomy (NCBI): domain Eukaryota; kingdom Metazoa; phylum Chordata; class Actinopteri; order Cypriniformes; family Leuciscidae; genus Tiaroga; species Tiaroga cobitis. The sequence goes on along the minus strand of CM060609.1, from coordinate 6,046,700 downwards.
ACAGACATGATGATTTTCACTTTGTACAAACTGTATATTCTTTATCTCCTGAGTCCTACCCTTAAACCTACCCATCACAGAAAATGTTCTGCATTTTTACATTATCAAAAAAACAAAACATAATTCAGTATGATTTATAAGCTGTGTTCCTCATGGGGACCCCAAAAAAAAAGGACCCACAAGGACAAGGATTTCGGATATTGCCATCTATGTGGGGATGTTTTGGACTAGGACCACACACACACACACACACACACGAGAGAGAGAGAGAGAGAGAGAGAGAGAGAGAGAGAGAGAGAGAGAGAGAGAGAGAGAGAGAGAGAGAGAGAGTAATTCCCATATAATCTTGATCCCACTTCCTCATAACTGCTTACAGGTGTCAGTCAACCATCCAAAGCTAATGAATATGACAAACCATGTTGCCCCTCTACCACTCCCGCACCATCAATACCCATAAGCCCCTGTAACATCAACACGCTCTATTCATAAACATCATCCGCACATGCACGTCCTAACTGCACGTAATCTGCCCCTCCACATGCAAACAAATTCCACACAGCTTCACTCAAAACAAATGACCTGGTAACAAATAGAGTGCTGACTGCCTCTGATAGCGCCCTGAGTCCATCACACATGCCACAGCTGCACCTCCACACTTCTGGAGAAACATTACTCAGCCGCTGTGCACACATCATATAGTCAATCCATTATGTTATCATAATCAGAAGCAATGTGTTGCTTAGCACCATGCATTTTTTTTTTTTTTTTTGCCAGTCTTGATTAAAATAGCCCCGTGGAGGATTCGATTTGGTTGGAGGGATTACATGTGATTTATTGTGATTCTACAAAAGTAAAGCCTAGGCAAGTTGTAAGCTTTGGAAGAAAGAAAATACAACTTTAAAAAGGAAACTCTGGTAAGGTCATTCCGTACATAAAAGGGAATTTATGATTACAAGCCTTGCACGGTGCAAAGTTAATTTTCCCCCCTCTTTTTACGTTCTCCAGAGATGCTTTTGAAGACTGTCCAAAAAAAAAGAAAAGAAAAAAAAAATACTTTTGTGAATGAATTAAGATGAGTAATGGGCTTATATCACCATAACTGATTGTAGAGTCACAATAATATGTCCAGACTAAAGGCTGGTTGAAAATATCATTTATATTAAAATTAAAACACAATACATCTATCTATGTATCTATCTATGTATCTATCTATGTATCTATCTATGTATCTATCTATCTATGTATCTATCTATCTATGTATCTATCTATCTATCTATCTATGTATCTATCTATCTATGTATCTATCTATCTATCTATCTATCTATCTATCTATCTATCTATCTATCTATCTATCTATCTATCTATCTATCTATCTATCTATCTATCTATCTATCTATCTATCTATCTATCTATCTATCTATCTATCTAGTCTTACTCCAGTTTTCAGAGTCCCATGATATCATCTGCTGAGTTTGTGCATGTTATTCTTTTTCTTCTTCTTCTTATTATTATTATCAATGTTAAAAATAGTTGTGCTGCTAAAAAAAATTCTGGAAACATTTTTTTTTCCAGGATTCAATGAAAAGAATTAATTAAGCATTATTTCAGCATTAATTTGAAATAGAAATATTTCGCAAGATTATACATGTCTGATCAATTTAATGCATTGCTAAGTTAAAGTATGCATTTCAATTTCTTTTATTGACCCCAAACCTTTGAACGTTGGTGTATATAATTAATTTTCATGTTTAATTATTAATAAAATGGATACCATACAATTTTGAAAAATGCATGTCTATTTAAGGTAATGTCTAATGTCTGTCATTAAGGTAATGTCTAAATGTCTGAGTAGAGTGCAAGTAAAGACATGCAAATATTAAGATCAATTCTCTGCTGAATTAATTTAATTAATCATGGAAATTGAATCTGCATCAGAGAGTGATGCTTGCTATGAATAAATGAATTCACAGAAGAAGAAGAAAAAAAAAGCAAACTTCACCATTTTTACTTGATTATGCACAGGCACAGTGTGATAACTACAGTGAGCTGGAAGCAATTAGAAATCACTCTATTGTGGTTCAGGAGACAACAATAAAAGTGGAGGCGAGAGAAAGATGATCGTAATCGTGAAAATCTGAAGCTGGGAATTGTTTAAATGAACAGATAATTGCATGGGGGGGGGGGGGGGCAGTGACAACACAAACAGATCTATATTAAAAAAAGATAGAGAGAGAGAAAAATACACCTATGAAGTCCAGAGCCTCTAATTTTCTCTACTATACAGTACAGTATCAATCTCCACCTGCAAGAGTCAGATAATAAATAAAGAGCACTGAATGTTTCTTCACTCCACTGGCTTGAGCTTTGGGAGTGATTTTGCCATGTTTGGGTTTGTAATAGCGATAAAAATCTCAATATCTCGCCTCTTTTTAATCACACCAGCGCATTCATCTCGGAATGATTTGGAATGTAATGTGGTGGGAGAGGTAATCAGGTTTTTGCGTTAATTGACTTTGTGGCCTGCAGATAGAAGGGTTTTTCTGCTCCAGTAATTACCACCCACCATTCTCCTGTCTAGTCTGGTCTGCCTGTTGCCGTGCCGACCACCTCCCGGTGCGTATTAATGATGCGTGAGGTGTGCTGTGCCGGCGGGGAGTTACACAAAAGGAAATAGTCGGGACACACAAGATTCCAGCGTTCACGCACAGGTACATCCTGTCTACGAGTTAGCTGGCATCATAATCAACAGCTTTATCCATTAAAACTGCAACATTTTAGCTTTGTTGCACCGTGTCCCTCACTCTCAAAGTGTGTAGTTGGTTACCAAAGTTGCCGAAGGTCAAGCTTTGGCAACAGTCTCTTTTCCTCACTGTCAAAGAATGACAGTAACTCGCTGTCAGTGTGAATGTATCCCGCGTCTCTCTGCCTTGCGTCTCTCTCTTTGTCCTCTTCTCTCTCACCTTATTTGTGATGCTTCAAAAACTCTTTTGTATCGCTCCTCCCCGATATAAACAGACTCCGAGCGCAGATGTTTTCCGACACAAATACAAACAGAGCGTGAACTAGAATACATGCGCGACTCTCAAAGCTTCTAAATAAACAGGCACAAAGACGCAACCAAAGCATATCAACAGACAGAATTACATCATCAAGAGCTCACGATGCAGTCAAAACAGGGAAAAAAAAACTCTTTTGTTTGACATTTTCTTGTACATTTATAGGCTGAGAGATGCTTAATACTAAGTTCTACCAGTAGGGGGAGCAGTTTTGAAAACCTAGTGCCTGAACTCACTTTATAAGAACCTACTGAGTGAAATAGGACGCAGCGTGTGTGTCAATTCATAGAGATCCCTCAGGAAAACCAACATTGTTTCATTTTTTGAAGACAATGCGGTAATAAAGCTCCTTTCGTGACGTCTGAAAGGCTTTTTGGATGGGAATGGCATCGCAAGACAATCAAATCATGAGATTGAAGGCATTGTGTTTTGAAAACTGGGAATTGGGTGTCGAATTCTCACTTTGACGCTTGAGGAGAGAAGAATGATGCGCTTGTTTCATCTCGCTAATTCAATTAACGTGGTGTCAAAGACTTCATCATGGGGACTCATTATGATTGCAAATACAAACACTGATGTCAATATGTTCTCAACTGGGTTGAATAAATAATAAGAGATCTAAAATGTATGTCAGTGAGAATCATGTGACAGAGATTGTGTGTGTGTGTGTGTGTGTGGAGGGGGTTGCAGATGTATGACTTACGGGTTTCCGTAGTCCCAGACCACACACTGAGGATCTGTTGTGCCCTTAGAGGAGAAAGAAGACAGAAAGAGTTAAGAATGACTCCAAAACAAGACAATAAGTGTTGCATGGCAGTACAGCAGAGAGGAAAATTTCATAAATAGTGTATGCATTTGTGTGTGTGAAGGGAGGGTGAACATATGTGATTTATATCAACATATCAAACCAGGTGGCATCTGTAAACAAACAATGATTGGCGTTAATTTGAAACGTGCTGTCATAGCCTGAAACCTAACGAACAATGTGTTTGTATCATATTTCTGACTCAATGATTTGCTATATAACACAAATATTCACATATGAATATATATTATCACGTTTGATTAAATGGTCCAAAAGGGGGGGTGGGGGGGGGGGGGGGTGGGGGGGGGGTTGGGGCTGTGGTATGTATGTGCTGAATGACAGGGAACCTTCATCCACATACAGACCCAGTTCCAGTGTGCGGACAATTTTTTTTTAAAACTGAACGAATGAATGAATGAATGAATGAATGAATGAATGAGGTATTATTAAATATTAAAAGAAAACAATTTTATAATTTTAATTTATAATGTTTTACATTTTTATATACTTCAATAGCATTTAAAGAGAATGACTTAGTCATAAAACTAACTGTAAAGTGTTCATCCAGGTGCCAGGTATGATACACAGCTTTTATATTTTTCATATTTCTTAAAATAAACTGTCAAATCATATGTCAAAATTGCTGTATTTCACTATAGTAGGGGAACATACACAGAATATTCCATAATTCAAAGCTCAACACATTTGAAGAGAATGACTTAATAAACTGTCAGACAAAAATAGTAATAATAATAATGATAATTTTTCTTGAGCCCTGAGTGCAAACTCCAGATGAATAATTAAAAAAAGAAGAAAAAGAAATCTTAATCTTAATTCATTGCTTCGGTAGAGTCTGGGCTGATGCTCAGTGTGAGGCTCTAATCAGTGTTCAGTGATGCATATCTGGATGAACAACTCATTATCGATTCTTCATCGAATCAACCGGTATAATTGACTAATCCGTCTCTGCTCAAGTTATGCCTACTATGTATTTTTAGAAGGAGGAATCCCATTTGGGATCTTGTGACCTGAACAATGATCACCTCTGACCTTCAGGGGTATAACAGACAACCATTGCGTCTGCCAGAATCAGAGGGCAATTATGTCTTGTTATGTGGTCTCAGAGAGGTTGTGTACTTCAAATGAGGGTAGGCTCAGCGAGATACAGACACTCGCTCTGTTTTAAACATTTCATTGCCCCCAAGTGGTTAAGCAACGCCACACACTGGATTTAATCAAATGATTGAGTCACATGTTGACAGCTGACACAGAGTAATACGTGTTTGAATGACAGATGCTTGACATGGTCACAGTCCCCTCCACAGAGTCCAGAAACATTCGCAAAGCTGTTCGATCATTATAATAATGTCCAGTAAGGCAGGTTTTAAGTGTCCAGTATGGACTCGGCCATTCCACTGGCTCGAATGAACTTATCAGAGACACTAACAGATGGCTTTCCTACTCCCATTCATAATGAGAACAAATGAACAGAGCATTTTTGTCATCGCAGGTGGTAAACATGCAACCGAATACATCATTTCATTTTGACTCTCAAACGACTGACCGTCAGATGACATGGGCGATCAATAACTGGCACAGACGTCCATACACACGTGTTACGACTGATGAACGGGGAGCAGCGCCAGCCAATGACACATCTGGAGTGCACCGCCTCCATTTCCCAGCATCCCCTGGGGGTCAGGATGGCTCAGGCAGGCTGTCTCAGAGCAGCTGTCCACATAGAGAGGACAAGTCCCAACACACAGGCTCAGACCCCCCCATCCCTCATGTTCCAAACATCTGTGGCCAGGGCACCGCGGCACAATCTGGACACCGACCCCCGCCAAGGTCTTTCGTACACAGATGGGGCTCACCCAGGACCACGGCTGAGCGGGGCACGGCCTCGGTGTGACGAGGGACGTGTGCATAGAAAACATTCATGGATCACGTCCACTCCCGCATTCCCAAAACTCAAGCTTCCATGGAGGAGATAGCAGGTAAAGGTTGCCATGGCGACTCGGGGAACATCACAATGGCAGTGTTCTCTGCACAGCTGATATCTGCACTGATGCACAATCCAATCTGCAGGTTTCGCGTTTTGCATAAATCCTTGCGGGTATACTTTTATTACTCCCCTAGTATAAAATATTGAGAGCCTTTATGCGTAGTACTTTATGTCCTGTGTTTTTAGGGGTTGTTAAAGATGTACTATTCATAACAGAGGATTATTAATAGAGGGTCATCGTAACAGAACTGTATTTCGTGCCTGATTAAGTTGTTCAAATAGACTCACTGTGCTAGAAGTTTGTGCACACACCATTGCAGAGGCAATTTGTCAGCATGAGTGAACGTGCATTGGTTATAGGTCATAAGCACTGGTACAGTTAGACCAAAAAGGGGAAATATGAAAACATATAAAAAGACAGAATTTTTATCAACCCCAAACTTAAGAACGGCAGTGATACGGTATGGTTAACACAAGGTACATCAAAAAATATTATGATGCAATATGTAATGGTTTGTAGAAGTGGGGCATTTAATATTAATGCCTATTAAAATATGAATAAAAAGCATAAGGTACTTACATTGAGCAAAGGTGCAAGTTCCACTGATACCAAGGGCTCGGTTGGTTTCGGTAAGGGACGCACCGTCACTGTCAGAATCTTTGAGCTGATCACGAATGGATCTCTGGAAGGAAGGAACATAGAGCGAGTTAAATCCAAAATCGACTTCACACTCCATTTCACATCTATCGATAGGTATCAGGGTTGAGCAACATTCAGAATTTAAGAACGGTCTCCCTTCATGACTGAAACGGCCACAAACCACAGGATGCTCAATTGGAATTTGAAATGAAATGACAGAATAGTGAAATTTGAAACTGAAATTCAAACAAATGCTACAGTCACTCAACAGAGGATGTTTATGAGTTACACATTTTGAGTCAAAACATAATTACATCATACATTTTGACTAATTCTGCATATTTATTCCCAACTATTTAGACACTTATTTTTCTCTAAACTATTTTTTATTTATTTAGTTTTTTTTATTAATTTTGTTAGAGTAATATATAGAGCAAATTTAACCCTTGTATGTTTAAACTCTGAGTACGATTTATATGTTTCAGGTTAAATTTACCCTAATTGGATTCAATACAATTCATGAAAAAATCACACCATGGGGAGAAAACAAAAACAGTAAACCTTTAAATTTTAATACTTTAGCACATTACGACAAAAATAAACATGAGAACACATTATTTTTTAAACTGTTTTTGACAACTATTTGGATAAAGTGTCTGCCAAAGGCCTAAATGTAAATACCTAAATGAGAAATTGTCACAAAATGTAAAAAGAAAATAAAAATAAATTATATATAAGTCACCCAGAATATTTGATAACTCAATTTTATGTTGCGGGTCAATTCTGCATGCTGTATGCCACCTCAATTCAATTTGATTCAACTGAATTGTGAATTGTGCAGAACCCAGGATGGTATTCAATGACAGAGCATGAAACAATGCCTGAGTGCCGCTGCGCACGCGTCTGTGTGTTTGTGTCTTTTAAATCCATGGCAGAGCTATTTTGGACCATCCTACGCTAAACAAATCCATCCAGGTTTGGTGCGTGTGTGTATGTGTATGTGTATGAGTGTGTGTGTGTGTGTGTTTTATGGAGAGAGATAAAACTTGTGAATCCGTGCGTGCGAGTTGGGTCACATGGAGTTACATTCTGTCACAAACAAATCGGGCAGGTTAGTTCCCTCTGGGGCAGTGGGAGCAAGGATGTGTCTTCTGAGAAGAAAATTAATGAGACAAAAACCAAAAGCAGACTAAAAACAAACAAATAGCCCTGATCCCATACATATTCAACAAGCCCCGTCACAATCAACCACAGTGAGGAGCAATGACCTGGATAGCAGGACCTCTAACACTGCTCACAATAGAGACAGAAGCAAACACAAGCAGCGGTTGTCGCCACACTCATGTGTTCCTCGTCAGGGTTGAGAGCGCTGACATGCTCAGTGAGTTTGGACTGTGAACTACAGACCCCAGCAGGGTTTGAGCAGGACACAAGACATTCACCCCCAGTTTCAGCTGCACGAATCTGCCTAATTCGACTCAATACAGAGAGGCTTTCAGAAGTGGCTGGACTGAGGGCAAAGGCAACACAGTTGCACTGGAATATCTAAAAAAAGAAGCCTTACACTTGCCCTAACTGTGCGTGGCATGATTATTTTCCATAAGTACCCTTTATGTCCACACTCAAAGTGCCAATGATGCGTGACTGTAGGAATATGAACAAAATATACGTGAAAACAGTCCTTGTTATCCCTGACCTTCTAAAAAAACACCATATGAGATTTTGTCATATTGTCTTCAATTGCATTTGTGTTTAGTTTAGGGGGGGGTAGTTAAGATAAAAACTTGTCAGGACCAAATTAAAATTAATATAACTGGAAAAACCCAATGCACCCAAAAATAAAAAAATAAATAATAATTATGTTATTTTATCAAATCAAATCAAATAATAATAAAAAAAAAATGGCCACAAATTAAAGGTTTATAAAAATAGCCACAAATTAAAGGTTAATAAATCGTTCAAATTGTATTGCCTGCCCTATTACAAATTTAATTGTCACTAGATAACTGTTGTGACGTCTGTCTGTGTTCCCCCTGTCTTTGTGCACTTGGTTCAGTCCTGTTCCCTGTTTTCCCGCTCCCCGTTATCTCTATAGAGGGAATGCATTAACGTCACTTCCCCGCCGGAACACGCCCCCCTCAGCCGGACTGAGTGGCAAAAGAGCTGCTGCGTGGCTGGAGTTAATAGTGGAAACTGCGAAAACGCGAGTAAAACAACCTATTATCAGTTTAAACTAAAAGTTGGACTCGATATAGTGTTCCTTACAACTTAGGCCAAAGATCCAGTGATCCATGGATATTGACACGCAGCCATCGTGTTTCCTGACACTCATATGTGCCTGATTTCGACGCCGGGGAAATATGTGAAGCAAATTTGCCTGTGAACGCTTTATATAAATACAATATAGGTAAGTCTAAATCCAGGTGATCACATCAATGTTATATATAGGCTATAATCATATTGTCCAGCCCTAAAACTTGTAGCCTATAGTTTTTTGTCAGTTTATTTAAAAAGTTTATTTTATCGGAGTAGGGTCATAACTGGCTTAAGCATAAACCGGTCGACACAGGTCGTTTTTTGCCTCTTACTCGGATTTCGCATTATGTAAACGCATTAACCTGCTTTCTGTCAGCTTATTGAAGTGCGCATGTGTGAAATGTGACAGAAACGCATCCTTTGTGCAGATTTAAACGCATCCAGACAGAGCGTTTTGCTGGAAAGGAAGAATAAAATATATCACAAACGCAGACTCTTTCATGACACAGAACATTATAAAAATGTCCTCTCATCTCGTGCAGCAGAAGTAGAAATGAACAGTCAAAACGCTGCATCTGTTACTGCATGAGAGGAAAATATACAAACTGTAAGTTTCCCGTTGACATGTTGCAAGCTTTATTTAACATCAACCGATACAACAAATGAAATACTCAAAGTCAGATACGCAAATGATTGTTTTGTCGTTACAGGTCATGGCCTGATTTATTAATAAAGTCATGTAAACATGCCACGGTTTACGTGCGTTGTTATGGTTACTGGTGTGCATGTAAATGTGCTCAATGATAACTGCAAATCCACTTTTCTCTGCCTGGAGTCAAGTTGTTTCTATGAATTGCATCGATCCATTTGCTTCTCTGTTCTGTAGCTTTCGGCAGTCTGTAAAAATATACCTCAGATTTCTTGTGAAATGTAGTTGTACAATCAATCGCAAAGCTCTTTCCCATTTTAGATGCATTTTTTGTGTTTTTCACGGCATTCACGCTGAAAACCAATGCTGCCGCTCAGTCTTTTTGCCACTCAGTGGGCGTGACCGCAATCACTCCAGCTGGCAGTGACGTCACGCGCATACCCTCTATTAGTCTTCCCAGGTGTCCCTGATTAACCACGCCCCCTTGTCATCTTGTTTAGCTTGTTTGCCCTTGTATTTAAGCCCTGTGTTTTCAGTCCAGTCCTTGTGAGTTCTTGTTGTTGCTACCTTGATGTTGGTGGTTCTGTTCCTGAGTCTTGTGCCCTAGCCTGAATCTTTATGTAGTTTGAGTTTATTGAATAAAGTGTGCTGCAATTGGATCCTGCTTCCTCCTTGCTTCCACCTCATCATAACAATAACAATAATAATAACAATAGCGAAATTTGATACATTTAATTGCATAATTTAATTGATATTCTAAATCAACTGATAACACAGAAAAATAGATCAAATATAACTTAATTCAAAATTGAAAACTACTATTCAAAAAATCATTTTTAATCACATGTGGTCAATGTGGAGAACAGCTGAGTCAGTTTGATAAGGCAGGCCAGCTATAGTGTTTAAGCCGTGTGACGTGGATCATTTGAGGTTTTAAGAGCCACATCCCTGGGCACAACATTAGGATATCCATGGCATGGATCATGGGATTAACAGGTAGTGCAGGAATAGGAGGTATTCTAGGAACAGAAAGCACTGTATGTCCATTTTAGTCTGCCTGTCTAAAACTAGTACAGAGTACAGTATGGCATTGAGATGATTGGGTAAATGGGTCAACCTGAATTCACCATATGAACTGTCAACCTCCCATCATAATATAAAGGGTAATAAGGATTACTTAGTCTTAGTCATATAAATGCATTTCTCGACAGATTAAAACAGGCTTAGTGATTGTTCCACTCAAACCCTGAAGGTTCACATTTTGATAATTGTCCATGGTCTCAAATATGCTGAGTAACAGAATGAGTGTCCTTGACATAGCTTTCAAAAATATATAAAAACACACAAACGCACACATTCACACACATTGAAGGACTGGACTTACTTTGGTGGGGGCATGATGAAGCCGAGGGTGCGGTACAGGATTGCTCCGATCACAAAATAAGCAGTGTCGTCTGATTCTACAGGACAAAAAGGGTCAAAGTATCAAAACATATTACTTGAATTGTTCTAAATGTCCCAGATCAAAACTCGACCAAATGTGACCCTGGACCACAAAAGCAGTCTTATGTGTGTGAGATTTATACATCACATGAAAGCTGAATGAATAAGCTTTCCATTGATGTATGGTTTGTTAGGATAGGACGATATTTGGCTGAGATGCAACTATTTGAAATCGGGAATCTGAGGATGCAAAAAAATCGATTTATTGAGAAAATCGCCTTTAAAGGTTTCCATTTCTGTTGGCGATTGTGCTGCATCCACTTACAGAAATACAATTTTGATATATTTAAGGTGGGAAATTTACTAAATATCTTCATGGATCATGATCTTTACTTAATATCCTAATGATTTTTGGCATAAAAGAAAAATCGAGAATTTTGACCCATACAGTGTTTTGTTGGCTATTGCCACAAATATACCCGTGCAACTTAAGACTGGTTTTGTGGTCCAGGCTCACAAATATGTCAAACTATAAAGAGCAGCAAACATATTTTAAAATGATGGAAAAAATCTTAAAATGTGTGTTTAAGTGTGTTCTTAAAAAAAAAAAAAAATTGATTGATTTATAAAAGTTTCAATTGAATGAATCAGAATAAATATTTTGTTGCAACAATCTAGTACATTGTAATAATATTCTTTCCTTGTGTGTGTGTGCGCATCTAAATCGTTTTAATTCTAAAAAATAAAATAAAATGTGAATACATAAGGAAAAAAAGAGCATCATTCCTTTTATCCACATACTCGTATTCAAATATGAAGGGAAAAGGATCACATCAGAACAAACATATGACCATGATAAGCAGCTCCAGCTGACTGAACCACAAATACAAAGCAGAATATAAAAGAACGGCATTTAAGAAAACTCTTAGAGAGAGTCAGTGCATAGCTTGACATTTAAAAGACAACGAAAAGAGGACTTTCGTAGAGATGTGACAACCGATTCTGTTTCTAGGCCATCTGTCCACTCCTCCCCACTGGCTCCGTACCCTTGTTTCATCTCTCTGCTTTTCATACCATTTGTTTTGTTCTCTCCTCTACACGAGTTGCCTCCACACGCACCTCATCATCTGTTCTTTTATCAGACACTATTTATCATGAACCTCTTTCTTCTATATCCCTCCTCACTCCCATCCAATTCTTCTTCTCCTCGGAATGTTTTTCCCTCGTCCCTAAGTAAATGCCATCATATTTCACTTGTGGAGGACATACTTTGGACAGGAAGTGAAAGCGATACAGTAATAGGTGATGTAACGAGCCTAAAGACCATATTTCATTGCTCTATTGTCTTCACGTGGCAATGGAGGTCCTCACAGCTATTCAAAGTTCAGTCGGAGAAGGAAAACGAACATTTAGACCTGTTCTGAGGCACTTCGGAGGATTTTCCTGCAAATTTTATGAAGAGAAACTCAGGCAAGCATGGCTCAATCACTGTTGCAATGTCCACTGACATTATGCAATTTAAGGTTTAATAATTGAGCTTGAATAGAGCTGGTTAACCCTCTGAGGTCGGCTATCGCGCCGGCGCGATAGTCTCGCTTTTTTCTTATCAGTGCAAAAGAAACTCAAAATACTCTGTTGATTTTGATCTTACATATTAAGTGTTGTACATCATTAGATCCTGATAAGTGTCTATTTTTTTTGTGGATACTCACAATAAAAACAAAGTGTTGTGCTTTTCGCCAAATAAAGAAAAACAAACATGATGCGCGTTCTGCCTTCTCTCTGTCAGTGAAGTCCATTCTGAAACGCGTCCTAAGATTATTTTTAATTCCGCGAATACTTGTCATACAGGCACGAGTGTTTTTCCATAATGAAGCTTGAACTCTCTTCTTTTAAATGAGTTAATTTATATATAAAAAAAATATTCTTAGCTTATGTAATCTGTATGAAAAGAGAGAGATGTCAGTATTTTTCTTTCCAGCTCATTAAACCTAATTACGCGTTAATGTGCCACGCCCACGGAGAGCGCGCGCTATTCAAACGCAAATGATTTTAGACGAGCCGTTCAAACATGCCAACGCCCACCAGCTGGATTATAAAACACATCGTGTTTAGTAAGTAGGCTATCTTGTGCAGCTGTGTACACAGCGTATCTTTTCACTGTGAGGAATATCCAGGAATATCTAACCCTGGAAAATGTACCAGAAGTGCTGGTAGTTTCATTTCGAGGAGCAACGGATCCAGCTGATGTAGTAAGTCATTTATTCTAGTGCTTTGTTCTAATCGTGATATTGAAGTGTCGGACTGTAAACCGCAAAAAGACTGTTTAAATATGAATTGCGTGTATGTGTGTAGGCTAAATGATGAGTGAACGGCAAAGGCGCGCGCGCTTTGTTTACAGTTATACAGCGCGTGTCTGTGCCTTGTTCATTCACTCTCGCACCTACATTAGTAAACGTTATGTTTACATAAACACATCTTAGTAGGCTATAGCAATATAGTTTGTATGAGTAAAAATAGACTGAAATATGTTGAAATAAAATGTCTGTATAAGCAACAAGCTGCAAATTCACATGTATATACTAATATATCATACACAATATATTACAGACTAAATATGAATGTTTAGACACGATTTTGTGATTAGTTTTGGATAGATTATAAAGTTTTGACTGTAAAAAAAGACTATTGTCACATTAAATAGGTACGCTTTTGTCCACCAATTTCTGCTCATAGTTAAATATACTATAGTATGATGTTTTGTCAAAAATAAAGTAGGTATATTGAATTATCAACTAAGATGTTATTATACTGTTTGTTCCAATATTTAAACTAATGAATCCTTACCTTTTTTAATACGTATGATAAAATGTATAGTTTTTACAAAGAAATACACTTGAAATATTGTTAAAATTGTAATTGTTGTTGTAATTGTAACCTATTTGTAATTGGTTACAATTTCTAATTGTAAAATATGTATAGGCTATATAGATCATTTCTTTTGTCCTTGCATTCTTTGGGATCCTGTGACACACCTGTGTGAGAGGGCTAATTAATATGCAGCTCATTATGCGGCACATTATCCGGCCTTTGTCTTCTCAGGTGTGAACACGCCTCCACGCATATTGCCTTTCCAAACAAAAGGTGTCTAATAAAATTTAAATCAGTGTATGTGTTTGTGTAAATGATTAGGCAGGATGATTTTCAGATCATTTTGAAGCAAAAATTCTAGGCAACAACACTGATTAGTCACAAGTCTTGTGGACACATATTTAGTATGTGTTTTGTGGCCTTATTTCAGACACTTTAAGTTTTAGTTTTTTCAATAACCATGCATAAGCAATATTCTCTCAAAAATACAAACATGTTTCATAATTGTTGCTGAGAAATTACGGTAGTCCAGTTTGTGCTTTATTGAGTGAATTTACACCTTTGCCATTAACATGTTTATAAATAACTGAAAAAAGCACAAATGTCAGAGCATGTCAGAACACCTCAAGGACCCCAAAAATCCTTAGACCTCAGAGGGTTAAAATCACTGAACACAACTCTCTGATGCAAAAGAATATGCCTGTAACAGAGTATAATAACGTGATCTCATTAGGATGTATAATTTGTACCACTCTAATGTAATTTAGGGTTTAGAACTGTGGAATATTTATTATATATGTTTAACATCATTTTTTAAATACATGTTTAACACAATAATATTTTTTATTGTGAAAAGCACTTTATAAATGAATCTGAAAATGGTTCTCCTCATGTATGTTCCAGTGTTGTTTTAGTATTACTTATATGCTATTCTGTATTATTTTTATAATTTGAATCAGCTTTTATTTGTATGTGTTTTAGTAATTTTGTTATCTGCTTGTATGATTTGTATTATCATTTTAAATCTATTTTATTTCAATTTTAGTTTTAGTAATTTGAGGACTTCAACTTCAGTTTCAAATTATTTCAATTATTTGTAACATTTAAAAAATGCTAAATACAATGTATATATATATATATATATATATATATATATATATATATATATATATATATATATATATATATATATAAAAAATTATTCAGACACCATTTATTTTTTTTTATAGTGGGTGCAGGACACTATAGTTAATTTATGTAAGTTAGGATAGCAAGGTGTCTGAATACATTTAGGTTATAACTAAAACTGAAATAAAAATAGATGTAAAAAATAATACAAATCATAAAAGCAGATAACAAAATGACAAAAAAACTTCAACTAAAATGAAAATAAAAATATACAATTAAAAGATAATTCATATATATATTTATACTGTATGTATGTGTAATGTTACCTAATAATATAATTTTAAAAATGATTCTGTCAATAAATTGAATGGAAGTGCTATGTTGTAAAAATAAATCCTTAAAAAATGTGCATCAGCCATTTACACAGATAATTCAATGTCCAGAACCTCGAAACACCAACAAAATGGACTCATTTAGCTCACTTTGCTGTTAAAGAATGAATAAAGGGAGGCGTGTATCACCCCTTCACTGAGAACGGGGACGTCAAAAGACAGATGACGTAACACATTCAGCGATACTGCAGTTCTCATCAGCCTCAGCAAATCAAACGCCAATCAGCTCCACAGCGGTTCTGACTGCATGTTAAACTATGACAATCACACAACAAGCCCTGATGGTCTGGTCTGAATGGAGCCTGACTTCTATTTTCCCTCTATTCTCTGAGCTATCACTTTAACAAAGCTATTTTGAGAAAGGACCATGATGAACCTTTCCTCCTTTCTATAGAAAAGCGTTACGGACAAAGCTCTGCCCAGGGAGCCATCTTATCTCCGATGGCAGTGGGCAGAAAGGGGAGCGTGTCGGGACAGGAAGTTTTTGTTATTTCCTGCTGGGCGGTCCTCCACGGGTAGACAGGTCCGTAATGGTTTAGCCTGGAGTTGTTGAGACACTCGACGAGACACTAGCATTAATGGTCATTTCTTTGATGTCCTTTTGTTTCTTTTTCATTTCATTCAGCACTCTCTTCAATCTTCAAACCAGCTCTTCTCCACCCACATCCCGTGTTTTTATTCTCTCCAGCAGAATATCTCTCGTTTTTGGGTTTTTTTTTTCTCTCCCTATCTTAGAAGTCTGAGAAGTGAATGCCTGTCATGCTAGCAGATCACTATGATTTTCATTGGCCCATTTATTCTTCCAATTCTCTCAACCGTGTTATCTGTCTCTTACCAAACCGCTGACTGATTGCATTCAGTTCTGTAAGGCCACACGCTAAACACAACTTTACACACTTTTCTGTACTGTACACACAGATTTGGTTATTTATTGGTGTACAGAAGTTCAACTGCGCAGTAAATACTTGAATGGGGAAAGATGTTTAAATGCCAAATGTCAAATCAACAATAGATAACATAAAATAATTTTACAGGTTGATTTTACTAATACGTAAAGAGTCATTAAGGGGACATGGATATGTTTGGAAGTTTGTTTCCGCCAGAGAATAAAACATTATTTTTATTGCATCTTTTGTAGCATTACAAAAGGTAATTGCAAATTTTTTTCTCATAATTGTTAGTTTCCATCTCGCAATTCTGAGAAATAAAGTCACAATTGCGAGATACAACGTCAGAATTGCATGATATATAAAGTCGCAACTGCGCGAGAAATAAACTCGAAATTCTGACATTTTTCTAAAGTTATAAAGTCCAATTCTAAGAAAAAAAAGATCTCTCACAATTCTGACTTTGTAACATGTAATTGCGACTTTATAACTCACAATTGTGACTTTATATCACGTTTATTTTTACACTTTATATTACATCTGAGATGTAAACTCGTAACTGTGAGAAAAAAAAAGTCAGAATTGTGAGATAAAATGTCGCAATTACCTTTTTAATTTTTCATTCTGTGGCAGAAACGAGATTCTATAGAAATAGCAAAATATGAGGAAGGCGGAAATATTTTATCTAAAAAATTACTTTTACATTTACTTGCAAAATGTAGCATTATGTCACAAAGGTTTTGTAAAACTAACTCGCACAACTTTTGAGAGTGAAAGCAAAAACTGTATTTCAGTGCTTTCGCAAAATTTCTTGGGGGAATGCAATAATTTACCAGAGAACACAAAAAGTGTTGCGAGCAAATGTAAAGTTTCTTGTGGGAATGCAAAGTTTAGAGAGTGAATGCATAAGTAAAAAATCTAATTTTTTCTCCTATCATTTCCAGCACCATGTCCCCTTATGGGCTCTGTAAATATGCAAATTTGTTCTGTCGTGAATTCTTTTACCTAAAAGGCGATACTTTCAGTCCTATGGTTAAGATCTGTCCCATTCATTAACTCCTGCTTTCTGTATAATTTAGGTGGCAGCCACTAACAATATAAACATGCATATTCAGGATAACACACTAAATGTAACAACTAATCAAGGCGAGAGGTGAAAACACTTCCCATATTTATCAATTTCAAACAATTTTGGAACTGTATTTTGTCACTGCTAGATGCCCTGATTTAGGTGAATCATTTCCACATTTAAATATGGTTGCAACACCCAAAACTTTGCAGTGCATGTTCTAAGAGGGATGGGAAAAAGTAAAAGAGTCAAGAGAAAGATGTTAAAGAATGTCAAATGGGACAGGGAAGAGAGTCATATAACATTCTAGGACACCAGAGCAGTTCACATTAACCAGCTGAACCCTGCCGGGATAGTCAGAGAGTCACTGCTGACACCAGGATCTCATCAATAACAATGATGGAGCTGCATGCAGAGATGCATTGGAACTCACATACTGTACGAGTACTGTTACATGACGATCGAAAAACACAGACTTTGTGAGGGCAAACGTACTATGATGAAAAAAAGAACTACCAGTTCCATTTTTACTTTAAATGGATTCCATGATACACCAAACCCAAAGTGTGCATGTACACGTTGTACATGTCACATGTAAATATGACTTATTATTATTTATTTTATTTTTTTACATTTTCAAATGTCTTTAGTGTGTTGCTGTTTGAGCATGAAAAAGATCTGCAAAGTAACAAATCACAAATTCTCTATGTCAGTATAAGCACTTTCTGAACTCCCTGAAATGCCTTGATTGTAGTCTTCCGGGAACATATGCATCACAATATTCCTCATTTAAATAATTCCCGCCCAAGGCATATGCAAAAAAAATAAAAATAAAAAGATAAGAAAAGAAAAGAAAAAAGGGCAAGGCCTGGTTGAGTTGCATTAGTAGTGTGTTGAAACTGACTGTTATGGAGAGGGGCGTGACATTTCCAAAATGCGCTCGAAGTGGTTGACCAATCACAAGCGAGCTGGAATTAAACGTATATTACCCACAAGAGCACAATTGCTCAACATGTCAGAGTTCATGCACTGACACACCATATCTTGCATCACTCACCATCGGAGGACAAGGTAAAGACTTCTTTGGGGATGAAGAGTTTGTCGTCTGAAGAGCGTGCCCAGTCTTTCATCCCTCTCCTCCCCTTCATGGGGAAGTTGATGTCACTGGAAACAGCCGAAACGGGCTCTCGCTGGATGGTGATAACTGACAGAATCAGAGAAAGACAGATTAACAGTCTGGAAAGTTCAAATATTAAACGCTTCACGGAAGCACTTTTAAGAGATGTTCACTGCAGGACAACATGACCTTTATTTGTGGCACTACTGCGTAGATGCCATGGGAACTCACTGAGGTTGTTGGTGACAACCAGAAAGCTCTGGAACGGCTTCTGAGCCTCTCCAATTAGATGAATGAAGTCTTCCACAACTCGCATCAGAAACACAGAAGCCGGAGAGACCTGGAAGGAAGTCACATAATCACAAAAATACACATTAAAACAAGATATGAGGTTTAGTCAAGCCCAGTTTTTGGGTATGATCGTTGAAACATGCACTACCGTTCAAAAGTTTGGAGTCAGTAAGACTTTTTATAAATGATCTCTTTAGCCCCCGGTTTCACAGACAAGGTTTAAACCTAGTCCCAGACTAAAATGCATGTTTGAGCTGTCTTAACTGAAAGCAACTTGCACTGTTATAATCTTAAAATATGTCAGTGCCATTGTTTTGTCTAAAGATGGACACAAGTAATGTTTTTGTTTTTTTATGGCATGCTTATTAAAGCTACTTAAATATCCTAATTGAACTAAGGCCTAATTCTGGCTTAATCTAAACCATGTCTGTTGTTGAGTGTTGCTCTTGAGCAGCAAATCATCATATTAGAATGATTTCTGAAGGATCAAGTGACTGAAGACTGCAGTAATGATGCTGGAAATTCACCTTTACCATCACAGGAATAAATGACATTTAAAATATACTGTATGAAAATAGAAAACAGTAACTGTAACGATATTTCGCAAAATTACTGTTTTTGTTATTGATCAAATAAATGCAGAATTTGTGAGCATAAGATACTTTTTAAAAAATCTATTAAAAATGTCTCACCAACCCCAAACCTTTGAATGGTTGTGTATGTAATAACCCTCATAATTCCCAGACAAACATACCTTCATTACCATAAAAGGTTTGCTGGTAAAGACTAAAACGTAGCTAATACTTGTCAACAGTAAAAAACTGTTTGTTACTGAGAAAACAATACATACTACCTTCAAATACTTTTCATTTTCAGTGCAATTTTCACAGTTTACAGCCGAATAGTGGGAGTTTATGATGCAGCCGTGAAACAATGATGGACAATAAGCATCCACAAGTCAGAAGAAGCACAGTATATACCATCATTCCCCCGCTCTCCACTCGGTCATCTTTATAAATAGTCAGCGGGTTTTAATTCACTAGGCCTTTGTTCCAGAAAACAGCACGTCACATGCACGTTTCACAGTGAAGTTCATGAGAACATGGAGCCCATTCCTCAATCTAATTGGAATTTTGCTCTTCCTCTCGTGTGTGGAAATTAAGCCATTCGTAATTGTCTACGGAATATATCGTTACTCCGTGCCATAGGGGACTCAATCCGTGGTATTTATTATGTACTATTTAGAATGTATCTCAAATAAAACGTTTCTGAGTTTCTGAGCATCTCTGAGTTTGGTCATTCCAATTGGTAAATTGTGTCTTCTGTGGAAATGTATACGTATTCATACATATTTCTGTATAATGAGAGTTAAATTCAACTGATTTACCATATTATAAATGGCAAATGTACAAAAAAATTTATAAATCTGGTATCATGACCAAAACAACACGTCAATTCAACAATATTCTGAAATATACAGTACCACAGTTTAAAAAAAATACTGTATTCACATACAATCATATTTACATTTTATACCAAGGTACTTTTGAAAAGTTTTGGTCGTGGTCTTATTAAGTTACATGTACAAACACATGGTATACCAATTAATTAAAAAACAACATGTATACCCATTTTCCAAAACAACATGGTATCAGATGAAATTCTGCAGTACTTTAAAATATACCATGTTGCTTACTTCAAGTAAAAAATACAATGGTTGTATCTAAATCATGGATTATTGGTTATACAGTATATGTTAGCTCACGATCTCTCTGCTATTTATAGCTCTTGTTGTTTGTACACTCTGTAAGTGTCAAGATGTTGTGGCAAATTATGAAGGACAACCAGGCTGAGACAATCACAAACTCAAGAACTCACATATACAGTACATGCACTATAAATAATTAACAGTGAAAGGCTGTGACGTGTGACCAGGTGTCACGTTTTTAAATAATGCTATTGTTCTCAGAACCTCACTGTAACTGAAAAAGAAAACTGAAAGAATATTGGCACAACAAAATATATGGGCTCTGATAAAACAGAAACTTTGTCCATACCATCATATTTATTCTTTAACAATGCAAATATTCCCACTTTAGAGTCAAAATGAATTTAAAATTTCCCTTTTTCATTTTCTGCACGTTCCTGCTCTCCCTGTGATTGATGTATCAATGAGTTTTATTCAAAATATACAAAAGGTTGAAAACCTTCAGCTGTCAACACTTATTCAGCACACGCTATTGGATAAAACTAACCAAAACTAACCAAACTCACACTGGTAAGTAATGCCCACGTTTCACCATCCAATCAGTTTTAGGCTGTGTCTGAAATCACCTGCTGTATCCTTATACCCTACTATTTGAAGGGACAGACATTTGTAGTGGTGTCCAAAACCACAGTGGACATTATCGAGTGCACTCATTTAATCCCACAATGCACATTCAAAACGATTGTACAACTGATGTACACTCAACGGCTAGAGAATACCCATAATGCACTGTGAGAATCGTGCCGAATAAATTCCCGTGAATTTATTTCCCGTCATATTTTTTTTGTTTTTTTGACAGAATTATTTTATTCCGCAAGGATGCATTAAATTGATCAAAAGTGACAGTAAAGACATTTATACGATTAAAAAAAGATTTCTATATCAAATAAACACTGTTCTTTTGAATCTTCAACAAAGAAGCCAAGAATAAAATGTATCACGGTTTCCTCAAAATAATTAAGCACACATTTTTTCAACATTAATATGAATAAGAAATGTTTCTTGAGCACCAAATCAGCATATTAAAAAGATTTCTAATCGATCGTGTGACTGAAAAGGACAATGTATGGCACAAGTTCGACAAACTGTCCCCTTTTGTCAATGTTGTACAAATGGCTTCTCAGACATGTAGTTTTACACTGACAAAGTATTTTAAAATGCACACTTCCCCTTTAAGATTCTGGCAGACAGAATGCGCATTGAGGGGACATTGTGAACACTCCAGCAGGCTCACAGGAGATGATGATTATTTACTGAGCAGGGAGAGCAGGAGGTGTGTCAAAGATTTGCCTGCTCAACTGTGCTTTAACACCAAAACCTGGCTCCGTCACGCTGAGCTAAGCACCTGGCGCCCGCGTTCATACACAAACATAAACGTTCACTAGAGTCACGAGCATGTGCAGCACAGACTTTGCTCGGTATGTGACCAGTAGTCACCATTACCTCAACACACTGTATCCCATGCCTAGAATTTAAAAAAAGAACTACACTATACACATGAACAAACTAATACCGTACTTTCTATATTGGCACAGTATTGTATTGTGCGTGTTGTGGATGGTTGACAGAGTGTTACGCTGCATTTGCTAAGATTTAGGAATGTTTTTGAAAGTCGTCTCTTATGCTAACCAAGGCTGCATTTGTTTGATCATGCTGTAACATGCATTAAAAAACTGTAATATTGTGAAATATTTCACACTGTTTTCTATTTGTATACATTTCTATAATATATTTAACTGTAATTTATTCCTGTGATGGCAAAACTAAATTTTCAGCATCCTTACTCCAAACTTCAGTGTCACATGATCCCTCAGAAACGCTGATTTGGTGCTCAAGAAACATATCTTATTCTCAAATTCTTTTCACAACGCGTTGTATTTTTGTGGAAACCGTGATACTTATTTTTCCATGATTTTTTGATCAATAGAAAGTTCAAACGAACAGCATTTATTTGAAATATTTTTTTTTTGCAATATTATAAATGTCTTCTATGTCACTTTTTGAGCTATTTAATGTGTCCTTGATGAAAAAAAGCATTAAAGCCCAAACTTGTGAACGGTTTTGCAGAAATAGTACACCTCCCCTCAACAAGTAACATGATTTAAAATGGTCATGACAAGGATTTTTATTTTTAATAAGTTCCTTGAGGTTCACTTTTAATGTTTGCAAAGTTTTTGCACAATACACGTGCCTCGTTTACAAAACAAAATGCTCCGGACAAACGTACTATTCTCCAACTTACTTTTAGTGATTTACATGACTTAGTGAATCAAACATGAACATAGCACAAACAGTTACATGTGACGGGTTTGTTCAAATCCCTACCTCAAAATATTTAATGATAAATATTTATAATTATATGATCTCCTAAGCAAGCACAACTACAAATTGCCATATACAATAAGACTATTAGCTAAGCAGCTTTTGCTGTTCCACACATACAGATTGAAAAAAGAATGGATGTATTTGGTAATTCTGACAAAATCTGGACTGTAAAGAATAACCATTCCATAATTTCCAAGTTATTTGACATCATCAGCAGAAAAAGTGTATGTTCTAAAAGGGATAGTTCACCCCAAAATGAAAATTCTGTCAGTAATTACTCACCCTGATGTTGTTCCAACCCCGTAGGACTTTTGTTCATCTTTGGAACACAAATTAAGATATTTTGTTGAATAAAGTCGTTTGTTTGTTTTTTGCGCACAAAAAGTATTCTCGTCGCTTGATAAACTTAGGATTGAGCCACTGTAGTCACTTGGACTATTTTAACGATGTCTTTAACTTTTCTGGGCCGGCAAGGTTTAATCCCTTAGAAGCCTATGGAGCCTATCAGATTTAATAAAAAATATCTTAATTTGTGTTCCGAAGATGAACGAAAGTCTTACGGGGTTGGAACAACATCAGGGTGAGTAATTACTGACAGAATTTTCATTTTGGGGTGAACTATCCCTTTAAGTGAGTCAGAATATGATCTCCTGCAGTTAGTTCAGGCCTCAGTGAATAAGAAAAAATAAGGCTTCATGGATAGTTGAGTTGAGGAAAGTTTATTATGCAAAAGTGTCCTGGCTTGACATCGAACACACCGTGGACCAAACCGCGCAGCATCTAAAGTCAAACAGCGTCTAATGGAGCGGTGTAATGCAAAGAGGCAGCTATAACAGCACATCCCTTTCCCAACACACTTTACAGTCGGGTTCTATTACATCCAAAGCCTGGTCTGATGTCTGATTACATTTGTTGTTAATCTTTGCGATCAGACCTGGCTTTGATGACATAGCTCTGTCTGAGGGGAAATTAAAACTCACGGCATACAGATATGAAAAGTTGCGTTCTTCGGTCGGATATTGGCGGGTGTATTGCAAGGGCCGAGGACGGACGTGTTACCTGGTGAGCGTCTTCCCACTTCTCAAGGTTTTCAATGTCCAACATTATGCTGACAATCTGGAAGAATTTCTGAAAACGAAGAAAGAGTAAAGATGGAAAAAAGAGAGATGGAAATTGTGTGATGAAAGAATGAAGAAAAAAGAGAAATGTGTTTTTGTCTTTTTTCCAGTAAAAAATAAAAATAAATGAATATAGAAAACATTTTCATTTTAACATTTTAAAACATAAATATCTATCTATCTATCTATCTATCTATCTATCTATCTCTATCTATCTATCTATCTATCTATCTATCTATCATCTATCTATCATCTATCTATCTATCTATCTATCTAAATATCTAAAATATTTTTTAATAGATATATTTAATTTTCATACCCCATCTTGCAAATTGTTTTTTTAATGCTAAATTCTCACACACACAAAAAAAAATTGGTTAAATTTATGCTTAAAATTTGAATAAATAATCTCAATGGAGTAACACATAATAGATTCTAATTCAAAATATATTCTTTAAAAACAAATATAAATCTATTTTTGCTTTATCTATCTACCATTTATCTATATTTATCTATATTTTACTTGAGTTTTTCACAGTAAATAATATATAAAGGTTATGAAATATATACTTTTTAAATGGTGTTTGTTCTCTAACATATTGGAATTAAACATCAGGTAATATATGAGTAGTTCAGGCATGAAACTCTTCGCATTTTGACCTGTTGTTTAAATGTAACTTCCACAGCATGGAACGTATCCATTACTACTGCCCTTTATAAGCAAACGCATCCAAACGGATACACTTGCTCTGTGCGCTATGCAAATTCTTATTCTAGGCCTCCACCTCCCAGCGCCACCTGTCTAGATCTGTCTACAGAAGTGTAAACCTACATTCCATTTACATTAATAAAATGTTTTATAAACTATCCTGATAGTTGTCATGACTGAAATGTAAATATGCAGTTGACATGTCAAGCATTGATCAAATTTTGTTAAAATACACATGCCATTATATAGCCTTGTATTAAGTCTGCATGGAGTATATGTACTTTTCCTATTTAAGCCAACTACAAAAGAGCTTAAAAAGCTCATTTATTATATAATTATGATTCTTATTAAAAACTTCAAAAGAAATATTGCCCAATCACAGATTTTGTCATCTCCCCATATATCTTTCCACACACCCACCCACAGGCAAACACACACCTGCACGTCGTCAGGAGCTGGGATGTAGGTTGCTCGCTTGAAGGTGTCCGTCACATTTCGGAGAATCTCCACGGAGAATAAGAGGTCGCCGCTGTAATAATTCTTACGGGACATTAACTCCAGGAGACTCCTCACGATCTGAGACATGCCCTCCCCTGCCAGGGTCCTCTGACCCTTCGCAAGATGTTCTCGCAACTATAGGGGAAGAAAAAACAAGCTTTTATACACTGACGCTGATAAATAAACCTTGATAATAAAAACTACAAGAGCATTAAATTACACCCTGGGTTTATAAATAAACACGGAGAGATGAAGTCGAGTCGAGATCTCACATCAAACCAACAGACCAATCGGAACATGTTAATTTAAATAGGCTATGTTAAACTGGTATTGTTAGCTGAAAGGATAATTAATATCCTGAAAAATTTGTATAAATAATAACAAATAATTGCAGCCTTTCAAAAAACATAAAACATTTTTACCAACCCCAAACATTGGAATAATGAATTAATTCATGTAAATTTAAAAAAATTAAAATAAAAAATAATAATAATAATTTTACACAAAACCACAAACGCACTAATATATTTCCATTCGGGGTTATTATCGTTAACTAAAACTAAGACTAAAATTAAAACTATTTAAAAAAAAAAATCTGTTAATTGAAATAAAGCTGAAATAAAATAAAATATAAATATTAGTTGAAACACTTAAACTAAATAAAAATGAGAAATGTTGCTTTGGCAAAAGCAAAACTAAAATACCATAGCATTCCCTTAATAAATAAACACACTTAAAAAGAGAATAAATAAGCACGCTGATTTAAAGGTAAGCCAGAAAAGGAAGTGCAGAAATACATGCTGGCTTTGAAGCTGAAGCAACATTGATCCAGGACTGGAGCAAAGCGAGAGCAGTTTGAAGCTATCGATAGCAGCCTTAATCTACTTCCCATCTACAGTCAACCAAGCTGTGAGCTTAACAAAGTGAAAACATCGTCTCCCTCAGTGAATTAACCAGCAGAGTTCTTGTTCGCGGTTGAACGTCAGCGGACGAACTGTTGACTGTCTAATGACAGTACAGCGCGTGCAGGACGTGCCAGACAATGGCAATCACAGCTAATTAAGCATTGTGTGATTATAATGAGAGGTTAGTGGACAGGTTAACAGCGCAATCAACCCCGGCACATCATGCCTCGGTCCAGACGTACAATTAAAAAACAACTCGGCATTATGAACTCAAAGTCAAAGGTCGTGGCAGAGGAATTAGTAGGAGCTCATCAAGGCAGACTGTTGAATCTGTTATCAATCGTTATTAGAACCCATAGGTCTGAAACCTGGAGATGGAAAGTATATAATCAATATAAACACTGGGAGCAAGTGCCGTTTCTTTTTAAGCTTTTAAGCATTTACGGTAGGGAAGCATCTCAAAGTAATGGTTTTCAGTTCCTTGGTGTGTGTGTGTTAAAATGAGTGACGATCCAGCACTGGAAGTGACTCTTTTTAATGTTTTGCTGAGTGCTCATTGCAGTTATTATCATTCATGGAAAGTGACAGTGGCATTGTTCTCTCCAGAACACACGGCCCTTTAAATACACTCCGATCTTTTATTTTTCTGTGGCTTGTGAAACCACCAAACTAAATGCAAACAAACGTGTGTTCGCTTCTGACATGCATTCAGTGATGCACATGCAGCTACAATGCTGGTGTATGTATTTTTTTAATTCTTAATATTCAGCTGCTCATCCATGCCGTCTCCTGAGCTACACAGTTCAGGGACTGACTGTAGCAGATGGAGGATATTAAATACAACTGAGCAATTGAATTAGTCAGTATGTATTAGTTCATGCATTAATTCAGCCTGAATCAGAAAGTATAATTACTTCTACTATGTAAACTGTTTTCCACAAGATATATCTTGAATTTTCCTGACACACTGGCAAACACTTGTATTGTTATTATTACGAATAGTAATAAACAAATAATAAATAATTTATTTAGACATAATAATAACTATTACATGAATCTGAATAAACATAATTTATTTAGACAATAATAATAATAAACAATGTATTTAAATATTTAAGAATCGATTTAGTAAATAATAATGAAATACTGTTAATCATAATAAATACATATTATTACTAATAATATTGTATTGTTATTATTATTCATAATAATAATCATATTAAAAAAAATAAAGATAGAGATTTTAATGTTATTATAATGACATATAGTAAAAGAGAGTATAATGTTAGTCTTATTATCTTGCGCAAATTTGCTTCTCAATTAATTTATGAGAAGATGACGATACTCTATACCACAAACCTAATTTCAAGATCAACATATAAACAAAATCAATATATAAACTCCTCATCAAAACTCTTTATTATTGTGTTAGATAAGGTGCGTGAACAAATTCATATTTATAATCTAATCCTACCCCATCTTGTGACATCACAGCACGTCATCCACATCCATGTACTCACAGATAAATGTAAATATCTATATTCGAGTGAGACACATCGGGCGAAGCTCGGAGGACCCCAGTAAGCAACTCCATTAGCGTCCAGCAAGCAACGACGACTAGCAGATCCTACAGGGAGAGGGAAGGAAAAAACACATCGCTATCACTGTTTGTGCACAAACAATAACAGCATGTCAAGGTTTGACAGACACGTACTCTGTGAGGTTCACACGCTTCATATTAAAGACTTCACTGCGATGCGGCATACCATAATGCCTGGGATAATGTCTGTTTTGAGTATGTCATTTTGCAACGCTGTTAAGTCAGTTTTGCTTAAAGTTTCTGCCACTTGCATCATTCAGATCACGGCCAATGAGACCCGACATTGGCTTCAGCCCCGGTACCCTCGCTGGAATAAAAATGGGCCGTAAAAGTCAAGCGAATCGCTTTTTTGGGGGGGGGGGGTTGCATGCATGACAGTCTGTGCTGGCCGGGACGTGGAGTTGATATAGATTACAGCTCGCCGTTGACCTCATTTAACACTCTACTCTGCGCTCCTACTTCAAAGACTTCATTTATTAGCTCTTTCTGTTTTTATTAGGTAAAAATCACTGAGCGCCCTGGGTGTCTTTCTCCACTAGCATCTGAGAATTATTGCACACTGCACTCAGAGGGCATAAATAACCTCAAAAAAACCTCTCCTACTGCACTTGGAAGGTTTAGAAATACTTAAACCAAACTGAGGAGAGCAGAATACTGAATATCATCGCTGTATTTTTACAATGATTAAACACGAAAGTTGATATTGTGGCTGTATGCACTGTCAGACACTTGCATGTGTCATTGTATTATTAACATTTTACCAAAAGCAAACAGAGTTATGAGGGTTTTGAACAATGTCGGACATAGGATATGTCTATTGCATTACATTTTCATCAACATTCATTTTTTTCTGTCATTTGGCCAAAAATCTCGTACTATAAAAGATGAAGTTCTATAGGCTATTTAAGACAGTATTGACAGTATATATGTATATGTATATATATATTTATTTATTTATTTATGTTATACATAATTTATATATATATATATATATATATATATATGGGCCATTCTACAGAATTGGTGCAAACTGCTGTCCGACAACCAAAAAACACATTTAAAAAGCATTTAAGTATTCAAATTTGAGATGTTTACTTCGATCCTTCTATTATCTATTGAATCCCACAATAATATTTACAATACAAGTAAGCTTAATATATATAAAATCATAATTTATTGAGTACTTTCAATTGGGACGTGGCTGTCCCGAACAGTAACCCCTAAATTTCAACTTGTGAAAATGATATTGGAATATTTTTTTCAATTGTTTTTCCATTGTTGTTTTTTTAAATATATATTTTGGATTTTTTAAAGTAAAGTAAAGTAAAAAAAAAAAAAAAAAAAAAAAAAAAAAATTGTTTTATATTTTATTTTTAAATCATGAAATTACATTCATGTAAAAAAATGTGCCCCACATTTTCATGTCACTACCAAAACAGTGTGTGTTTTAGTCCATTTGCTGAGACTGATTTTAACCACACCCCTACATTTTTTGATCAGGAAATATTCTTGTGTGCCTCTCTCTCATAGCCTCTCTTTCATTGTAGATAGGTACCATCATTTTGAGGGAAATGTGTTCAAAATTCCGAAAATCTGTGTGTAACTTTAAGGGACATGATCACTACCAAACACCTTTTTTCTGCAATTAAGCAAACTTTTTTGGTTGTAATTCCATAAAATGTAGTTTTTATGTGTGCACAACAGAACTGTGCTAGGTAACCATGTGCTGGCTATCATCTTTGAACTAAGCTTAAAAGTATCTTAAATTGTCACTACCAAAACATGTGAAGTTTCGGATGTGACATCATGGTTTTAGTGTTATTCGATAAAATTTAGTTTGTGTGTGTGTACAACTGTCAAGAATTGTGCTGGGTAACCATGTGCTGGTTCTCATCTTTGTGCTAGGCTCAAAAGTATCTTAAATTGTCACTACCGAAACAGTCATGATGAAACATGCCATCATTGTTTTGGTAGTGACAAAAGGGAACAGTACATAATCATTTATTTGGGGGAAATACGAAATGCGAGGTTTCTGCCTAGTTATACAATAGTTAGCCACACGTTATATAGCAATCACGAAACACAGCATGTCCCGATGTACAAAACAACAACATGTCAATGTCTGACATTTAATCTAAAGCCTCGCAAAAAAAATCTGAAATTTCAATCCACCAAAAGCGATGTCTTGATATCATTGTTATATTAACTTTCTGTGGCGGCACATATTGGGCTGTAAACATCCTCATTAAGTTCCCTCTCACACACCACTAATTCATCTCAATGGGCTTCAAAACTGAATGCCGATTAACTGTGTAGAAACCAACTTATTTCGAGCCAATGTTGTGCGATGTGTGTTTTGGAAGCTGAGTGATTGCATTACTGATGGAGTTTTATAATGTGGTTTAACTGATCATAAAATCTTTTAATAAAGCTGTATGTCATGGTAAGAGAAGAAACAAATGCGTCGGAGATTGAATTAGATATGGCGTCTTTGGCTGTGGCCAAAACAACATTAGATTGTACTTTCAGAGTTTTATGTGAAGCAGACGGCGGCGTACACTCTGAAGCTAATCAAGCTCAGATCATTAACTTTTCTTGAGCGGTTTTAATTTACTACTAATTTGTCATTTAGCTGACATTTTTATCCAAAGCAACATACAATAAACCTTTTTT
Organism: Tiaroga cobitis; assembly: GCA_030578255.1. Lineage (NCBI taxonomy): Eukaryota > Metazoa > Chordata > Actinopteri > Cypriniformes > Leuciscidae > Tiaroga > Tiaroga cobitis. Next base: position 6,016,495 of record CM060609.1, on the reverse strand, counting down.
TGAGGAACGGCCGTGTTTGAACAAGCTGGGGTTAGACCCGCTAAAGGGCAGAATTGCTCTTTACACAGTTTGAACCAGCAACCTTTTGATTACTGGCCAAGAAAGAGGCTACACCACTCATTACTAGATAATAGGGACAATTATCAGTGAAAAATTCCTCAAATTAATTGGAATTATTAGCAAATGGTGACTTTTAACTTCTTCACACGCTTCAGAACACTTGTAATGTCACAGGTCAAATTGACTGCTTTTATAATTCTCTTTTGGTTTTATTT